>ML685768.1:27087298-27389414 GCA_007922175.1 Pelusios castaneus | reverse complement strand
TGATTTGCTGTTACAGCCTGACCTGATCCTATATCATACACTCCCCTGCATTTAATTTCCTCCCATTCTGTAAGTTTCCCATCTTCAAAGCATCTGACGAAGTGGGATTTTCTCCCACGAAAGCTCATGCGATAAATAAATGTTAGTCTTTAAAAGTGCCACAGGACTCTGTTGTCTTTCTACAATAAACTAACACAGCTACCCCTTTGGAATTATCAAATAAGATTTGCTGAAGACACACAATAGGTTATATATACTGTGGGACAGATGCATGTGCTAGTTAATTCCACCAGGACCCATGTTAATAGCTACAGATCAGATGCATCATCATTTTTTCCTGGATCAGGGAGGATGCTAGTTCATGTAATTCTCTACTGCTGCAGTTTGGGACTTAACGTACCCTGGTGGGCGGATGTGTTTGTGTGCACAAGTGCATACACAGCGTTTGTGTGAATGTGCAGGATTGTGTGCATGTGTCTGCATGAGTGTATCCACAGAGGGCATGCCTATGTGTGGGTGTCCATTTTGTGTGTGCATGTGCAAATGGGAGTGTGCACATAGGATGTGTGAGGGAGCAAATAAGGTGAGGAGAAGGAAAGGGGGATCTGTGTGCAAAGAACCTCATGACAGTCACCCAGGAGCTGCCTGCATCCTCTAGCCCAGCGTGCTGCTTCACTCTATAATGGGGCAGCAGCCAATTGCACAATACTTTCCCATGGGACAGGAATTGCCCCAGCTCCTGTTGGGGATGGGCCTGTGCCCTGTGTATGAGCACACAGCATAGACCACACTGTGCACAACCTGTTGGCCTCCTCGTCCTGGCAGCACCATAGCAGCAGAAGCCATCATTGGCAGAAGGTATCTGCTGCTTGACCTACCTATGGCAGCTTCCCACCACACAGTCAGGGTGCTGAGGGCTACAGCTCTTAGGTGGCCTCCTGCTCTCTGTGGCTCTGTAGGAAGCACAGCTGGTCTGACAGGTTTGCATGGGGGAGTGTTTGCCAGCAGGAAGCCTGGGGGATGAGATTGTTACTTCTCTCTTTTCCAGCACAGGGCTGTGGGTGGGTAACACCAGCTGTGGAATATGAGTGTCATGTCTCTGGTGGATTGCCTTCGCCCCACCCATGACCCAGTTGCTTAATTGCTAGGGAAGCCCAGGATGGGAAAGGGGGCCTAGCGGTGGTAGGGTGCTGCTGTGATCTCAGGCTTGTTCTATGCATAGGGGCTTCTGAAATGTAAGTCCGGCCTGGTTTACACCTAAACCTTAGGTCGACCCAGGCATGTCGCTCAGAGGTGTGAAAAGTTCACACTTCTGCGAGATGTGTGTAAGCTGACCGGAGCCCGTCTTGCTGGGTGGATGGAAGAATTTCCCCACTACACCAGATGGAATTGATTTACAGAGATGGAAAAAAACCCTTCCGTAGCTATAGCAAGCGCCTACACCACAGTTGCTGCCACTGTGCCACTGTAGTGTAGACATACCCTGCATCTTGGCTGTGTGCACCTTCGCACATGCATGTAATTAGCCAGAGGTTAAAGTAAGGGGGAACGCACTGGAACGCAGTTCCGGGGCCCACAAATTTGATGAGCCAGAATTCCGGGGCCCATAAAAGTAGAAAAATCCAGCACAACACATGTTCTGCCCTGCCCTGGCTGCTGGCAGGTCCTACGCTCCCCCCATTGTTAATCACAATACTTATTGTGTTATGCAGTGTTTGTTAGTTTGTGACAATAATTGCTATACACATAAACGTCGTATACAATTATAAATATTTTTATGGAGCGATAACTGATGCATGTGGTACTGAGAAGTGGTTGCAAATACCTACCTGGGCTGGGGCCTGTGCATGCATGAAGGGGGCCCAGACAACACGGGAAGGGGGCCCGGAGATTAGGAGGATTCCGGGGCCCGTCAAATTATACTTTAACCATTGTAATTAGCACATCTCTCTCGGTGATTGCAGGTACCTGGAGTTAGTACCATGGGCGTGGTGTGCCATCTAGTCCCCAGTGCAATGGGAATGGAGATGGGGTGCAGTGTGTCTAATCTAGTTGGTGTCTCAGTGGGTGCAGACGCTGCAGCTGGTCTGGGTCTGGGGTGCAGTGTGTCTGATTCAGAGCACATGTGCCAGTGAGTCTGTGTTGCAAATGGACGCAGTGGGACTGCAATTCCCTGCGGCACCTGGCACTCTGAGCCTCCATCATTGCAACCCCCTCTTCTCCTCCAGAAGCTTTCCCCAGCAGGGTGAGCTCCCTGTCAGCAGCTCTGTCTGGGACAGCTGGATCCCGTTTATAGTATGCACGACAAGTGATCTCATTTAAAGGCTCCTAGTGCGACAAAAACAGGAAAGTGAAGCCAAGCCGGATCTCAATTAGCATGGTCACAGCAGTTTCTTCAGATGAAAGCTGATCAGCTTGTTTGGGCCTAAATTGTTAACCGTCATTAATGATTTCTTCGAAGAATTAGAAAGTGGTTTGCAGATCTCACTCGTATCCCAGGAAAGGTGTAATTTACAAGTGGGTAATCCAACTCTGGTGGTGTCATCCGTGCCTGGAGGGGCATTGACATCAAGCCACTTGGAGGGCTCCCAAGTTCAGCTCCCTTTGATTGCGCCTATTAAACAAACTCGTTCCTGCCTTTGACTTTAATGACAATCTTTTGACTTTCTCAAGTGCCCTTGGCACAGATCCTTAAAGGTATTTAGGGACCTAACTCCTATTGATTTCAGTGGAATTCAGGAGCCTAAATCCCTTTGTGGATCTATGCTCATCTGCTTGTGGAGCTTAGAGCCAGAGTTCTCCTGAGCTGTGGTGCAGATGGAGCATTTGCTGGGGGTCTATGAACAGCCAACTTTGCTGGTGGGTTGCAGTTTGCTCAGTGCTGGATGGTGAAGCTCCTGAGACTGATCAATTTCACAGCATTTCAAATCAATTCCACTTTCCATTGTCCTGTATTATTTGGGTTTCCAGGGGCTGTTTCACTTGTCCCTGAAGAAATTGTTCTCCTGGCACTTCGAAAACCTATATGGGAACTGCAGTGGGGTTGAATGGCCTGCCCTTTGTTTGTCATTAGTTCTCAATGGGATGTTTATGGGAAATGCACTGGGCTTGAGTTTCTATTTCTTTACCACTTGGGGGCCTGATCCTCAGCTTGTATAATTGATGCAGTTGCATTGACTTCAATGGAGCTATGCTGAGGCACACCCGCTGGGGATCTGATGGCAACTCATCATTTACACCAGTGTACAATGCTGCCCTATCAGAATGCTTTGCCCCTTTTTTCCAGGAGTAAATGATGACAAAGGTTCAGGGCAATAGAAAATTGGTGCCCACTGGCAGGCGAACAGGGGATATCTAGTGATAGCTGAAGGAATGTAAACCACCTAGAACCTCTAAAAACAGTTCTGATTTTTGCAAAACATTTCTGGTGCGCAGGAGATGTTTTTTCCTTGCTTAGTTTAACCGTTGATGCTCCTGGGAAACATGTATCCGTGTACAATGGCATGGTCTAATGGTCGGACAGTGACTGTGAATCAGGAGATTTCCGATCTACTCCTGGTTCTGCCACTACACCTGCTGGATGATCTTGATGAGTCACTTCACCTCTTTCTGCTTCCATTTCTCCTCCCACCCTTTGTCTGTCCTGCCTGTTAGCTTGAAAGTTCTCCGGGGTGGGGACTTGCTGTTGCTGTTTATGTACAGCACCTAGCACAATGGGGCCCTGATCTCATTTGAAGCCTGGCAGGGTTACTGTAATACTCAAACACTTACAAAGAATTTCCAGCTGAATGGCAGCTTGTACTTTACAAAAAGATGCTCAGGACAGATCCTGAGCCAAAGTCAGACAAGACCCTGTCTTGCCACATGGCCTGTGAAGCGCCAAAGATTTTAGATGGTTTTCTTGGTGATTTTCCAATGGGTTCTAATTCTGGTAAACAGGAGATCTTCCCTCCCTGCCTGAGAAGACACTTTGTGGCAGCAGATAGGGAGGCAGATTTACCAGGCATAATTAAAAGTTGGGTTTAAATTATTCAGGGCTGTCAGCTCTCTTTAGGAAACGGGAGGGGAAGCTGTTCATTTAACAGGTCAAACCCCAAAAGTCATTCAGACTCCTGGTGATGAATGAATGCTACCTGGAGGCACAGTATGAACTGGTGAGAACTTGACAAGAACAGAATAGCAACAGTCCCAGAAGATATTCTAGAGATCCTGTCTTTGTTTAGAAAATAAAACCATCCAGGGGATAGAGGGCGTGTCTAAAATTCTCTCCTTTGAGACAATCGACTGCTGCAATTTATTCAGGCTAGAAATAAGGCCCAGACCAAAGGAGGTGGTAGACTTTCCGTGGCTTCCAGTCCTTCAATCACAATTGAGCACTCTCTACAAGATCTGCTCTATCTCAACCAGAAGTTTAGGTCTCACAGGGCCTGTGACGTAGTGGTCAAGGTAGATGATCCTTCCAGCCGTAGAAAGCATTTGTCAAGTCTCACTGGCGAGAACGTGCTGCCACCTGGCCCCTGTCACAGCGTGAATGTCACTGCCAAACCAGTCTGTGCTGGGAAGTGACACGATGCCCCGGCTTCGCGGCTCTGGTAGCCGAGCAAGCAAGTGAGCAAGCTTTGAGTAGCTGAGCTGTGTCTACGCAAGTTGCAGTCCCAGCCCAAGGGTTGGCCCTGCAGACAAACCTCAGGACTACATTAAACACTCATTGTAGATGGGAGGTAGGAAATTGCCCAGCTCCTCTGGGATTGTTCAATGCAGTGTTCAATGCTGTACTACCAGCCCAGCCCTCCCTGCCTGTATCGGCTCCCTTCTGTCCCAGCCCCACTCTTGATATGCCCCCTTGTTCCGCACTTGCGCAGCCCCATGGGACTAATTAACAACCAGCAGCCTGTTGGGACTGGCGTGGGGACACTCTCTGTCGGAGGGAGCTGGGGCCGGGAACTCTTCCAGTACCTCTCAGTGAATCATGGTCAGCGGCCATGAGACAGGCCCCATTTACACAGAACATCGCGTCACAGCTCAGACCCAACGTGCTCCAATGCTGGGGAGACCAATTCTGCATGAGGATGTGTCGCCCCCCCAGAGTGGTTTCAGCCCTGAAAGAGCCAGGCCAAGTGTTCAGCAGGGTCCTGTAGGCTGAGTGGTCTAAGAAGGCTCAAAGCTCCATCCCTGGGTTTCCCAGTCTCCCTGCAGCAGTGCGGGTTCACGATGCCCCACACCTGATGGCTCCATTGTGATCACAGTGGTGCCTTCTGGCCTTCTTATCTGTGACTTGGAGGGGAGGAACGTCATTCACAGATGTCTTGTTTAGCTCTTATAGAGATTGGATCGACCAATTAGGGGGCAGAAATGATAGCATGTGACAACCTACCCTCTCCCCAAATCCGGAAAGCTGCCAGCAGGCTAGTGAGCCAGGGGTTGAAGTTTGTTGCCCAGACACATGCGTCCACCAGTCTCAGCTAATGGATGGAGAGAGTGAAAACCCCAGCCCAGGAGCAGCCAGCAGGAAAAAGGGTAAAGCTGCCCAGTGTCGGTTCTCCCAGGGCGGCAGGAGCGGATGAATTAGATGTCACCTCCAGAGCCATGAAACCCTGCAAGGGCTGGTTCCCCCCAGGGTGCAGTTGTCTGGGCTCCCCCTGCACAGGTGGGAGATTCAGACGTCCAGAGACCGGTCCTGATCCTGTGCTCAGTTAATTCCATCCAGTGGGCTGACTCCAGACTCATGCTGCTGTCCGTGAGCTCAGAATCAGGCCGTGTGTCTTTCCGAGCTGCGTCCACCTCAGGAGTTCCCCGCCCAGTGACACCCCAACCACCCACCCACAGGCGCCATCACCCTTGTGCAGTGCTCCCGGCCTGTGGAACATGCACTCACACGGCACACGGCGTGCTAAGCGACCAGCCCAGCGTTCCTGACAAACAACAATTTGTTTTATGACAGAAGAGGAAATTGCTGTCAGTTTCACAAGCACCAGGAGTCCCTTTGAAGTGCTCTGCCCTCTGGGCCAGGGCGGGGCTTCTCTTTTCCCTCCATCTCCCCTGCCCCCCAACCTCTAATTACAGGTTGGTAGCGGGGAGCCAGCGAGCCAGCTGCCTGGAAGGAGCTGAAGGGAGGTGCTGGTGGTGCTGGCCGCTCTCTGTTCATGGGAGTTTCACTCCCAACCGCTGAACTCCTTTCAAAGGCGGCCATGGGACTCCTGATGCAGGCCTGGGATAGGACCTGTATGTGAACGTGAGAGAGAACTGAACTAGAGATGGCGCTGGATCCTCTGCCAGTGTAAAACAGCCTAGCCTCTTGGATTGCACTTGGGGAATGCAGGCCACGGGGCCAGGATGCTGCAAGTTTTCCCCATGGATGGGTTGCTTGAGATTTAGGCCCCCCTTGTCACTGCTGGGCTGCGAGGACATACCCCCTTCAGCCCCGAGGCAACAATTCCACCTCCTGTCTGCCTTGGTCTGAGATGCAGTCGTTGTGGGAGCCACCTGTGAAGAATAAAAGGGGGAATCACTAAATATACAGAGGCACCTCCTACCCCGCCAGCAGATCCTTTTCCCCTCACCCCTGTGCTCCTAACTGCCCCTTCCGTCTCTCTATCACCCCCCCACATCCCATCCTCCTTACCCACCTTCCCTCTGTCACCCCCCTTGCATCCCATCCACCTTCCCTCTCTCCATCACCCCTCCCGCATCCCATTCACCTTCCCTCCCTCCGTCAACCCCACTGCACCACATCTACCTTCCCTGCCTCCATCACCTCCCACTGCACCCCATTCGCCTTCCCTCCATCACCCCCTGATGCACCCCATCCACCTTCCCTCCCTCTATCACCCCTACCGCCACAACCTACCCACCTTCCCCACTTTCCCTGCATCATCTCCCACTAACCCCATCCACCTTCCCCAGGCCCCCTTCCCTGTCTGACATAGTTCAGCTCTCCCCTTGCAAATCCCATCCCATCTTCCACGCCTCCCCAAACCGGTCGGATCAGCCGAGTATAAAGTAGGGCTGTGACTCCAGCCTAGCCCAGCCCAGCCCAGCCCAGAGCTACTATAGGCAGGGAAGGTAGAGCCAACAAGGGCACCTTACACTATGAGCAGGGCGGGTCTTGGGTATTGCACGGCCAGGGCTAGGAAAGAAGGAATAGGGGTGGGACTGGGCTGGTGCAGAAATATGTGCTAGCCTCTGCCACCTCCTGCCCCACAGCCTGGATCACTACTTCTGTGTGCTACATCCAGCAAGGGCAGCGTGCTTTCATTGAGGGGAGGGCACTTAAGCTCTTCCCTGCCAGCATCTCCTGCAGGTCCTGTGCCGGGGTAGAGCATCTGTGCTTAAAAAACCAGGACTATAGCCCAACTCTGCACCTACCTCTGGGCAGAGCAGCCCCAACGGTCTCAGTGCCTGTCTGGGGCCCTTCCTGGTCCTGCTGGGCTCCCAGGCAATCAGGGCACTGCCGGACATTTCCTGAGACCGCAAGCGCAGTGCAGGGGCAGATACCCTGGAGAGCTGTGCCAGGCCCCCACCAGGAGATGGCTGGCTGAGTCCTTCCCCAGGGGTGGGGGTGTGTGGAGTCCCAGCATGGGCGTCTGTTACAGCCTCCTTGTCACAAGGTGACTGGCCCCTTTTGCAGGGTGCAAGCACCAAAGAGGGCAGGCACCTGGGCCTAATAAAAAGAGGAATCCCGGCAGTGGGGACATGCCTGGATGCTGAGGAAGGCTGTTGCAGGGGATGGTGTTGGGGGAGACCTGTGGCAGTCCTGGGAGGTAAGGGACAGGGTTACAAGGAACTGGGGAAAGGGTCCCTTGGGGAGCTGCTGCAAGCAGGAGTTACACCGGTTTCCTGCAGAGCTTTGACTGAGAAGAGAAAGCATTTAGGCCTGAATGGCAGGGCCAGTGAGAGCAGAGGAGTGGCAAATGCTCCAGACAGGGCGTGCTGAGGCGCTGAATAGCTGTAGAGACCAGAGAGGGGAGGCTGTTGAGAAGAAAACCCCTGGAATTGAGCAGTGTTTTATGCCAGTAAATTAGGCCCTGGGAGATGGGGCCTTATTGTACAAAAATAAAGCCTGGGTAGAGTTTATTTAAGTCATCCTCTTGAAGGGGGAAATAGAGGCAGGGCTGATGTAGAGCCACACCTGGCCAGCAGGGGGTGCTGCAAGGCAGGTACCATCACACCACTGCCTAGTGTCCTGCCACCATCTGTCTCCCTCAGGCTCAGCAGGAGTCACTGGCTCAGGCCAGGCTGCAGTGAGTGGCCTGCAGCTCCCCAGCCGTCTCTGAACTGGGAGCTGATTCCTGTGGAAGCAAAGGCAGAATCCCTGGGGGGACGGGGTGTCCCAGAGGGGGCTGGGTGACAAGAGAGGCTGGAGCTGTTGCACAAGGATTGGTATCAGGTCCAGTCTGGAGATATCAGGTGAAGGGGAACATGCCCTGCACTTCTCGCCATTCTCCCTCTCTCCATCTCCCTTCCCCGGTGGCATTGCCCTCCCCCACTGTAGTCCAGACATGGGAAGCTGGGATAGGGCAGGACTAAGTAGGCACCCAGGAGTGGGGAGCTCTGCCCTGTGGCTCCTCTTCATCTCCCTAGAGACTCCCCGCCCACTTGCCCCCCATAACGTGCTGCAGCATGGCCAGGAGCCCCATCTTTGTGGTGTCAAAGATAGGTGCTGTGGTCGGGACAGGGCTTTTTTGGTGGCTTCAGCATATATGACCAACTCTTGCTGGTGACCGCTCTGACAATTTTTTTAGGGTGGGGGGAGGCACGTCTGGACTGAGAGGCCTAGGCAGGAATAACTGGGGGCTGCAAGTCAGGATTGAGGGGTCTGGGCAGAGCAGTCAGCGGAGGTAGGAGTAGAATAACTGGGGTGATGTATTGAGGGATGTTAGCCAAATGGTGGGGGGAGCCCAGGACTGGAGTAAAAAAAGGGGCTGCAGGTTGGGATTGAGGACCCCACTGGATTTTCCTACCACCAGATTAGAGGGTCTCGGGGTTAGGAGGGGAAGAGGCAGAGGAAGAGACTGGAGGGATGGGGTGAGTTTCCAGTTGCTTCTGTGGCTGCGCAGAAGGAGAGCAGTGTGGGGGTATTTTGGGGAGGGCGGGATGTTGCCCAGCTGTTGGGGCAGTTTCCATTAAATGGTTAGTGCAGTAACTCTCATCATCTGACCCTAACCTGTGTATGATACACTGTTAAGGGGAAGTTCCTGGGGTCAGGGAAGCCCGGGGGCTTGAGAGAAATCCCCCCTCCCGTGCCCCTCTCCAAAATAGTTCTCGACTGTTCTGTTCCTGGTCCTGACCATGTGAGGGGACTGAGTCCCTGTCTGCACAGATCATTTGTCACTTTCTCACCCTTCCCAGCTGATTTGGGAAGGAGAATTGAGGGAATCAGGATCTGAGGCTGTGTCTGAGGGAGGGAAATAGCAGTGGGGTCCAGCCCCACCCACAAAGCACAGTAGGAAAGGGCTGTCCCTCTGGTTTGGGCAGGACCAGCCTCCTCCCATCCTGCCTCCCTGTGGCAGGGCAATCTCAAAGAAGTCCCAGAACCACATTAATCTTTCTTGCAAGGGGTATTGGTGCAGTGAGCAGCGGAGATCATGGCTGGCTGGGCCAGTACTTCAGAGGCACTTTGTGATGCTCAACTGGCCTGTTTCCCCTGGACAGATGTAATTTGTTGTGGTTCCCGTAGCCCTGACCTCCTTCCCTGGCTCATACAGAGGCCTGAACACGGGGAATTTAAAGATCTGGCTGAGCTACAGCAGGACAATCACCCTCATGCGCCACACTCCACACACCCCTGCCTATCCTGGGACCAGCCAGGGCAGGGCTGGTTCATGGTGCATATTAGAGCAACCTGGAAGCTGGTCCAAAAGCTGGGGATAGCCGGGGAGCACTCTGCCATGAGCAGGGTCCTTGGCTTCCAGAGATCTGAGGATGGCAAATACAGAGAATGGAGACACTACTGCACTGTGGAAAGATCCCACTTCCACTTCTCCTCTTGGCTGATAGCTCCACGAATCTGACTTTGCCTCTGACCCCATCCTCTGAGCAAGGAGAAGAAGCCCTTGTAGCACCACCCTGGTTCATGCCCAGCTGAGCTTGCTCTTAGCTCCACACAGCGACCAGCTGGAGCGGAACCTGCTGCCTAAGCACAAGGAGGGATGGAAGGAATTTGCTTCTTGCCTTGTAATTTATGCAAATGAGCTCTGTAATTAGCTGTAATTTCAAGGCACGACTCGGTGTTCCAGACACTCCTCAGCAAGGAAATGCCCCCACGTTAATTCTCCCACATTAACATTATTTACTGCATCTGTGTGGTCCTGAGAGGCTCTGAGCCTGGAGGGCTAGGGGATGGGAGAGCAGCTCGGAGCCAGTCTCTCCCCACAGCCCCCTGGAAAAGCTCCCAGTCTGGGAGCAGGTATAATCCCAGCCCTGCCTAATGGGATGATAGGCTCAAAATCTTCATGCTGATTGCTAGCCAACAACTGCATGAGTCCCTGGTGCAGACCCACTGACTGCAAGGAGGATGGTGTGGGCCTGCCTTGCGGCATGGCAGTAAAAGAAACAGACACCGACTCTGCCATTCATCTTTGCCCGGGTCCCAGCATTACCAAGGATGACTCACACTGAAGGAACTCAAGCCCCAGCTCCCTTGTGCTGAGCACTGGCTGCGAGCCAGCTCTCTGCCCCAGAGGTGGCTGTATTTCAGTAGGGCTGTATGGGCACAAATCATGACGTGCCGTTTTATTATTTGTATTGTGGTGGCCCGGGAAGATCCAGTCACAGGCCAGGATCCCATGGAGCTAGGTGTTGGAAAAAGACTGATCAAAAAGACAGCCCCTGCCCCAGACAGCATACAGTCTAACTAAGCAGGTTTCCAAAGTGTGATCGCCACTCGCTTCTCCACTGCCCATGCAGCTCTCTTTCTGAAGTCCACATGGGAGGCCTGGGGCAAGCTTTGCACGAGGACCCAGGAATGTGGGCTCTTGCAACCCAAAGTTCTGCAGCCTCTGCTCATTGTCCCAAACCTACATTGCTGTGCAATCCCACCAGTCAGTGCTTGCTTGTTCTTTGGGCCCAGAAGCAGAACTCCACCATCTGCAGCTGCTCCATGAATGCCGCCAACAACCTCCAACTGTTCTTTGCTGTGTCCCTTAGCAAAGTGTCCTCAAATAAATCAACACGTCTTCCCTGCCCCTGCCCCCTGCGAGTTTGCAAATACAGAATGGAGGACAGGACTCCTGGGTTCTGTTCACAGCTCTGAAGAGGGTATGGGTGGCTTAGTGATAAAAACAGGGGACTGGGAAGTTAAGGATCTGTTTTCCATTTTGCCATGGATTCCTAGTTTGACCTTGCTCAAGTCCCTTGTCTCTTCTGTGCCTCGGTTTTCCCCACCTGAAAAATGGGCATAATGACAAGAGCTGGGCAAGCACCGGATTTTCTGTTTCACATTTTGCTCTGTTCCCAACCTTTAAGAACAATTTTAAATGCATCTTTATATAAGCAAACAGGGCACTTGAAACCTTTTCTCACAAAAATGTCCCAGATGGGAGGCTGGTTCAGCATAACTGAAACACTTTGGGTCAGTGGCGTTTTTGTAACAAAAGGTGGTCATTTCTCTTGACATTTCAATTTAGACCCAAAAGAGCCTTTTTCATCAAAAGAACTATTTCAGCACAAAATTCCCAACCAGTTCTGCTCATGAGCCTTTCCCCCAGTGATGCCCAGCCCGTCTATACTGCAACTGGAGCTGGGATTGTGGTGTAGACTAGAGCCCTGCAAATCCACGGATATCCGCATTATAGCCGCAGATATCTGCATCCATGGATACAATGTGGATATCCGCAGACCATTTCTTGCAGATGCAGATCAGATACAGATCCACATATTTTTATCTGTGCAGGGCTAGAACCCTGCAAACACGTGGATATTTACGGATACCCACATTATATCCGCATCCGCAGATACACAGATGTCTGCGGACCATTTCTTGCAGATGCAGATCGGATGCGGATTCACATATTTGTATCCGTGTAGGTCTCTAGTGTAGATGCACACCTGTACCAGATTTGATCTATCTGGCACAGCTAAAATCAGCAGTGCAGACAAAGTGGCATGAGCCATACAAATGCACCCAGAACCTGGGGCTGTGCTGCTATTCCCAGGCCCACATTGCCATGTGTTCATTGCTGCACATGAGGTAGCTAGATCCACACCAGTGTGACTCTGCCCAGCTCAACTGCAATCACACCTTTGATCGCAGTGTAGACATGCCCATTCCTTTGTGGATGATGCATTCTAATATGGGCATTTCTCTCCCCATTTGATGCTTTGGCCTTTGAGAGCCTGGGGCTCCAATGCCTTTTGACGTCACACACAATGGAAGGCTGTAGGTGTGGGGGTAAAGCGAGAAGAACTTTTTTAGCCCCTCTCAATTCAAACCTGGATGAGAGATGGCGGCTTCCCATCCTGGCAGTAGTGTACCAGCCTTTGCCAAGTGCGATCCTATTGCTGGCAGAAAGACTCATCCACAGGCTCGGAAAGAGCTAGTTCCTGACCCCATTTCACTCTGGCGAGAGGAAGACTTTCCCCACTCCATTTCACCACCCTCCCCATGGAACGGAAGCCCACACAACTGCTGCCTCAGGAGAAATCCTCTGTCCAATGGGATCTCAGGGATGCTGAGCTCCTGGGAGCTTTTCCTGGCAAGGCCAGTGCTTCCGGGATTAAACGAAAAGCTCCACCACAAAAGATTAGGCAAGCCCAGGGGCCTCACCTACTTGACAGTGTCTGTTGGCACCATGAGCTGGGATCCCCCTCTTCCCTGCACTCCAGCTCCCCAGAGCAGCAAGATCTGCGTGAATGGGAGACTCCTTAGTGTCTCTGTAGGATCCTGCTGTGGCTCTACACAGATGGCAGGGATGCCCTTAGGGGCCTTGTGGGCTAAGCAGGGTTCTGTGTTTGGAGGGGAGGTGTACGCAAAACTACCAGCTGCCAGAAGGCAAGCTGGTGAATGTATACAATGATATAGCCCAGGTTCTGAGACCTAGAACCGAGCCCCTGATTTGCATATGATCATTGGCAAGGCCATGCACTTTTTTTTGCAAGGGTAGGAGCATTCAATCCCGACGTGGGTAATTGCTTTGGCTTCTGTGCATTCGCCTAGAGGTCTCCATTGGCTCTGGGAACCTTCGTAGCTGCTCCATCCTGAACTGCTGCAGCACATTTCTTGTGCAGCTCTTACAGTCACCGCGCTCCGCTCCAGGAGTGGCTGCATTTGAGTGAGTGGTGGAGTGATTCTTGTACACTCCTTGAGATGAAAGGCCCCTTAGAAATGCCAGGGATTAGGAAAAGAAGGCGAGTGCTCCTTCCCAGTGCCAGACTAATCCCTACTATATGCCATATAATTTAGTGTCTGAAATTCAACCTTGAAACCGACACATGCACCTCACACACCGTATCCACTGCACATCCCTGCACGCCTTCCATGACGCATGACACATGGGCGCGCCTAGTCCCCATCACATATGTTACCTTAATGAGAGTGGCTTCCTTTCTTAGGCTGCCCAGGAATCCAAGGGCTAAACCAGGGGCTGAAACTGAAACCAGCCAGTGGGCCAAGAGAAACTCCCATGTGGTTAACAGAGGCTAAGAATCGAAGCAGGCCTGTATCTCCTCATTGCATTTGCTATTGTTATTTATATTATAGTAGGGCCTATGGCTCCAGACAATTGTTCCACTAGCTGCTGTACAAACAAACACTAGGAGGCATTCGCAGCCCCAAATAGTCTAAACAAACACGATGGAGGGAGAAAGTGACTTGCCCCAGATCGCCCAGTGGCAGAGAGCCCAGGTGTCCTGAATCCCAGTCCAGGGGACTGTACTTCTAGGGAGGAACAGCTCCTAGCAAGGTATGGCAAACAGATTCCCCACTTTCAGTCTCAAGAACAGCATAGTGAAAGGGTTAGTCCTGGAATTCCCTTCCCTTCTGGAATAGGGTGATTTCTGTGCCAGGTCCTGGCTGCAGGGCTGAGCCTTGCCTTGCTTTGAATGGAGACAATCAGTTACTACTGCCTGTCATTTCCCTTACAGACACTTCGCAGGGGGTTCCCAGGTACGGCTGGGCTGCCTGGCTGCAGATCTGTCACCTGTTCACAGGAATTAACAGCCTTTCATCTTCCCAAGGGGTTTCCTGTGAACCATCTTTTTCATGTTAGAAGCCAATGTTGAGTTACATATGCGGAAGGAGAACACAACGTCTGTGCTTCTGGGATTCATGAAAGATCTGGATTCCTGGCTACAGCTCCAGATCAGACCCCTGCCCACACAGGAAGGGGATTTCCAAAGCATCATGAGTTGTTGATGTTAGCATTTATGATTTATTAGGCGGCAAGATCTTTGAGGCAGGTGCTGGGTGCAGGGCTGATGAGAGAGGGCAAAAGGGAGGTCAGTTGTATCAGGGACCTGAACTCAGGGCCTTCCTGCCCCCCTCCCTCTCTAATGTCTCTGTAATGAAGTGAAATGGGAGCGGGTGAGGGCGCAGCAAACTGGATATAGTGTGGCTCTAAATGTGTCTCAACAGGACTGTCTGGGTGCGTGCATGCATATGTCCACACAACGTCCAGGACAATGAAGCCCTAATCCTGAGCTTTTGGATGCTACCTAATAGGTATATTAAATGCCAATCAGTGCTCTCTATTTATCTGTGTTAGTGTGCTCGGCTCTTTATACTGCTAACAGGAAGCTGCGGTCCCAGCTACAAAGCACACCCAGTCTAATATGTATCGTCTGTATTCCAGGACGCTCTGAGAAGTTCGGAGATTGAGTGACTGAGCTTCGCTGCTACTATTGGAGCAGATGGCTGCTTGTAAGCTTGCAGAGCCCAGCTTACCCTCTGCTCATAGGAAATCTGCACTTTGCCCGCTAGTGCTCTTCTACCCAAAGTGGATGGACTCAGCGATCCAAGAGGTCTTGCCGCAGAGATGCCAATGCTCGACATCCTTAAGCAGGGGTGTTCAAGGTGGAAGAGGGACCTGATGGTTCATTCTGGAGATGTGCAGCTGTGGGCCCAGTCACACAGATTCAGAGAGTTTTAGGTTGGACGGGATCATTCGGTCATTGAGTCTGATCTGCTGTACAGCTCTGGCCAGACAACTTCCTCCACTTCCCCCTGCCTGGGGGCCAGTGAGTGGCTGACAGACACTGACTGAAGACTGAGGTCAATGGAAAGACTCTCATTGACCTCCATGAACTTTGATCAGGGCTCAGGGGATATCTGGGGTGGTGGGGAGATAGCAGATATTCCTGGCCACTGAGGTCTGTTCCCCCTTAATAGGGACATCTGGCATGTAGGTGACCCCATAAACAGCCGACGTAGCCCTCTAGGGAAGACGTAGCATAGACAAGTGCAGCATCTCTTTGCACTGCATCTCATGCCAGTGGATCCTGTGGGCGATGGGTGGGGTTCAGTGAAAGAACTGAGCATGTGCCCTTGTATTCAAATGAAAATGTTCCCCTGTGTCTACAAACTCAACCAAGTTAGTCCAGAAAGCAGAGAGGTCTCTCTCATTTGCAGTGACCTTCCTGTGACCTCTGCAGGACCCAGAGTCAGGTTTGGAATGGGGTCAGCTGTGTTTTGCTTTGGGGCTTTCTCGGGAATCCTCTAGGAATGTCAGCGGCTGTGAGGCACTCACTCGCTATCAGTTTAATCTCCCTATCTGATCTCATCTAGCTACCTACCAGCTACCTGAGCCTCTTCTGTTTAATGTCTAGTCTTTCTCTAGTCTCACACTAGAGTGACTCATCTATCTATCTATCTATCTATCTATCTATCTATCTATCTATCTATCTATCTATCTATCTCCATGCTCACACATCTGTCTAACCCAGGGGCCTGCAATTTGTGGCTCCAGAGCCTCATGCAGCTCTTTGGCTGCCCCCTTGCGGCTCTGGGCTCCAAGCCCACCCCTTGCCACAAGGGGATCCTGCAGGTAGCCCACTCCTGGTTCTGGAGTCCCCTGCCACTGGGAGACCCTGTGGGGAGCCTGGGCCTGGTTCCAGGCTCCCCCTCCCCACCAGGAGACCCTGTGGAGGGCACCCTGGCCCAGCTCCCCCCACCAGGAGGCAACACCAACTGCAGCTCTCAAACACTTTGTTATTGAAAGCATTTTTTAAAAATGGCTCTTCTAATCTTTTGGGTTGCTGATCCCTGATCTAACCCCATGCATATCTCTCTGTCATCCATCTATCTGTCCATCTAGCCCAGTAGTTCCAACCTATGGCCCAGGAGTCAAAAGTGGCCCTTGGGGGCTTTCAAAGGGTCCCATGGCTCCCCTTCTGCTGGCTGCAGAAGGGGGCCAC
This sequence comes from Pelusios castaneus, assembly GCA_007922175.1. Classification (NCBI taxonomy): domain Eukaryota; kingdom Metazoa; phylum Chordata; order Testudines; family Pelomedusidae; genus Pelusios; species Pelusios castaneus. The sequence goes on along the minus strand of ML685768.1, from coordinate 27,373,067 downwards.
TACCTAAGGACCCAGGTGGAGTGCGTTTCTGCAGGGCTAAAAGCCCAGTGCAGGCTCCTTGTTGCAGCCAAAGGGACAGGAGATCAGTGCTCCCCTCCCCCTTTCTGTAGCAGGGAGCACAGCAATGTGGTCTGTCTAGGTCCATCAGTGCTGGGGTCCTTGCTTGAACCAGAGGAAGCAGAGCACTGATCTTCTGTCCCTCTGGCTGCAGAAGGGAGCCACTCTTAGGGACCCAGTGCATAGGACTACAGGGTGCATGCAGTTTCCCTGTTGCAGTCAAGGAGATGGGAGATCAGTGAGTGAGGAGGCAAAGGACTTTTGGGGGCAGGGGGTTGCTGGTGGAGGCTGGTGGCCCTTCAGGGCTGCAAAAATGATATCTGTGGCCCTGGAGCCAAAAAGGTTGGGAACCACTGCTCTAGCCCCATGTACACACATGCAACACATCTATCCAACCCCATGGGTGCACTTCTATTTATTGATCCCCATATACACACATCTGTCTATCTGTGCATCCCTTCTGTCAATCTAATGTTTACAGCACCCAGAGGCTGCTGGGCAGGCTACAGTGCAATCAGAAAGTGCTGGGCTGTGCTCCGAAGCTAGGCTGGGGCTACAGGCTGTGAGCTGCCATCCCTTGAAGGCACACAGCAAGAGGCGTGCCTACAGTTCCCATGCCAGGCGCCCTGAGCCGTGTGTCCGGCTGGGGTGTGTGGCTAAAGCACGTGTCGTTGAGTCCCCTTCTCCTCCCAGCCAGGCCCTGCCCCTGATCTCAGGGCTCTGGGCCCGTGGAGCGAGCTGCCAGCGAGGCTGGGCTCCGCTCTAAATCAGCCCGGGCTGCGGCAGCCCTGCAGGGAAGGGTTAAACTCAGCTGGGGCAGGTAGTGGGGCGGGGCCGGGGAGGCGGGCAGGGGAGCGCGGCGGGAGCTAGTGAGTCACGGAGGTTTGGCTCCGCGCTCACCTGCGCTCTCTCCGACGGGCTGCAGGGACAGCTCCGGCCAGTAGCCGAGCGAGGGGCTTCCCTGTGGGGCGGGCGAGCCTGGCGCGCCGATGAGGACAACTCTGCGGGGAGATCGCGGCACCCCCCGATCTCCTGGAACCCGTACGTAGCTGAACTCTGTGGCCCCTCTCCGGGGGCGTACTCCCCACCCCATAGATGCTCCCCGCTCCCCTGGAACTTGGGGGGGGGCGTCCCTTGGCGTGGATTTCCCCAGCCCCAGAGCGTCCGGCTTGCTGTACGCCTAGGGGTCACGGTTTTACCCAGGGGCTGCACCCCCCACCACCACCGCAACTGCCAGGGAGCTGCGCCCCAGGGCTCCAGGTGCCGGCACCGGGTCGCTTCTCTGGCCGTCGTGGGGCAGCTGCTGCCGAAGCCTCGGCCCAGAGGTCCTGGCTGCTTTCCCCCCGGCTGGCTACTCATCTCCGGGGCGCTGCGCTGGCTCCCGCGGAGTTCGGCGTCGTGTCGCGTTTACACGGGGCAAAGGGAATAAAAGCCGGTGTTGCCTTTCCCGAAGTCTCGTGGCTGGAGCAGGGGTACGGGCCCCAGGGAGACCCCCGTGGTGCAAACTTGGGTTCGCTGCGGAGTGACTCGCCAGAGCCGTGGGGGCCGTGAGACTAGCTCTCCAAGCCAGGGGTTTCTTCTTCCCCTCTGGAAACTAAGGGGCCCATGGCTGAGGGCTCAGGTGCCCTGCAGACAGGACGGCAGGCTGGATCTGTGCTGGTGTCAGCTCAGCCAGCCCCCAATCCGAGCGGGGAGAATTGGGCCCAGTCTGCCTCCCACTGAAGTTAATGGAAAGCCTGTGGATGGCTCCAGTAGATTGGATTGGGCCCCTGTCTAGAATCCATTGAAGTGGGGATGGTCTGGTCTCCCTGCCATCCCCTCTGCAAAGTAGGTCACCTGCAGCTTGTTGTGGGCAGCTGACCTAGTGTGAAGAGCCTGTGTTCAGGATGGGCAGCCTGGCACCACCCAGTTCTATTCCCAGCCCTGCTGCACTAGGCTATGTAGACAAGGCACTGCTCTGTGCCTCAGTTTCCCCACCTGTAAAATGGCATCATGCATTTTATACTCTCCTCTCCTGATGCAGGGAAGGCGTTTATTAGCAGGGCTGGTTGGGAAATTTTCAGCACATGACTTTTTGCTGGAGAACACTGACCTATCGAAACCAAAACTGTTCATTGGACTGGGCCAGTTTTGACAAAATTCCTTGTTTTGAAAAAACATTTGGATTTCTCTCAGAAATTTTGATATTTTTTGAGTAACAATGTTCCTGGTTTGTGTTCAAAAAGAGCTTTTATTTAAAAAAGACACAAAACATTTCAGAATTTCTGAACTAACTGGTGACCCAACCTGGCTGACACCTGTGTTAACAAAAATTTTTGCTCTGATTTAGGATGGGAAAATGTTTGACTCCTCTTAGAAGAGAGGAGGCCGTTTCCCTCCCTGCTCTGTGTAGTGGCTTGTGCAGCCAGTGGCTCTGGAAGTGCAAAGCCAGATTCAGAAGCAATGTATCAGTGACAGGCATGAGTGAGGTGTCGGGGGGTCTGCCCTATTAACCACACATAGAACTAGAAGGAGGGTCTGATTCCATGTGGGCACGCTGGTGTTAGTCCAGAATGGCTCCTTGGAAATCAGGATTATTTGGCATGTGTGTGTGCTGCTGAGGTCACAAATTGGCCCTGAGTCTCAGCTGGTGTGATTTCCACACTGGAGCCTAGAGAGGTTCATGTTCCCTTACACCGGAACCAGCCCCATCCCCCATAGACTCCTAGGCTGGTCCTAAGTGGGGTTATGCCCTTCTCAGTTTGCCATGTGACACTCCACCTGGAGGCAACCTGGCTTTGATGGCCCCCATGCGTTCAGTTCTGTCTCTAGACACTCTGTCCTGCCCATGGAGTCCGGGAGAGCCCGGTGCTGGCAAGGCATAACCTGTGGGTACTAGCTCCATATCCTGGCAGGAGCCATTTCTGGGAATCTGGGAAGCATTATTTGTTTCCTATTGATGGAGGCTGTGTGCATTTGCAACAGGAACTTTCCAGTGGGGCCGGATCCTGCCTGGGCCTGGCAGTAAAGAGCCACCGAATAGCACGTTTTACCAGTGAGAAAGGCTAGGGTGGGTCACTCTGCAGGGCTGGGCTCTGAGCCCTCCTAGAGGCTTCTAGGCCAAATCTGGTTATGCCACATGGGAAGGGATGGAGTTGGTGGCAGGGCATCTTTTTTGCAGATTGGCCCCTGACATGTGGAGGGGACAGCACAGCCTCTCCTGCCACCAGCTGCTGGGGGATTAAGTGGGCTTGGTGGGGGAGTCCAGCAGTACTTTGGAGGCCTGATCCTGAGAGACAAGACATGCTCCCATTGTCAGAGAAAACTGCTGCCCTCAGCTCCATTCAGGATGCGTCCCATGACATTGTCATTCAGTGCTGGGGGGGGGGGGGGGAAGGAGGAAGAGACCTTCTTTCTTTCTCTCCTGATTTCCCCCTCCCACCAATTATTAACCCTTTGCTCACCCCTTCCCATCAGTGACTGGATCTGCTCTGTTCTACAGAAGCCAAGAGCCAGCAAGGATCACATCAGCTCTCTGGGAACCTTCTCATCTCAGCTGGCTCCTTGGTTGGTTCCCTTTCCCTCTTTGCTTCTCCCAGAACACTGTTGCCTCCCCCTCCCTGGTGGTGGAAAGTCCATGGAGTCCTTGTCCAGAAGATCAGCGTCACCCAAGCAAGCTAAGCCCAGGAATCTGGCCTGAACCCAGCTGAGAGCAGCTTCTGGATATGGCTGTAACTAGCAGGCAGGGCTGTAGTGTAGTTTCTCTGTCCATGCTGGATGGGAGGCTGGGGGTGGCGGGTAGCGAGAGGTTACTCTCTCAGCAAATCTTTTAGCTAAATTCATGTGCTGGGCCCCACCCACTCACAAACCTGCTCATGGGGTGGAGTGGGGTGTTCTGGTTTCTCTGAGTGTGTGGGAACAAAGTCCCCTGAAGCTGTAAGTGTGTTTCAAACAAGGTCCAGAGCCCCAGTATGGTCCGTGTCACAGAGCCTTTGAATAAGGAGCTAACAATGGTGCTGGAGCAATACCATCTCTGCCTCCTTTCCAAAACTGGGAGGGGATGTAGTGTTTTTTCTGGTTAAGGCTGATGGAAAATCAGACTCGGTTTTGAGCCCTAGAGTTTGTGGCTGGTCAGGAGTTGAATTTGGTGCTCTGATACCAAATCTACCAGGAATCTATTTGCTCAACCAGGCTAGTATTAAAGTGACACCATCAACATAAAGCCTAGTCTGGTTCAGAAGATGAAACAAAAATAACTTCAAGCCTTGCATCTGTCACGATTTCCCTGTCCATAAAATAATTGTTCCCCCCCTCCTGTTGCAATGTAGAAGACCCACACAAAGCAAGTGGAGAACCTAACCAGTGCAGGGAAAGCCGTGACCCTGATAAGACACAAAATGCTGCCAACTGCATTAAGTTAAGCACGCTGGAAACAAACAAAATAGGGAGAAAAGTGTTTTCCCCTTTGATCTCTTTTTCACACCCATCTACTTGCATGACCCGGAGTACATCCCACTGGGGACTGAGTGGTACAAATCCTTCTCTGTACCAGTCTATAGAGTATCGATTTGTTTCAGTCCCCAGCTGTGGAGGCCCAGCTCTTTAGTGCCATTTGTATTAGCTCCTCCTTGTAGCTCTGGCAGTCATTGGTTCAATCCCTAGTGTTTTGGCCAACAGGGCAGCTCTCACATAAGCAGCCCCCACCCTGGGGTGTCACTTATAACAACAGTGGAGAAAAGCTTTCAAACAGCGATTTTCTTTTTTCAAAACCGAGATTGGGTGTCTCCTTTAATATGGCTGCCAGTGAGAGGTTTGGGTAGGGGGGTAATGCTTCAGAAATAGGGCAGAAAACTCCCCTCGGCTTTGGCATCCACATTTCTGAAGCTGCACCTCTCCGGCTTTCTATGTGTCTGGGGTCAGCACACACATCTGCTTTCTAAGACACCCCTCTTGGTATTTTTGTGGATTTTTCTCCCCATTTTCCAACTGTCAGAGCGGTCTTTAACCTATTCCCTGCCCCATCCCACTCTCTCCATGTCAGCATATGTGAGAATCAGCATTTATTTGTCCACACAGCAATGCAGGGCAGGCTTGGGGGTGGTGGAGAGAGCAGTGTGTTAGGCCAAGAAGGCCAAGAGAATAAGATGAATGGAGCTTTCAGTTTCCCTTGGTACTGTCCGGATGGAGTCAGGATTTCCAGCCTTCCCTGCACTATGGGTGAGGAAGCCAAGGATTCTGCTGTGTAATGCTGGGTTGTCTGGACTGGCTCTCCAGCGCCTGGTCATTAGCAGGAAGGAAGGGAAAGTATCGGGGGCTGGGACAAAGCTGAAAGGCTGGAGAGCAAGTACCAGACAGCAAGACGCAGGGGGCAATTGGAGCAAAGCGAAGGCTGCACCCCAAGGAGAAGGCTGAGTACTTCTCCTGGAGGGAAGTTGGGGGTGGGGAGCTAGTTCCAGCAGGTGGATTTCGACACTGGGGTGGGGCACCTCCCCAATGGGAGCAGGGTGAGTCACAGGCTGGGATCTTGAGAAACAACTGGGGATCCCGTGGGACATAGCACTGGCCCTGAACCCTGATTGCAGCTGCTGTGGAGCAGGGCAGGGCTGGCTGGCACCCCTAGCTGCAGGACAGTGAGATGGGACCTGAGTGAGCTGCAGAAAGGGGGCATTAAAGTGGTTCAGGGAGGACAGGGCTCCTGCCTCCATCATCTGGGGCAGGGGGAGCGGTAGGCTGTGTCCCAGCTGCGTGGTATCGCTGCTTTGTTGAGGTGGTTGCCCCAGAGTGGCGAATGGTGTTGTGTTTAGCATCCCTGGACTCCACAGCTGGGTCCCTGCTGGGCATGAGCGGCACTGTAAGATTCTCTGTTGAAATTCAGGGCCTGAAAAGAGGCACTGTTTGCTCACAGATCTGCCCATGGGCTGTTCAACTGACCCCATGCCACCATCGGGCACCTGTGCTCCTGCTTGCTACCCTGCGGGCACTGCTGCCCAGACTCCACAATGCCCTTGCTACCCTACTGTTACTGCTGCAGCCCTGGGCCAGCTCCATGAGGCGCTTTCGGGCTTGTTCTTTTCCATGTCGCTTTTTGCAATAACCCGCCACTTCAGACCGGCCCTCAAGTGGCTACAGCAGTGCGGAGTGGGGGGAGGGAGCCTAGGGGGGTTGCATGAGGGGAGCGGAGTTTGTTGGCTGGATGGTGGCAAGAAGGGCATCCAGGGAAGGTTTCTGAAAAGTTACACAGCTCTTGGATAGCCTGTGCTTTGTTCCTCAGGGAATGGCCCTCATGTTTAGCACTGAGGAAAATGGGTCCCAGAGCAATGTCCCCTAGCCTGCCTCAGGGGATGGGGATGGAGTGGGCAGACAGTTGGTAGCATGGGTTGGAAGACCCACATTCAGTTCCTTGCTCTACAGGATCCATAGGTAAGTCACTAAATCTTCTGCCTCCATTGCCCCATGTGGGGTGTTGAGGATAAATGTGTCAGCCTGTGAAATGCTTAGCTAGTACAAGGGCCAGCTAAGTATTTAAGACAGAGAGCGGCTGGCCTGTGAATGCCCATGAGCTTGATGGTGGGTTCATGCCTATGTAACTGCACTGATCCACGCTGGCCTCAGAGTGAAGTCAGGTGCTGCAGGGTTGGTTCTGGAGAACAGCTGAGGTCCAGATTGGACCCACCCATTGGAAGTGTCCCATAGATGTCCCTCCCTTGCTGGAATTAGCTGTACCCAGTGGAAAGGGAGGAGGCTATGTTCTGTAGCAATTGGGACATAAATTCTGGCACACATTCTCTTCTGCAAGACAACCATGCTCTTTTTTATTGCTACTGCTCACACCAATATCATCCCCATCCCCCATGGACTTCCTCATTGTCCCTCTACTACACAGTGTAACCCTTCAGAGCTTCACGGTGACAACTGGGGTCAGGCTCAGATCTTTCTGCTTCAATAGACAGTGCCTTGAGCTAAGGAGACCCTGAGCAGTATGGGGCTTATGACACACAGCTAGCTGAGCAATTCTGATTCCATCAAGTAGAGTCAATGAGGCACGTACCAACCAGCTAGTGATCAAAGTATGAATGAATAGTGAGGGACACTCACCAGTAAGGAGGGGAGGGGGTAGTAATCTGTTTGGGGAGGCACCGGCTCTTGTATCCTGAACAATGGTGGTTTGCATTTGACATTTCAGGGCTAGTCCCAGGGATCTGTAAAGAATCCCCTCTGCCTTTCCCGATGCACCAGGTGTCATGTGGAGTGGGGATGGGTGCAAGGTCTGGCTTGCGTTGGATGTATCCAGTGTGGGCCGCTGCCCAAGGCAGGATACCTCAATGGGCCAACTCCCAGGGATAGCCCATACCTGATGGACCAGCTCCTGTGCCACTCCCACGGGGATGGGCCCAACATGCAGGGCAGCGTCACAGGCTTGTTTCACAGCCCTCTATGGAGCCACACCAAATGAGGCTATAAATACCCCACCAGGTCTCCCCACACCCTGCCTCTCCAGGCCCTGATCAGAGCAGCTCCATAACTAGAAACTGAACCTCTTCCATCCAGCAGCACAGATGGTCAGACTGTAATTACCATAATCCACCTCCCAGAAGCCACTTATTAGAGGGGGGCCTGTCTCTGAGTGCCTTTTAGGAATGGAGAATAAACTATACTCAAATCCCCCCCACCCTCCTTTCTTAGGAGCCTCTAAAATACCTTAAAAAAACATCCTGGCCATCTGGAGGATGGTGACAGAGCTGCTGGGGGCAGTGCAGCTGAGATGCTGTTCTAGGATGATACAGGGCCGGGCAGCTCATTGGCTCTGTGGCCAAAAAGGCCAGGCTAGTGCTGAAGGGAGCAGAAGTTGGGGCCCCTCTCCTGTGGGTCACCATAGGGAGGTGAGCCAGGGAACTGTAAGGGGGTGCCATCAGATGTGTCTTCCATTGTGCATCCAGATCCTTAGTGACACATTCCATGTGCCCAGGTCAGGTAATTGCACAGCCACAGCCAACTGAAACTGACCTGAGCATTTCCACTGGTTCCAATAGGCTTTGGATGATGAGGATGAGGGAAAAAGGTTCAGATTCTGTGTCCACTACTGCCGTCCCTGACCCAATTGGACAGTCTCCCAGCTGGAGGGCACCAGCCATTGGGGGCAAAGTCAGGGGAAAGGGATGGTGGTCTAGTTGACAGAGCACTGGATCAGGACACAGAGACTCAGCTTCTATTCCCAGTTCAATGGCTTGCTGTCAATAAGCCACTGCCCTGCTTTGTGCCTTAGTTTCCCCATCTGCAAAATGGGGCTCATGCTACTGACTTCCTTTGAGATCTAGTGATGAAAAGCCCTATATAGACAAACAAGTTAGGCTGTGAGTTGCTTGGGTTAAGAACCCTCTTTCTTTGATCTGTGTTTGCACAGTGCCAGTGTTTGCTACAGGGTGCTGATCTCAGCCCTGGGCTCCTCAGGGCTACAGTAACACCGATAATACGAAGAACTAGGTCTCATTACTGAGGTGGTGTCCTCTATCTGGTTACTCAGCGGTTGATGGTGCAGCCATGGAAAAAGAAACAGTCTCTAGGCCAGATTCATCCCTGATGCATATTCACTGAAATTAACAGGGTCTGAGATGCAGTGGAGGCTTTATGCCTTTGAAGGGGCTCAGTACAGAGGATCCCACCCTCCTGGTGAAACAAGCGACCTGGCTCAGACCCTTCTCTGGTTCCATGGTTGATGGGAAGCTCTGGCCAGTTCCCAGGGAAGGTGGCAGAAGGGTAATTGCATGGTGCATGAGTGAGTGGGATTCCCCTCGCTGGTTCTCAGACCCCTTCCTCTCTCTCTCTCCACCCCTCCAGGTCTGCTTGAGCTGCTGCCCTGTTCTGGAGTCCGGCAATGCTAACGGCTGTCTGTGGCAGTCTTGCCAATCAGCGCCCGGACACGCCGCGTGCCTCTTCCCCACACTTGGACCTGCAGCCCTTGCAGCCCTGCCAGCCCCACGGCAGTTCTGAGACAGGAGGCGACTTCTCCTCTCTCCAGCCCACCGACCTCCAGCACCTGCCCTCGGCAGGGCCCGAGGTCGAGTTTGCAGCTGCCCCTGGCTATGATCTACAAGGCTCTTCAAGGCTAGATCTGGACGGCGACAGCCTGCTGGCCCCTGGCACGTACTGCAAGCTGCTGCAGCCGCTTCCCGAGATGGCTCACCCCTACGAGCCCTGGTTCAGGCCCTCGCTCCCCAGCAATGCTGGTGAGGAGGGCAGTGGGAATCCCTGGTGGGATCTCCAGGCTGGTTCCAGCTGGATGGAGCTGCAACCCAGTCAAGGCAGCCTGCAAACCCCGGGGGCCACAGGTGGACTCCAGCCGGCATTGGGGGGTTACGGTGCTACGGAGCACCAGCTCTGTGGCCCACCGCACCACCTCCTGCCTTCAGCCCAGCACCTAATGGGCCAGGAAGGACTGAAACCACTCGATTCCCCGCCAGAGCCTCATGTTCTTGAGCAGGCCATGGACGGTACCACAAGGCCAAAGAGCTCGAGGCGAGCCGTGCCCCGGAGCGCTGGGCAGGCTGTGTGTCGTTGCCCAAACTGCCAGGAGGCTGAGAGGGTGGGTCTATGCCCAGATGGTGCCAAGAAGAAGCACCTGCACAACTGCCACATCCCCGGCTGTGGCAAAGCCTACGCCAAGACCTCCCACCTGAAGGCCCATCTGCGGTGGCACAGCGGGGACCGGCCCTTCGTCTGCAACTGGCTCTTCTGCGGCAAGCGCTTCACCCGCTCCGATGAGCTGCAGCGCCACCTCCAGACCCATACGGGGACCAAGAAGTTCCCCTGCCCCCTCTGCAGCCGGGTCTTCGTGAGGAACGACCACCTCAGCAAGCACATGAAGACGCACGAGGGGGCCAAGGAGGGAGCCGAGGGGGAGGGCAAAGGCGGGGTGGACCCGCCGGGGAAAGGCAAGCGGGAGTCTGAGGGCAGCAGCTCCAGCACCGCCCCCCAGCCCCACTGAGCCTCTCCACGCTCCAAGACATCCCCTTCCCTCTCTGGCACTGCACGAAGGACACTCCCTTGTGGGATCTCGGCCCCTAGGATGGGGCCAACGTGGTTGCGCCCTCTGAGAAGGGGTTATTTATTCTGTCGGGGAAAGGGCTCAATCTCAGTACCTCCTCCCACGGGGGCTGGGAGGGTCTGGCCAGGGGGCCACTGGAGAGCAGTGTTGGGGCTGATCTTCAGACCAAAAGAGGGAGGGTGTTAAGGGCCGGGAGACCTTTCTGTGAAGGATCTGAGTGGAGGGACTGCGCCGATGGGGTGTGGGGGAGGGGGGGCAAAGCAGAGGATGGTGGGATGTCTCCTGCGGCGGCTGAGCCTGGCCCAAAACCCTGGGTTCAAACACTCCCCATTGAACAGACACATCAGAATCTGGAGATCTGTGGTTGGTCTCAATCCATGCATCCCCTTTCCCCTCCACCTACCCAATCGTCTCTTCCTCTCCTCTCCCATCCAGCCATTTTCTCCCCTCCTCCTCCTCCTCCTCCCAGCCCCACCCAGCCACAAACACACACTCCACCCTGCGAAATGACCCCCCTGTCCCGAACCTTTAACAGTTTCCCCTTTGCTCCCTGCCGCCCCACCTGGGAAGCTCCCAGAAGCCGGCTCCTGCCCTGGGGTGGTTTCACTCGTCTCTCATTCCCTCTCCGCTCGTGAATCCTCCTTCCCTCCCACTGTTTTGTGCTGTTACAACTTTTGGCAGGAGGGAGGCTGTTTGGAAGGAACATCAATCAGAGACCCGAAGCAGCGAGTGTCCTTCCCAGTCCAGACATGTCTGGGGCCAAAGGGAAGAATAAAACAACAATGGCTTGGGAAAACTAGCTTAAAATCAACTAATCCCAAAGGGAACCCCTGGAGAAGGGGGAGCACAGGGGGCTTGCTGGAGGGCTCTGCCTGCTCCTCCTCCTCCCACCAACCCCTCTTCATTCCCACCATTACCCAGGATGTTTACGAGCTGGGATTGGCCCTTTGGAATCCCAGCCACAAAGATGCAGGGGGGAAAAGGAACCAGTCTGTAATGACCTGATGTGGTTTTCGGCAAAGCTGTCCCCGCCCAGCGCTACCCTGGTGCAGGGGCGGTTGTGCTGCCCATGTAAACAGGAGGCCAGCCCTCCTACCACACTGGTAGATTCCCATCAGCATTAGTGGCACTGCGGGGGCAAATCTCCCTTTAGTAGCTTGGCCACGCTATCCTCTCCGGTCTCGCCTCCTCCCCCTAGAACAGGGGTCTGCAACCCAAAAGATAAGAAGAGCCATTTTTGAAAATTCCTTCAATAACAAAGTGTTTTGAGAGCCACAATGGGTGTAGCTTCCTGGTGGGAGGTGCAGGGAGGTGAGCCAGGATTTCTGCTGCAGGGTCCCCTTATGCAGGGGGGGGGAAGCCTGGAGCTTGGTGTGGGCTGCCCGTGGGGTCCCTGGTGGCTGGGGGAAGCCCAGAGCCAGGCATGGGCCTCCTGCAGGGTACCCCAGTGGTTGGGGGAGCCCAGAGCCGCAAGGGGGCAGCCAAAGAGCCGCATGTGGCTCCAGAGCCACAGGTTGCAGACCCCTGCCCTAGAAGGTCCCAGCCCAGATCCTCTCCCAGTTTTTGGTCCCTGTGGCTGCTTTAAGGGTCAGTGGTGGATGATTCTCCAAAGGGGCAGAATTTCCCACCTGCCATCAGCCCAAGTAGGGGTGTGGTTCTACAGTGGAGTCCCACAGAAGCTCAGGCCTTCATGAATCTGCCCCAAGGAGGTTGCCCCAGGAGTCTGCCATGGGATCTCTGCCTCCTTTTGGCTGCACGGGGAATCCCTGGTGCCCAGCTTTGTAGGGTGGGGTTGGTGAGTACCATGAAGGCTGGTACCTGGGGACAGAGGATAAGCTGCAGAGTGGATCTGAACCTCCCCAGAGTTGGGGCCTGGGGTGTCAATGCACCACAGGGGTTGCTGACTATAGGAGCAGGCTGAGGTCCTTGCGGTGGGAACCCACTCGCCTGACCCCTCCACTGTGGCGGGGGGGAGGGGGAGGAGGAACTGTGATGGCCCATCCAGGCAGGGGGAAACCTCGAGGGGCCGTGCCGAGGCCTCTGGGGGAGTTGTGCAACGTGCTGGCCTTTGATTGCCCAACTTGCTGCTGCTCCTTTCCCACGCCCACCCCTCTCCCGTCCGTCACTCGCTCTCCCCGGGGGCGCTCGGCGAGGGGGAGGTGACTGCGTTGGGAAGCCAGAGGAGCCGGCAGCAGCGGGATTCCGATCCTATGGCCCAATCGGGCCGGGCAGAGCGGGAGGGGAGCGTCAAACGACCTGCTCCCGTCCCTGTACAGCCTGGCTGGGTGGTTCTTGTTTTGCACTGGAATCTGAATCCAGGCTGATCCCATGCACTGAACTCTTGCCGTATTTATTGAATGCTTCGATTATTCGTGCTGTGGAAGCTGATGCCCTTGGGTTGGGAAACATCCCTAGAAATTCCCATACTGTCCCCCACCCCTCCACACACCTTGTTTTCTCCTTAAACTGTTGATCTTAAACCAGGAGTTTATCCCGAAGGAAACTTTTCTTTCTTTCTTTCTTTCTTTCTTTCTTTCTTTCTTTCTTTCTTTCTTTCTTTCTTTCTTTCTTTCAAGTTTTCATATAATTGTTTTCCTAAATGTTGGCAAAACCCTGGAGCAAGACTGGCTCTTCTACCAGTGAAAATGTAACTGAGTGGGGGTGGGCCTCTGTCATTAGATTTGGGGTGAGATTTTAAAATATGGATCACTCCAGATCCAAAATTCTGGGGACTGGATCTTTGGCTGGTGTCATTCACTGACCCTCCACTGAGTGCACAGATTGACACCCACTAAGAATCTGGCCTGAGGAGTTTTTGTAGCTGATACCCTGTTTTTGCCCATTATTAAAATGTGGGATAATTTGCTAGATTTTGAGTGGAGTTTGAAGACCAAGCCACCTCTAAATTTAAGGGTGTTTGGAGCTTGGAGGAGTTCAGGCCCATCTTTGAGTAGGATCCAAATTTTTTTTTTTTTTTTTGGTGACTGTTTTATTGTTATTAATAAGGTCAAACCAGACTTTGCCAACTGGGCAGGCTGAAGGCTTAGCATGTGGGCCAGTTGGCTGGCTGTGCTCAGTAAGTCCCAAAGGCCACTTGATCGTCTCTGGTCCTTTTCCATCAGAATTGTGCCCACTGCAAATGTGGTTTTGTTAAGGGGGGAGATGTACCCAAGCCTTTAAGTGGAGGAATTCTGAGTGCTCTCAGTGGTAGCTAAGGGCAAAGAAACTAAGCACATTGCAGGGTTGAGTCCTATTGAAATAATTCATGACTAAGGGCTGCAGGACTGGATTTCCATACTCTACCAGCACAGCTTCCTTGACCGGTGACAAAAACCTTTTCCCCCTAGGACTTCAGTCCATGTGATTGGCTTAGCCAGGTTCCCAGAGCACCTCCTATCCCCAACCCTTCCAAAGGATAATGCTGATTTTTGTAAAGACTCTTCTCCATTTGCATTTTTGCCCTGTCTGGAAACTGACAACAGAAACAACCAGGACCTCAAACTAATTTAGACCAAAAATCACAGTTGTAGAAATCATGATTCATCAGCCACCAGTAAAATCCTCCTCTGATTACCAGTCAGAATAGAGAGCAGAAGAGACAGACAGCTGTGAAAAAACAGTGGCCTGATTTTTCCTTTTATTAACTTCCAGCATATAATTGCTTCCTGAGGAATTTAAATTTCCCTCCTTGTAAATTATAGTGGCGATTATTCATATTCACCACTGAAAATCCCAAACCTTCTAAACTTAGCTAGAGAGTCTATCTCTGTACATGCTGTCCACAAGGCGAGTGAGCTTTGATTCTTACTAATAACTAGTCAAAGCTAGCTTGGTTATTTATGCTGCAAAAGCAGCAGGGATTTAGATCCAGGATCAGTGCATCCTACCCCCAAAATCAGGAATCAGAATGTGGCACTGCAGGGTTTCCATTAGCAATTCTAGTTTTGGTCTATTTCTATTAAACCCTGTTGAACTTCGAGCGAGTATGTATCTGGATCCAAACTTTGCCTCTTAGGGCACGTCTATAAAGGGACATGCAGGAATATTAATCCAAATTAACCAAAGGTGTGAATTTAAAGTGCATTAGTTAAAAGTGAATGAAGCCAAATTTAAGTAAGGCCACTTTAATACTGAATAAGACTGTCCACATGGAGGCTTAATGCAGGTGAATTAACCCACTTTAAAAATTAATTTTCCTGAATGTCCCTGTGTAGACAGATCCTTAGGGTCATGGTCTCTGGGCTTGATCCATCCTCCAGTGATGCTGTTTGGAATTGGATTGGGAGACCTGGCCCCTTTATCTGGGGGCCTGGAGCAGATGGACCTTTTGCAAGCCAGCAAATATTTGTCCTGCTGACACATTGCTGAGCGAGTTGGAGTGCAGCTACTGATCCTGCCCATTCCTTTGAAAGTGGACACTGAAGATGCCTTGCTTGGGCCATTAAGGTGAAAGTGAAACTCCAGTGGCAATCTTGCCCAGCACACTTCAGCAAACCTAGTAGGAGCCTGTCCTATCACTTCTAGCATTGTGCAGTGCTGGGCGGTACCATTAAGTTATAACCAGAGGGTGCCATTTAATGTTCAATGTCTGGAGAGCACTGTAGAAATTTGGTTTGTGGCATTGATTCTCCCCTGGGCCTGTGAAGCAGAGCTAGCCTGAGCTTTCCCTCTTGCAGACCACAAACTAGGAACACCAGGAGGGCCTTTGGTTGTTGGCATGGATTCCTTCGGCATCTGAGCTTGGCTCATCGGATTTCCATCAATACTGGGCAAATGCACCTATTAGAATTGCTCCCACCTGGTTTCTGCTGGCAAAGGCAGGGCTGATCCCACTTTTAAACCAGAGATCTGAGTTGGTTCCTAGATCCAAAGAATCATGGATGAGTTTGGGCTGGCATTCTGATATCCTTGAACCCTTTGGAAAGAAAATCAGGGAAGAAGCAGGTTTAGGCAGCATCTCCCTTCACCCTGCCACTTCCCTGCAGCTCAGAACCCAGCCCCCTCCCCTTAGGCCTTCCATTTGTGGGCAAAGGCTTATGGGTAAAATTGGGTGGGAGGGACTGAGCTATGACAAGCTGGCCCACAGCAGCAAGCCCAGCCTGCTGCATGGCAGGGATTTCAGGAAGGGCTTGTCCATGCCATGCTCCCGAATGGGCTACTTCAAGAGTCTGCTAGCCCTGCATGCTCCCAGCAACAGGACTGTCCAACTGAGGAACATATGGGCACGAATACCAAGCCAGCTGGGGTGGTGCCATTGAACTGTCAATCTCAGGGAACAAGCTGATCCCCAGCTGAGTGGTCATGGGGGAATTTCCCCTCCCCGGGGAGGGGAATCACAGAGGCAAATACAGCACAGGAGTGTCTGACATCAGAGACAGTGGAGGTGGGGTAGCAGAATTGATGGGCCTGTCGATCTGAACCGTTGGGGTGGGGAAGAAGATGCTGGATGAGCATGTTGGTTTGATCAGGGAGCTCCCGAGCTACAGTGGTGGCTTGATTCAGGGAGTGCGGACACCCATCTAGACAAGCCACTGATAACTCTGAAGAAGCAGTGAGGTACTTGATAGGTGGACCGTGGGCCAAATCTGGACTGCCTGCCATTCTTGAACAGGCCCTGAGATCTTTTTATTTGCTTATCATTATTATTAGTGATTTTTTAATTTTCTCTGTGCCGTGGACCTTGACTATAACTTGACTGAGAAATTTGGACCTTGGAAAAATAAACTACCCTGCCATATTGGATGGGTCCGTTGGTCTGATCGGGGAGGCAGGGATGCTGGGCTAGCTGGGTTGTTGGCTATGGAGGTGGTAGAAAGTTGGGGATACTGTACTAGCTGGGTCCATTAGTTTGATTAGGAGGTGGGGACCATGGTCTAGCTAGGCCATTGGCCAGGTCCAGCATGAAAAGAGCCTAGACATCAGACGAGCTGGCTCAGTGCTCTGTTCCCATGCGGCAGTCCCCAAGTTCTTTGCAAGGATGAGATTTGTGATGAGTGATGCTCTACTACCTTGTATGTGTCTGGGGTGGGGGGAGGTGGCAGGAAGGTTTTGCTAGCAGCCAAGGCCTGATGCAGGACGCGGCAGGCAGGAGAGGTCGGTGTCCTGTGGTTAACTCAGCTAGGGGAGCAGTCGGCCTAGTGACGCTGGGTGCTGGCTGCTTTCCTGTCCCCCGCGGCTGTTACTGTAGGAGCCCCATAAAGAAAACTGCTGTGAAGGGACCTGGGGTGATGGCTTATGTTTGGTACCATAATAAAATTGTGTGTTTTTCACATGTTGGACTGAGGTCTCTATCTCCGCTGAGTGTGATATGCCTGCCACGTCCAGCTTAAAGAGCCTGCACCAAAGAGGGGCTCCAAGAACTCTATTCCTGCTCGCCCCCCAAGTTACTATTGCTCTGCTCCTGCCCCTTGTCTTTCTGGGCTGTGATCCATGTGGGTTTGTCCCCCAACTCCTGAGGAGCATCAGTGACTTCAGTGGGCCTTCCCCTATGGAGCTGATTGTAGGAGCCGTACATATCTACTTACCGGCTCTCCCAGGGCACTAGTCCAAGAAAATAGTGGAGATGCCAACCTTCTGGGAGAAGGGGAAAATGGGAGTCCTTCTATTGCAAATCCTGCAGGCATGCTGTCAGAGAAGCAGGAGTGCGGCTGCTATGCAAGGGGTTTTCTTAAAATGTTCCTTTTGGTGAGTCTGCCTCCAGCGCTGTCTGCACCCGCCAGTAGCCACAGGCTGCTCCAGCCTCACCCTTCAGCCCCTTTCAAGAAAGGACATGTCAGATGAGCTGGCTGTCTTTTCCTGTGTCTGTCCCATGGGGTTTGTCAGCCGGCTGGGGTAGGAGGGATTGCTCATCGTTGCCAAACAGGTCTGGTTTCATAGCACAGGACGTGCCTGATGAAATGGGACGCTCCATGTACAAATGCCATCCATTGACGTGCTCCTTCCCAGGGTTGCCTCTGCCATCAGGTTGGGAAAATTGACTCAGGCCCTGCTCCCTGCAGGCGGACTGGCTTTGATGGGCTCCCACCCAGTTGGATCATTAGTGTTCCCATTACATTAGCAGCCACAGGCACTCACCAAGATTGGGATCCAACTGCTATGCAGACACATAGATACAGTCTCTGCCCCAGATAGTGGATGGTCTGGGTAGAGAAAGGGCAGGCGGGAAACTGAGGCACAGTGAGGGGATGTGACTAGCCCAAGGTTGCAGATCTAGAAGTAGAGCCAGGTCTCCCAAATCCTCATTCCATGCCCTCTCCCCTTTACACCTCACTTTGGCAGCGAGCAGCCCAGTCAGTTTCCATATACTAAGTTTCCTAAAAACCATATAAAAACCACCTATCAACTAGATTTTGGCTCTAGCCTATGTTAAGAGACTCTCAGACACATCCAAGAGGTGCCAGTCAGCTCCATGGGCACTTCTTTGTATTCTATTTCTACGTCCTTCAGACAGTAAGCTATTTGAGGCAGAGACTGTTTTTTTGTATGTGTTTCTACAACACTGAGCACAAGGGGATTCCAAACTTCTTATTTGTATTACAGTAACGCATACACACCCCAAATGAGCTCACAAGCACATGATGCTGGGCGCTGTATAAACACATAGTAGAGATAAGTTCCAAAAGGGTAGCCATGTTAGTCTAGTTCAACAAAACAAACAACAGTTCTCACTCTGAAGAGTTTACAGTCCACAGAGACAAAATGAGAAAGGAGGCTTTATTATCCCCATTTCACAGGGGGGAAACTGAGGCAGAAAGCAAGCAAGGCCCACATCCTCAAAGGTGTATAGAATCCTAACGTACCTCTGAGGACCTCGGCCTAAGTGGGTGGGCCACTCTGCATCAGAGCCAAGAACAGAATCCTGTGTCACAATCCAGTTTGTTAACTTTAATAAAATGACCCTTCAATAATCTGGGCTGGGGCCTCCTGTCAATGCTCATTAGAATGTCTCTAGAATGTCTGCCTTGCCAGATGCAGTTTACCTGGAGCAAGTCCTGTTTTTTTTGACGGCGACATAAAATCTATTGTTCCCTTCTATTTGTGGCATCCTCTTGGTAAACTGATTTTGTGCATGGGCTCTGCCAGTCTGGAATAAATATTATTCCTGCTGAGTCCTTGTTACACTCTTGCTTTTTATCCTGAAGGAGTTCAATGTGCTTTAGACACAGGCTCACTTTACCTGCTACTGAAATGCAGCCACTTCTGGGGTTGGATGCTGCAGCTAGTTTAACAGCACCCAGCAACACCAAACCACAGTGACCAATTGAAATAGCAGGGGAGAATTGAAGGGGGTCGGCTGTAATTAACCCCGGAGTAATGGGCTAGGATAATGGAGTTACAATGCCACCCACTTTTGTAAAAATGAGTACAGTTAGTGAAGACCTTTGCTTTATGTCTGTTCCAAGAGACACAATTCCACACACAACCAGACACAGAATCTATTGTACAGTCTAATTCTGGAAACATTTCTCCTGTTCGTAGCCAAAGGCTAGCCATAGATTTCCAACTGTGAGCGGGGGAGGAGGAAGGGGCACCCATGCCTGGACTAGCCTGTCTGAGCATGGCTCAGGCATTTCCTCTCTAGATCCCATTCTCTCTACTGCTGAGCATTCTTCAAGTTCTCAACTGTTCAGATTGCCCAAAAAACCAAGGAGTCCTGTGGCACTTTTAAAGACTAAAAAATGTATTTATTGCATAAATTTTTGTGGGAGAAAATCCCACTTCGTCAAACACTTTGAATGGGGAATTTACAGAACAGGAGCAAATTAAATGCAGGGCTCCAGCAAAGCCAGCTGCCTTCGCCAGTGTCTGGGTGATGCCCAGATTCTCCTTAGCCCACGAAAGATTCATGAGCACCAGATCACTCCCTCCGCCGATGCCCTTTGACCTGACAAGTTATCATGCATCCCCAAGGTAGATCTGTCTGACTCCAGATTCATCCGTCTGTCCACTGCGACATTCCAGATGCTTTGCATAAGTCAATGCAGTGACCACTCAGTGCAGAAAGTGGAAAGGGCTGTGGCTTGGAGTGGAAGGTGGGAGCAAAGCCAGCACGTGAGCACTTTCCCAGATTCTCATGCTGTCAACGCCAAACTGTTTATTGCAGCCCCTTCCCCTCATTACTACAGGCTGGGCCCAGAAGAAGCTGGAGTAGAGATTGTGCCATATCTCCACCCCCACCCCTCACCACCCACCCCTTCCCCAAGGCAGAACCACCCTGGGATCCCACATTTGGGCTCTGCATGGGTCTAGGCCTCCTCCACTGACTTCCCAGGTCTCAAATGGGCCCAGCAATTCAGAAGCAGCGGAATACTGGCTGGCCTAGACCACAGAGCTGTTGCCGTGGGGAGCCTGAGTCTGGCAGAACTGGTCCAAGAACAGGATGAAGCAACAGGAGGTAGTAGCTGAGAGCGCATGACAAAGCCCCCACGTGCAGGGAGTCGAGTCGGCCATGGAGGTAGGGATGCCAATGTTCTGGGGTGTGACTGTCTTACTTTCTCCACCCTCCCTCCTCCTCACGCTCTTGTTTGTGATTTTCATCCTCTGGCCTCTTTCCCACATTTCCTTCCTTCCTTCCTCGGGCCCAGTTCAGGCCTGCGATAGGAGGGCGCAGTCTCCAGTGACGGTGTGAGTTACAAAGCAGGTGTTGGCCGGCTTGGAAGCAGGCGTGACAAGTTAGTGTAACTTGCACTGATCTGAGGTGTGCACAGTGTGTGTGACGTACCCCAGAGAAGTTTGCGGGGGCACAAAAGTGGTGAAACAGGAAAAGCAAATAACATCAGAGAAAGCAAGTGCCTCCAGCTGCTCTCCAGCAGGTGCAGCCGCCCTGGCCTCACCAAGGCAAAAGGAGGAGAACTGGTTGGAAATGGGTTTTAGCTAAGGGAGGCCATCCCTTCCTACAGGGGATTTGTGTTAACAAGGGGACCCCGTTTGATCCCTGCGTGGGGTGTTAGTTAAGTGACCCCATTCATTTCTACAGGGGATCCTACTTATTCCATATGGGATAGGCTAGATAGAGGACCCTATTCATTCCTATAGGCGACATGCTAGCTAGAGCAGTGGTTGTCAAACTGTTTTCCTTGGGACCCAGTTGAAAAGAAAAGTATACCCACAACCCAACAATTACATCTTTGAGCAACGTCTCAATCTTTCGACGGCGGCTCTGTGACCCAGTACTGGGTCTTGACTCATGGTTTAAAAACCACTGAGCTAGAGGTTTCCCGCCTAGGTTCCCCAAAGCCTAGGGTGTGGGGGGGGGGCTGACCCCGGCCAGGACCCCTCGGGTGCAAGGGCACCACCTAGCGGTGCGGTTAGCTCCAGCTCAGGCCAGTCCCCGCGCGAGGCGGACAGGTCTTAGGAGAGGGCGCAGTGTGGACGCAGAATTACTCTTGCTCTGTCCCCCGTGGGGAGGCTCGTAACCCCACCCGCCCGGCTCAGTCCCGCCCCGCTCTTGCCTTAGCGGCCTCCGACCACAGGGCGCCGCTGTTCCCGATTCCGAGCCGCCCGCGGAAAGTCCTGGGGGCCCAGGGCCCGGAGCGGAGCAGGCTGGACAGGTGTGGAGACACCCCCACCCACCCGCGACCGGTGCAATGCAGGCGTCAGGGGGGAGAGGGACAAGGAGACACCGGTCCCCGACTAGTGCACTGCGGACGGGGGAGGGGAACCCCCTCAGGTCCATGCAATGCAGGCGTGGGTGTGTGTGCAGGGAATCACCCCTCACAAGGTCCGTGCAATCAGGAGTTGCGGGGGAGGTGCTGGTAGACCCCCTTCCCCAGCCGCTGCAATGCAGGCGTTGCGGGGAGAGGTGCAGGAAGTCACCCCCCACTAGCCCCGTGCTGTGCGGGACTCAATGGTCAGGTGGGTGGTGCTCAGATTGGTGAGGTCTGTGGCTGTGGCCTGGGTCTCTGCAGTGGGGAATCCTAGTGTATTTAATCCCAGGAAAAACAGCCTTTATTTCTTGGGCCGGGCTGGCCTGCATTAAGCCCGTCTGCCGGACAGACTCCCCCCCCCCTCCCGTGGTCCCTGTTGGCGAGGGGCAGCTGGGGGACCCTTTCTCAGAAAGGCTGGGATGAAGCTAGTTTCTAGCAGATCAAACCTCCTTTCCCAGCTGTTCTCTCCCTTCCCAGGGGAACAAACTAGCTCATCTGCAGGCCTGAGCCTCTCCACTGGGGTGAGCTGTGCCTCAGTCACTGGGAACGCGCTGCCTGTATGTCAGCATCAGACCATCTTTCTAACCCTCTGCCTGTGTTTTCATCCCAGAGCCATGGAGGAGTAAGCGGCCCCTAGCACTGTCACAACTTCTCTGCTGAATTTGCCTCTCGTCCACATGATTCACAGGCCCGAGGTCCCAGCTGTGTGTTGGCCTCAGTGAAGTGGTGGGGCTGCAGCTGCCGGAGTTGGGCTGCAAGTGAGTTCTGGAGCTTGGGTGCATCTTCGGATGTTGTGGGACATGCAAGCAGAGCTGCAGAATGGGGAAGAGGACATCATCTATAGCAGGTGGATCCTCTCTCTGGAAGTCCCAGGCTCCCTGAGTGTGGCTGGCCTGTGTTAGCATGTCACAACGGCATTCCCAGCCTCAGGAGGCAGCACTGGATCTGGGCGAGGCTGGTGAAGTGATTCCAGGAGGAGGTTGGAGGGGTTGCCCTGAGACTCCACTGGGAAGAGTGCTGACGGCTCCCTGTCGCCAGCTAGTCTGTGGCTTGAGAGGCGGAGTGAGCATTGAGCAGGGAGACCCCTTTAAGAAGTGGCTGGGATGGTCTGTAGGGTGACCCTGACTCACCATGTCTCTTTCTTTTCCTGGCTAGGATGGCTGAGCAGAACCACCCTGTGCCCTGCTCTTGTGACTGCTTCGTCGCTCTCCCGCCAGCCACTGCTCCCAGGGCCGTGATCTTTGGCAAAAATTCAGACCGGCCGAAAGATGAGGTCCAGGAAGTTGTCTTTTTCCCTGCTGCAATCTATGCTAGGGGGGCAAAGCTCAAGGTGAGCAGATGGAGTGCTGGAGGGGGTGGACATTGGGAGCCCATTCTGGGTAGGAGAGATGGGGGTCTGGGCCCCTGCATTAAGAGGAGGGAGTCCCCTTTGTTCATCATCCTCAACCCAGCCATCTGTGCTCTCTCCCCCCGTGCCCCAGTGCACATACATAGAGGTGGAGCAGGCAGAGAAGACCCACGCTGTCATCCTGAGCCGCCCAGCATGGTTGTGGGGTGCTGAGATGGGTGCCAATGAGCACGGAGTCTGCATTGGGAATGAAGGAGTGTGGACCAAGGAGCCCGTAGGGGAGGAGGAGGCCCTGCTTGGAATGGACTTGGTCAGGTGAGAGAAGCTGGGGGTGGGAGAGAAGGGGGCAGAGGTCTGCTGTAGCCACAGCTCCAGTCTGTCTTCATTGCCTCTTGTCAGGGGCTGTGTAGCATTGCCACCCCTAGATCAGCTGGATGTGTTTCATCCAGCCCTCTCTGTTAGGTTATGATCTGATATTGGGAACTGCCTGGCCCAGTCCTGTGTTGTTTGCTAGCTCCCCTTCCCCCCACCCTCCTGGAAGTTCTCTGGACGTGCTGGGGCGATCCCTGGAAAGGAGGAGAGCACAGACCTGTGGCTCCCCTTACCAGAGCTGCTCTCTGTGCCACAGGCTGGGTTTGGAGAGGGGCAGTTCGGCTCACGAAGCTCTGCAGGTGATCACAGCTTTGCTGGAGCACTACGGCCAGGGTGGCAGCTGCAAAGAGGAGCCGACCCCTTTCATTTATCACAACACTTTTCTGCTGGCGGACCGGACTGAAGCCTGGGTGCTGGAGACAGCTGGCCAGTACTGGGCAGCGCAGAGGATCCGAGGTGAGTGATGTGAATGCACAGTGGAGCCAGAAGTACTGGATATACTGGAAGTGGGATGTAAGAGAGCTCTGTTACTCGAGTCCCAGCTTATCCCAGCAGGAGGGGCTGTGAGGGTGGCTGTTAGTCCAGTCTTAGCAGGGATGTTGTCTTCTCAGGGATGGATGAAAGAAAAATCCTACCAGGGATAATGTGGGGACTGGACAGTGCAGTTACATGTGCAGACTTTCCCCTCTTGCTCACCAGTTCTAGTCCAGCCGAGGCTGGTGGTTTGTGAGAGGAGTCTGCTGCGTCTCAGCCCAGGTCTCGTCACAGCCACCCACCAGCAGCCCTCTTTGTTTGTGATGCCAGCAGAGAAGCCACGGATAGAGGTGTCCAGTCTCGAGGGCTTCTCCCTTCCCGTGGCTACCTTCCCACTGACACAGTCCCTTTTAACCAAAGCCATTTCTTGTTGCAGAAGGGACCCGGAATATCTCCAACCAGCTGAGCATTGGCACAGATGTCACTGCTGAGCATGCAGGGCTGAGAGGCCATGCCCGGAGCCAGGGCTGGTGGAGTGGGGATGGGGAGTTCAACTTCAGCGAGGTCTTCTCTCTGACCCACCAGCCTGTGCGTATGGAGGCGGCCAAGGCCCGGTTCTGTGCTGGCAAGGAGCTGCTGCAGCAGTATGCAGGTGGGTGCTGAGGATGGGGCTGGTGGCCTGGGCCAACATGATAATGCTTCTTGTGAAGGATCAGAGCCAGTCTCCTGGCTGAGCAATGTCGCCCTGGCCAGTGTGCTGGGAGCAGTTAGTTGGCAGGGGCAGCATCGAGCAACTGCTTGATCTCATCTTGTTGGCCACAGATATGGTGACCTAAGCTGCTGCAGTTCAGTGGGAAGCATGAACTGGTCCCTTTCCCAGCGGTTCCATGGCCATTGATCCTCTGTCTCGTTCTCCCTTGTGTTGCAAGGCTGCATCACAGCGGAGACCATCATGGGCATCCTGCGAGACAAGGCCAGTGGGATCTGCGTGGATTCAGAGGGCTTCTGCACCACAGGGAGCATGGTGTCCATCCTCCCCCAGGACCCCGCCTTGCCCTGCGTTCATTTCTTCACAGCCACACCTGACCCCTCCAGGTCAGTACCAGAGCCACCTAAGGGAGACCTCTGGCTCTAGGCTGTCAGGGAAGGCTGGGTGAAGATGATAAACAGATCTAAAGTGCTGAGAGTCCTCAATTGCCAGCAACTTCCTTGAGGATGCTTAGCCCCTGGCAGGATCGAGTCCTTCATCGGCACATTAATGTGGCACGAAGGCCTTTGAAGCAGGAACCCTTCCTGTCCTGTTTGACCCTTTGCGAGGCCCATTGCAGATGTCCTAGAGGAGCCAGATCTGGGAGTCACTCAGTGACAGTCCAGGGTCCAGTCTAGGTGTGCTGTGCACAGGCCATTGCTGGGAGCTCAGGGATCGAGTCCTAGATGAGGAGCTCAAAAGTTTCCCAGCAGAGTCACCCCAGTAGACTTTATAGTGCATGGCTCCTTCTGCTGGGTTGGTGCCCAGAGTTCTGCAGCAGAGTAGGTGTTTGATTTGATCCCCAGCAGTGCTACCATCCTGCTGTTCACTACCCCTGTGGCCATGAGCCGCTTGGAGCAGATCCCTGGCAGCCTCTAGCCAAAATCCGCTGATCTGAATGACGTTTTGCCCGGGACAGCTCAGCAAGGATGCTGTCGAGAGTGGGGGGGCTGCGGAGATGCCCCTGATGGTCTCTGCTCTGCCCTCCCCCGGCAGATCTGTATTCAAACCCTTCGTCTTCGTCGCCAATGTGACTCCAGTGCACAAGGCCATGTCTCCAAGCTTTGGTGATGAGGACCCTGTCAAGAAGGTCCCTCGATTCCAGAGCAAAGTTGATCGGAGACACCAGCTCTACCGGGCACATGAGGCAGCCCTGGAGCTCATGGAGACTAACCAGGTAACTGGGTGCCCTGGGGTCTGCTTCCCCGCAGATGTTGAGCAGGGTCTCACTGGCTTTGACTGGTGCCAACTCCCCATCCCCCCAGCCCTGTCAGTGTCCCCCGGGGTTCTGGGGTCATCCCTTGGGAGCAGTTGGGTGGCAGAGCTCCCTACAGTCAGGCTGAATTCGAGGGCTGTGAGATCAGCGGGGTGTTTCTGGGAGGTGGAGCGGATGGAGCACTCGACTCTGGGCTCATTCCTGATCAGCATGTCCCAAGAGCAGCAGCTCAGGCCATCCCGGTATGTGTTACAAATTCTTTCTTCTCCACTGACCCAATCCCTCAGGAGCAGGGCCAGAAGCTCCAGCAGACCATGCAGGAGCTGGAGAGGCAAGGCCTGGAGGCGATGAAGGAATTGCTGGCTGGTGGGATTGCCCTTGACCCGAAGGAGCTGGCAGACCTTTTGTTTGACTGTGTGGACACGGAAATCAAGTTCTACGAATAAGCCCAGATCAGGTGGGTTTCAGGATGTGCCGGGGGGGGTTGGGGCAGGGCAAAAATGCTGCAGCGTTCATGGCTGCACTCCTCTGGTTTCTGGTGGGAGGGACCCCTCTATTTTGCTTGGTGCTCTGCAACTGCAGATTTGTTTTAGGGCATTGTCTTTACAGGGCATTGATTTCCTTGTCTCCATGCAACCCTGGCTGCACCCTTGCCTCTTTGCTCATCCCTGTCCTAGGCAGAGCGGCTGGGGGAAGTGGCCTAGAATGAAATGGAGCAAAGGCTCCTGGGAAACACTGTGGCATTGCCCCATGGCCCAGTAGCCACGTGAAAGGTATTTGTCCCTAAGGGGAGGGTCTGTGTGCCAGTGGTTCAGAGCAAGTCAGCCTGGAACAGCCCCATTTCTTTAAAGGACTTGGGAGGCACGTCCCAGGTGGTTGCACTGATCCCACATTGGGGTCTCACTGGCCTCTCTGAAGCCAAGTTCTTCCTTAAGAGAGAAATGTGGCCCAGAGGCTGCAGGGCCCACTATGCAATGCACCCAACTTGCTCAAATCAAGGCAGAGCATTGCATTCTGGGTCTTGTGCTCTTCTTGCACTGTACCATCATATTAAAAACGAGAACAGATGTGGCTGAGCCATGGCCCACCACCCGGTCGCTGGTGAAAGGACACCACCCTACCATTTGGTTTGTTTCAGAGCCCTACCTGCCCTTGTGTCTCTGGATGTTGCTCTGTTCCCTTCTCCCGCCCCCCTTCATCTTGGAGCATTTGAAGGACTAGAAGAACCTGATTCCTTCTGCTGCTGTCCCTTCTGCTGTGATCCTGATGCCCAACCTCACGCCTGACCGCTGCTCTTCTCTCCTGGTGCGCTAACGGGACTGTCGTGGCTCTGAGCAACTGGGATTACTGCTCTGGCATGGTGATGGCTGATGCTGGCAAGCTGCTGCCCTTTCTAGACCCTCAGCTTGGCATTTCCCAGCTGGTAGCTGTGGACAGCTCTTCCTGGGAATGAGCACCTGCCACCTCTTTTCTTTCACTAGCTGACATCCCCTCTAATTGGCCAAAGCTTCAGTGGAGACTTCAGCAGCTTGACCAGGCTAGCTGTCCTGAGCCTGCCTGCGCTGGGCTCCATGGGGGTGGAAAGGGGGGAGCCTCAGCTTCTGCCTAGTGGTTGGAGCACAGGATAGCTAGGTTCTCTTCCTGAGCTAGATTTGCCTAGGGGCCTTGTCCAGGTCACTTCCTCATCTGTGGCAGGGGGAAAAGCCCCATCCACTTGTCGTGCGGATTACGGAGCTACTGTCTGTGATGCTGCAGTGTTAACCCCACCCCCGGCTGGGAGAGCAGAACAGAAGGCCATAGGCAGACAGACTCATGTGGAATAAAGACGTTTTATGTTTCACCCACAAGCTCCACTGTGCTGTTTCAGCAGGGCCAAGGCAGTCGATACCACGCGCCTTGCAGCGGGGGCTAGCTGGGCTTCTGTCATTTCTTTGCTGCTCTGGCTGCAGTTTTAACTGCTGTGGACACCTCCCCTTTCAGGGACTTGAGGCAGGCTCTGCTCCCACGCTTGCTCTGCCCACCAGCAGGTGGGGTGCTAGACTCCGGAGAGCCTCCTGCCTTTGGTAGGAAAAGCAGCCGAGATCCTGAGTTAGGTTTGGAGTGCCCAGGGTCTGGCAACCGCCCTCCCACTGCTCCCTCCTTGGCTGGGCTAGTTGCCCGGCAGCCCTCCTGGCTTCCTGGCCACAGGTGCCCTGGTGGCTGCATCACTCTCTGTCGCTCTGTGAGCTCCTCCAGCCGGACCTGGTGTTCACTCAGTGCCTCCTGCCTCCTCCTCTGGGAGCGGCCGGCCAGCTCCTGGTGGAGATCTGCAAAGAACTCTGCAGGGGAGAGAGTGGGAAACGTTAAAGTAAATTCCCCTCTGCAGCCCAGCAAGTGGGGCAGGCTGATGAAACTGGCTCCTAAATGTTCCTCCACAGCCTCTCCCTGGCGGTGAGCTGGGAACACAGTGGGCCTAGCCCACAACCAAGGTCCCAGGGAATGCTACAAAGCAGAGGGGCTTTCCCCATCCTTGGACACTGAGGAGTCAGATCAGCCCCTTTCCCTAGCACCGATATTCATGCACACAGCCTGTGCCTATGGTCATGCCTGTGCAAAGCCAAGGGCAGATGACTTTGTCTGGATTTACCCATATGGTCTTAAGTGGCTAAGAACAGCAGCTTGATCACCTTTGTCTGCACAGAAAGGATCAGTTAGCTCAGGGATATCATCATCTTCCTCATAGTCACTGTCTGCAGAAGCTCCCTCCTCCTCCTCCTCCTCCTCTGGATCACAGTCCCTCCAACTGGAAATAAGCTGGGCATCCAGCTTCAGGAGATGGGGCAAGGCCCCAAGCACAAGCTCTCTGGAAAGATCAAAAGAATATTTGCCCTTAAGTATCAAGGAGCCCAAAGTGCTTTGACAACACGTCCACTGGCTCATATGATGTGCTGTGCAATGCGGCTGCTTCTGGGGTGGAGCATGGCAGCAAACAGCAACAACTCCATATGACAGGTTTGGGCAGAAATTGACGATTCTGGTAGGCAGTTGAAACTGCAGATGGGGAAGGATTTAGGAAAGCAGAAGGGAATTATTCAAGCTGGTGTTTGGGGAGGACACTTAGTTAACAGTCCAAAGGGGTAGCCGTGTTAGTCTATTGCAGAAAAACAACAAAGTCCTGTGGTGCTTTTAAAGACTAACAGATTTATTTATTGCATGAGCTTTCGTGGAAGAAAATCCCACTTTGAAGCGTCTGAGGAAGTGGGATTTTTCTCCCACAAAAGCTCATGCGATAAATAAATCTGTTAGTCTTTAAAAGCGCCACAGGACTCCGTTGTTTTTTAGTTAACAGTGTGAGCTTCTGCAGAAACCAGCATGGGGTCTTTAATGATCAGAAGAGGGTAAGACTGAAATAGCCTCTTCTAGCACCACTGTGGGGCACTGGCTCAGAACTGACATGAGAAACACTGCCACCACATCCCCCAGCTCTGACCTTGTGGGAGTTGCTATAGGGGACTAGACCTCAACAGCTGGTCATCACCAGGTAAGGGAGGTCTGTCAAGGTCTCAGCCTGCTGAAGGCAGAGGAGCAGATGAGGGCAGGTGGTAGTCTCTTCCAGCCCTGGGACGCCGGTACTCCAGATCGGCAGCGGGCTCTGAGCAACCCATGGCCTTCCACAGAACTACTTAGACTGATGGGGGAGTAGCATGGATAGGAAGGGGAGATCATGGCAGGCAGGAGGAAGCTGGCCTGGAGGTTAAGCTCAGCAAAGGAAGGAGAAGGCATAGAGGTGTAAGCTAACCCTAATGTACCCATGTAGTTGAGAGATGGCCGTCTGCCCGCAGTGGCTGGTCCATATACAGATTTAGGAATCTAGTAATTCCACCACACCCCCTTTACTCAAGTAGTCAATGTGCTTTGGTGCTACGGGTCTGGGATTTATTCCTGTCGATGACCCAAGGAGGGGTGGATTTGTTACACAGAAATAGCTCAGGAAGAGGGAAACGTGAATGCAGACCGCAGGAGGGAGGGTTAACTCAGACAAGCATAACCACGGGCTGTATTTAAAGTTTCCATTTTAATAGAAATGTAGGGCAGGGTGAGGCTATTTGCATTTTCATTGAAACACAAAAATGACAGTGAGCCAACAAAAAATAAATCACGAAAGGAAGGAGTGGCCTTCCTCACCAGCTGTCACTACTCTTCCTTGGCTTGTTCATTACATCCCTGCCCTGTACTGGGGGCAGCTTCCTCTCCTCCACTCTGGGAACTGTGGCCCAAATGCTTGAAGGTATTTAGGGGCCTAATTCCCACTGATGTTACCTTTGAGGATTGGAGCTGTAGCTCTCCCCCAGGAGATTCAGAGATTTCATGCTGTCTCTCACCTGTAGCCATTTTGACTGGTGCAACCATTTCCTGTTAAGTTCAGGATGAGGAGGGTCCAGGGAAGTTCATCTGCACAGCCCAAAGGGAAGACAGAAGGTTAGGGAGAGAACATGGGCCCCTGGCTGCTAGGCTGCAGGTCCACTGAAATGCCCCTGGTCCCGACCACCTGTAGTTCTCGGAGTACTTTACCAGCATTAATGAAGCCTCACAACACCCCTTGGGGTTAGGGGAGTATCATCCCCTTTCACAGGTGGGGAAACTGAGGCACAGGGGTGACTTTCTCAAAAATCACAGAGTGGTTGTGTGATAGAACCTAGGAGTCCTGACTCCCAGTGAGCTGCTACTACACTGTTAAACTTTAAAAACCCAGGTTCCCTTGCTCATTTCTTCCTGCCACTGACTAGAGGCCTGCCTGAGAACCCCTTTGCTCTGAATGGAAGAGAGAGAATGGACAGTAACTTTCTGCCCTGAGAGTTGTTTCATTCCACACCTTATTTTTGTGGCTTTTGGTTTTGAAAAGCAGAGCATGTGGGAAATGGCTACTGTGCTTAAGAGTTAGTTAGACACAGTATTGGCCAGGATCGTACCTTATCTGCTTTCTACCCAAATGAAACTAAAAAGAAACTCTAGGCTCTGATTCCTCAAAGCATATGTTTATCCCTGTTGAAGTCAGTGGAACTTAAAACACATGCTTATGTGTTCTGCTGAGGCTCCGTTTCATGGAAGAACATGATGGACCATTGTAGCTCAAAAACCCCAGCCACGGCTGGACCAAATAGAGCTGTTAGAATCTGAGGTCCAGTGTCAGATGGTTCAAAACATCTTAAAGCAGAAATCCTTCATTCAAACTTGCAGTTTTTGTTTTTTAAAGGAAGTGCTTTTCTGAGCAGGAGACACAAGAATGATTGCTGCTTTTGTAGAAAAGGAAAATATGTGTCAAAGGGAAAGAAATGGAAATGTGGTGTAGTGGTTAAAGCAGGGCACTTGGGAATAGGAGCCAGGAGTCCTGATAAGAAGTCACTGAAGGGCAGCAATCTAGTGGTTAGCACCGGGAACAGGTAAACAGGACTCCTGGATCCTATTCCCAAGTCTGGGAGGGAGAATAGACCAGTGGTTAGAGCAGCACAGCAGTAATCAGGGCTCCTGGGTCCTATTCCCAGGTGTCCCATGGATTCACTGTGTGACCTTGAGAGAGTGCTTTGTAAATGGTGATGTTCTCATTCCAGCACACAAGTATGAGTCTTCCTTTAGTCCTGCTTTGGTATCCTGGGCTGGACACGGTTATGGATGTAGACAGTTATAAAAAAAAGCAGCATTCAGCATGACGTTCCACCCTCAAAGCAAGTTAAGAGCAATGAAGACTAACTAGCAGAAGCCACAGAAGAGCAGCCAGCTGTGTGTGTGTGTCTGTTCAACTGAGGCTGCCATCTGCATGTCTCCTACCAGGGGCCAGTATCTCGATCTGGTTCTGCGACAGGTCCAGGAACTGCAGTTGTTGCAGGTCCCGGAGGTTCTCCACTGCCCGGATGCGGTTCCCAGCCAGCGAGAGGAACCTGTGGGGCATGAGGAGTGGATGAGGAAGAAGCTGCATCAGTGAATGCAAAGGGGAAGCCCAGAGGCTGGGGACTTCCACAGCAGGGAACAACTCTGATCAAACCCACAGTGCACTCTTGTGCGAGGCGAAACAGAGCTTGTGCGGCTCTCCAAGGACCTGTTCCAGTTCCCTCTGAAGTCAACGGAAAAATCACTGTTGCCTTCAGTGGGAATGAAATGAGGCCAAAGGACAGACACAGTGTGTCTCTAAAGCAGAAGTATTTAGTTTGGATTTGTGCCTGAAAACATAAAACCAGAGGGCTAAGTCCTGTGTGCCAGAGAACCAGGGCCAAGTTCTTAGGGTTAAGATGCCATGAGGCTGCTGATGTCATATACACCAATCCTCAACCCCACTGAGGAAAAGCTCCTGGTATCTTCCATTCACCATGCCCACATTTGGGAGATTCATCTCCCAGTGAAGCTGCATTGCAACAGCTGCTGTTTATACTTGCTCTCTGTACACTTAATCATGTCACTAAAGGCCCCACTTACCGGAGGTTGGGAAGGCAGCTGAGATTCTCAATTGTCTCAATTTGGTTCTGAAAAATGAAAATTTATTTTTTAAATGCAGCCTAACAATGGCACTTCATATGTTTGCAGCACTGCACAAATATTTACTAACTCTCGCAGCTCCCCTGAGAGTTAGATGGGCAAGTTTTACTTTACAGAGGAGGGAAATTGAGGCAGGAAGAGTCTTGTTCAAGGCACACAGAGAATACAGGGCAAGGCTGAGACCAGAAGGCAGAGCTCCCTAACACCCAGACTTGTGCTGTCTCTCCCATGTTATGCTTCCTTCAGGGAAACATTTCCAATAGGATCCCAGCTATAATCAACTATTATAAGGCGCAGGTGTTTGGGGGGAAGGAGGGAATACAATGGAATGAATAACTTGCCAAAAATTGGGCGATGGGAGTGAACTCTACAGTCATGATGATAAAGCATGAAACATACACGTGAGTGTTAATCAGGTTAGATTTGCTCACCCCAGCTTCCCAAACAAGGACCTTTACATAGGGATTGTTCAGGTCCTGTTCCGCGAGCCTTCACGCACACATGCAACTTTACTCAAGGAGATAGCTGAGTTGAATAAGACACATGTAAGCTTTTCACGTACGTGAAATTATTCATGTGCATATTTGCAGGATCAGAGTCTAAGAGTATGTCTGCACTGAAACCACTATGGCAGCACATTGTTGTAGCACGTCAGTGTAGACGCTACCAATGCTGACAGGAGGGATTGTCCTGTCAACATAGCTACTCCATCTTCCCCCTCCTTCCATCAACCTTGCACTGTCTATTAGATCAGTATAGCTACATCTCACAGGGGTGGATCTTCCTCCCACTCCCACCAACATACAAAGCTATACTACTGTAAATTCCCAATGTAGACCAAGCCCCAGGCCCCAATTCTGCAATAGAAGCAAAAATTGACCTCCAAATCAGGAACATAAATTCAGTGGCAGGAGCAGGGCCTTTACGTGCATATAATCTATGCCAGATCTGGCCCAGATGGTGCAAACCAGAACACCATTCATTCATGCATTCATTCAAAGGAAACTTTTTTTTAAAGATCAGTTTAAAAAGCAGATTTTAAAAACCCTGAAATCTCCTGATCTGGGTAACTTAGATGGTTACATTCCTGATTATTTTGTAGCTTGTAGCAGTGGTTCTCAGCCTTTTTTTGGTCGCGACATGCTTGGTGGCATGTTGCGACCCTACAGAACACACCAACCCACCCACCCCAAGGCCAAATCCGGCCATCTCCCCGGCTGTCTACAACACACTTACTACTATGTCCCGATACAGTCGTTGAGACCCGCTGGCTTAGATCATCAGGAACAAAAGAATTAAAGATCAGATTTGCTTTTCCTTGGTTTTAGGTCATTCATTTATTTTTTGTGCTCACTTCTCTCTCATTTTTTGTTAATTGTGTCTTTCTGGGTATATTCACTTTCTGGCTCTCAAGCCCTACCACAAGACTGTGTTTAGGTGGCCATTGTGCGGAAATGTTTAAATCAAAACACAAAACAGTATTTACTGATTTTTTTAAAAAAATTCATAAACTTTTGTATTAATAGTACATCTTTAACAAAATAAATCTGGGTCTAACACACATGCCATTGTCTCTGCTTCTTACCCTTAGGGTGTCCTTCCTGAACACACAGTGTTCTCAAGGAACTGCTTGCCGGAGGAAAGAGTCTGGCTTTATTTCAAAGCTAGACATTGTTCTTGCTTATACTGGAATTGACTGTGGTGTGAGAATTTGGCAGCTGTGCAAAACCAGAGCTGATCTCCAGGTGGTGCTATCTCCTAGCCTGAGAGACAGATCAGGTTAAAGAGCAGATTAAGTGCCTTTACCTGTTGCAGGTAGAGACTGCGGACTTCTCTCAAACCCTGCAGGTTGCTGATAGCACGAATGTTCTCCCTATCCAAACGGATGGTGAGCAGAGATGCCAAGGCTTCAGATCTGTGGAGAAAAGGCATTCAGAATAATTTTATATAGCCAAATTCCAGATGCTGCTACAATATGAAAACAAAGGCAATACTTCTGAGAGTTTCTTCACAATGAAGGATCACAGATGGCTAGGAGAGCAATTTTCAGTTCTCATAAATAAAAGTACAGCTTTATTTTCACAGACCTGCTGGGTCATAGCAGGAACAAAGCAACTAGCTGCATTGTTGGGGTGTCTCTGCATCTACTTTGAACAGGCCTACATGTAGGAGTCCAGTGGGAGTTAGTCTAGCCTTGTGGAATTCCCCATCCCATTCCTTTGTGTGGGGAAGGGCGAAGGTTTCCCAACCAGAGAAATTAGGGTGATCTTCCTTTATTGTTTGTCTCAAGTTGCTACTCTGTGCCTCAGTTTCCCCATATGTAAAATAGGGATAATAATACTTCCATCCTTTAAAGATTCTTTGAGATCAATTGAGGACAAGTGTTATGTAAGACCCACGGATTGTTGCTATTTTCCATGTCAGTCCCATGTCCCATCCCATTGGCTAAGTTCTGGGTTGCCCACCCTCCTCTCATTTGAAAGGACTCCCCTTCCTGCAAGGATCAGGCACTCACATGCTCTCTGGGGTCTCTTTCTTGGCAGGACAGGGCAGGTTCCTCTGGGCAATGAGAGAGTCGGTGATGCTCCCCCCTTCCTCTGGGGGACTCTGCTGACGGTCTGGAAGCAAATGCAGGGACCCCATTCACTCAGAGCAGCCCATCCTGCTTCCAGGAATGTCCATGGGACTGTGGCCTTGGACTGCATTGGAAGCAGGCGCAGGCCCTGACTGGACACCCCCTGACTGTGCTAGACATGGAGGGGTTGCATCCTGACCCCCATCTGCACCCCCACATTAGGGTGACGGCTTTGTTGTATAGACCCCACTAGACCTCCCTCAATCCCCGCCCCCCAAATGTCCCGATTTGTCACACTTGCTCTCTGCCCCCTCCCACCCGCAGCCCCACCCCGGGGGCCATGAGGCCCGGCCGCCGTGGGGATCCCATTGCAGGGATCACTCACCCCCAAGCATGGCCTCGGGCAGGGTTGCCAGCGGAGAGGAGGGGACACGGCGCCCTTGGGCCCCAGCCCCCAGCTCAGCAGGCCATGGCAACGGGGATGTGCCCGCCGGGGGGGCGCTGCTCAGAGTGGGGCTGGGGACCCCGGGGGCAGGGGGATCCCGGGGGTGGGGAGTCGAGGCCTGGCTGGGGACCGTGGGCGGGACCGGATAGATGGCGGGGACGGGGGAAATAAGCCCAGCGCGTGCCCGTTGCTAGGAGACAGGCGGTTCCGCGGTGTCCCACCCAGGTAGGGGCTCCCCCTGCCGGCCCGGAGGGTGCCTCGGCCGCTCTCACCCTGCCTTCGGGTCACGCACCCCCGCGCGGATCGGTCCTCCAACATCCCACAATCCCCCGATCTCAGCGACTTCCGGCTAAGATGGCGGCCGCGCTGTGCAGGAGGGGGCCGCCGTGTAGGACGGGTAAAGATCCCCCGCTTGGCTCCCTAGGGAGACCATCAGGCACCCCCAGTATCACCTCCACCTCGCTGAACCCCCATCCCTAGCATCGCCCCCAGCAACTCCCCCGACACCCTGAAACTCGAGCAGCTTTCCCCACCCACCCCGTGTCCCAGCAGCCCCTCTGCAGTTACAGCCTTTTCGATTTGGGGAGCGCCAGTACCTAATAAGTTGTTGGGTCTGGGATAGGATGAGTCTAAGCTGACCCCTTCTCCAACCCCCATGAATCCAAGCACACTAAGCTTGGCATTTCGTAGTTATTTCTGTAGACCCACATATGACCCCTGCAGTCTCCCCTGCCCCCCAATTTCAGAACAGGTCAGAGCTCTGCACCTGGATCAATTACTGAAACTTCTCTAGGTGCCTCAGCCATCTATGGTGGTAGGGCCAGAGCCAGACTGAACACATACTTTATGAGGGAACTATTAAACATCCCAGGTCATGCTCCACCTTGGGATCAAAGGACCAGGGAATGAAATGCCTTTAACAATGTAATTCTGTCTTTTTTCTGCCAGGCTGGCTGCCCACCCTGCAGATCGTCCGCCATGCCAAGTCAATCACTCGTCACTGGAAGGCAATGCACTTTGACCGACAGAGACTGATGGCTTTGACGGAGTATATAGCGCCCAAACCAGCCATCCCAGAGAGATGCATCACTCCACGCATCACTGTAATTGAGGTAAGCTCTGAGCATGGGGCCTGCTTTGATGTCGAGTCTCAGGTTCTCGAGCCCACACTGACCCTGACATCAGAGGAACTATTTTTAGCACCTTAGTGTGAGCCCTGTTCATGCAAGTCTGTAGATTTGGGCTGGCAGGCTTGCTCCCAGGTGCAGCACAGATGTGCCTTTACAGGCTCTGATTATTCGCTGGGGACTCCTAGCAAACCTTCATTTAAAGGTGTAATTCCTTACCTTATCCTTGCTGCTGGTGGGTTTAGACTTTCCTTTGATTACTCTGTTGTCTCTTTTCCTGTCAGCTTCTTGATTGGTAGATGCTTTTAGTGATCCCTGTCTCCTGTAGTTCTCAGCATTACTACTTCCCTTATGCTTTAAGGTCAGATCACCCATTCCATTCATTTTATGCCTGATTCATTAGAGGCTCTGGGTGTCCCAACCACGCTTGCTGAAGCCTGTATGAGCTGGAAATGTTTGGCACCTCCCAGATCAGGCCTTATGTCCATGCTATCCCTCTGGAGCTGGCCTCTTCAACCTTTGTATTCTGCTTTTTCCCTCCATCCAGCTTCTCACTAAGATCAGGTCACCATGGATGGTGGCAGATTCACTGCCATCAGATCAAACTTCCTGATCAACAGACCCACTCAGTTGATCAGGAAGTCGCTCCCTGAAGACCACCCTCTCAAGTCAAGTAGAGCTGAGTTGAGGGGAGGTCATTTCCCGTCAACTAAGCGCACTGAAGACACTATGGTAAGTAGGCAGTTGAAAGTCAAAGGGAGATACCCAAGTTACTTAAAATAACTTGTGTATCTCCCTTTGACTGCTGCTGAAAACCACTTGTGTAGACCAAGCCTGCATTAATGGCCTGTGATGTCAATGGTTGTGGGATCTGACCCCTAGTTCACGTGGTACTATGGGCTAGTGGCTCAAATGAGGGACAGGGAATCAGGATTCCTTGATTCTTTTCCTGGCTCAGCCACTCACTGTGTGTAATGGGCCAGTCTCTGAACCTTCTGTGTCACAGTTCTCCCATCTGTAAACTGGGGACCGAGCCCACTTCTGAAGCACTTTTAGATTCTTGGGTAAATGATGCTCTAGGAAGACAGAGTCCTTCTGCTTAATGCTTCTCTGTGTAGCATCACTGTGGCTCCCAGATTCCCCCCAGGTCTAGGCTTGGACAGTTGAGTGTAATGAATACGGCTCTCCCCATCCCAGGAGGACGGCTATGCAAAGCTGTTGCGCCGGCAAGCAGCAGAGGTGTTCCAGGACAGTAAAATGATTGCTGTATGTCAGTACAACTTTACGCCCAGCGAGGAAATGGTGCTGCTGATGCATCGCCTCCGGAAGCACAACATCCATGTCAAGTTCTTTCCTAACGAGGTACAGTTGGTGTTGCCTGACATCTAACCCAATTTTAGCAGACCGTTCCTATTGGTCGTTGTGTTGTGCCTTTAGATCAGGGGTGCACAATCTTTTTTGGCCAAGGGCCAAATTGCATTTTCTAAGGCCACTCGAGGGCCACAAATGCAACGTGCGGCGGGAGGGCACGTCACGTGATCCCCCCACTCACTCCGCTCCCAGAGGGCTGCACAGAACATGCTCAAGGGCCGCAGGTTGTGCACCTCTGCTTTAGACTGTCAACAAAAGGAGGAAGGGGATCGAAGATTATTGTTCACTGGGGATCTCCCCTGGGCCTTGGTCAAGCCCCAAGGACCATGCTGGAGGCCTGCTGCATGACACAGCAGCCATGCGGCACGCACTGCTGGCCCACTTCGCCCCCTGGGCAGGCTGGGCTGACCAGCAGCCGATGAGTCCCCTGCCAATGCCAGCTGGGTCCACTTCCCAAGTGCAGGCTGAAGCAGAGCAGACCACAGTCCTCATATGGCCAGTGGGCCGCACGTTTGACATCTCTGCTCTGGAGGTTGGCTTCTAGGGCAAATGAATGGTTGGCCAAAAAGATAAACTTTGCATTGTCCTGAAGGTAAATGTGCTCTGGTGCACCATTCCTTTCACCAGAATGTCTTGTCCAGAGCTCAACTTCTAGCCTGGCTCTCTTGATGTTTCATAGGGAGTGAGGAGATGTGAGGTAGCTAGATTCCAAATCACAGAGGGCTTCAGACTGGTCCCCACCTGGGTCTGAGTGTAGTTGTTTTCAAGTGCGGTACGCTGCACGCAAGTATAACATGCTTGTTCCGACCCTCCCCACTAAATAAGCTTCTGCGTTTCGGGGTGTGTGGAATCTGCTGGTCTCAGATTTCAGGGAGTGCCCAGGTCTGTTCTCATCTGGGTAATTAAAGGAGCTTAAGTTCAATGTGGGACTAATGAAATGACTGTCCCTATGGCATCAGCCTTGTTATGATATATTGTGTGATCTTTTTCTGCTTCTTGCCTCATCTACTCTTTGTCCCCCTCTTTCAGATCATGAAACCCTACCTTTCAGTGTCCAAATACAAGAACCTTCTTCCTCTCTTTGTGAGCCGAAATATCATAATAGTGAGCCCAGAAATCAAGGCGAAGGAAATGTTACGAGTACTGAAGAGAATGCCACAGTTAAACCTCCTTGGTAAGGATTCTCCCTCAGTCAGGCTCATCTGAGACCCTGTTGGGTGTGTCTCCTTGGAGTGCATAAGATATTGTAACTTATTACACTGGTGTCTAAAGGTGCTAACTGAGATCAGGGTCCCATTGTGCTAGGTGTTGTACGTACCCTTGTGAGAGACAGTCCTTGCTTTGAAGAGTTTATGATCAAAAGAGAAAAGACAAAGAGTGGGTGGAGTAAACAGACCGAGAGAAAACAGTTTGCTATAGCACCAGAGCTGGTAAGAGAACTGAGGTGTCCTCCCTGCTAGTTCAGTGTCCTGTCCATTGGCCCACACTGTCTCTGGACACACCTGCTTAGAGTCAAGTTTCTGTCTCTAGGTGAGAGGTGGGCAAACTAAGGCCAGTGGGCCAGATATGGCCTGCCTGAGCCTTTCATCTGGCCAGCCAGCTGATCTGGCTGGCAGCCTGGTCCGCAGCTGATGCTCCTCCCTCCCAGCTCCACCGCTTCTTCCTGCGGGCCCAGTGGCACCCTGTCCTGGCCGGAGTGCAGGGCCCAGCAACATCCTGGCTGGAGCACAGCGGCTGCTCCTCCCTCCTAGCTCCACCCCTGTTTTCCTTTTATTTTATTTAGTTGATTTGATGTATGTGTTATTTGCTATTTATTTATTTATTTGATAAGTCCTGCCACCGCATATGGCCTGCCACACAGCAGATGTGGCCCTCAGGCCAAAAAGTTTGCCCACCCCTGCTCTAAGGCATCGGTCCTTCCACTTATGTGTCAGGCATCTTTGGCACAGCTGTTTGGGCCTCAGTCCACAGCACAGCAAGGTGTTTGTTAACTCCATCCAGGTAATAGGGGCGGCTTGGGTGGTGCAGCTTCTGATGGCAGAAGCCTGGAGGGATCGCTCCTGGGGTCTCATACTGATGACTGTACAACGAGATCTCCGTAGAAGAGAACAGCTTTGAAGCAGGCTCAGAACAGCGACGTCGAAGTACTCTTAGAGTACTTTCTTGGATTGCAATTCAGTCCAGGATGGGAATGATCGAAAGCCCTGACCGCCTCATGACTGCTGAGGGGACTGAATTGGTCTTAGTCCAGTTGCTAGTGAACTGGTGCTCATATTACAATATCCGAAGGGGAAGCTGTGATAGTCTAGTTCAGCAAAACAAACAAGGAGTCTTGTGGCACTTTTATAGACTAATAAATGTATCACATGAGCTTTCGTGGGAGAAAATCCCACTTTGTCAGATGCTTTGAAGATG
This sequence comes from Pelusios castaneus, assembly GCA_007922175.1. Classification (NCBI taxonomy): domain Eukaryota; kingdom Metazoa; phylum Chordata; order Testudines; family Pelomedusidae; genus Pelusios; species Pelusios castaneus. The sequence goes on along the minus strand of ML685768.1, from coordinate 27,333,745 downwards.
GTACATTTGTTTGTCTTTAAAGGTGTGACCAGACTCCTTGTTTGTTTCATATCACAATAGTGAGCCCCCCACTCACCCTCTTGTTGGCAGAGTTAAAGATCAAGCTCCCCTTGAAGTGGCTCCTTCAAGTCAGGGCAGAGTTGCTTTGGCAGGGAAGCTCACTCTGCTGCTACCTGTTCCTTTTTAGGGGTCTCTGCTGAATTGTGTGCAAGGCTAGGTGCCAGGAACTCCCACTTTCTCTTCCTGACTGTCACTGACTAGCCGCCTGACCTCAAGCAAATCAGATAACCTTTTTCTTTCCCTCTCTGCAAAGAAGGCAGCACAGTTTCTAGCCCCATTTAATGCTGTATCCAGCAGCTGTCACCAGCATTAAATGCCCATAACCAAGCACCTCCCTAGCACCCTGATAGAAAATAAAAAGGTACCTGGCTGTCTTTCCTGGTTTTGCATTGTAGCCAGTATCATGCACTCAGCAATGTCTGCTCCTTTCTTTTCTTTCAGGGGCCTGCATTGACAACACCATCTTAAGCAAACAGGGGATTATAAAGTACTCCAAACTGCCGTCCATGGAGGTCACCCAGGGGCAAGTCGTGGGCACGCTGTCTCTCATGGCATCCCAGACAAGTGCTCTCTTGCAGCATGGCTCTGTGCACCTCGCAGCTTTGCTGGATCAGTATCTCAAACAGCAAAGGGTGGAGCGGGGGAGACTGATGGAGGAAGGCCAGGCTGAGTTGGGGCCTGTGGAGAATTCTGTGGCCCTTTGATGCCAGCTCAGTGGACCCAATTTTATTAACTATATCTTGAACATAACTGCCTATAGCTTGGAGCCTGTTCTTTACCTGGTTTCATTTGGGGTGGGTGGGGATTAGTGGGAGAGACCAATCGCCTGTCACTACCAATAATAAAATTAGAAGGAAAAGAAAATTCTGGAGGACTCACCTGTCAGTCTGGTGCTAAACCAGTGTGCTGCTGTGTTTGGGGGTGGAGTCTGCAAGGTGGGTCATGTCCCCATCTTTCAGCCTAGGCATGCGAAAGCTGTTTCTCCTTCCACTGTCTGTAATGCCTCCTCTGGTCTGCTGGGAATGGACCACATCAAATTTTCCTCAGTGGATAAGGGGGGAGTGTTGTGTGATATGGGGGAATGGAGCAGATGGTGGTTGTCGTTTTGTGTGCTTTCCAACCACCCACCAATCCAGCTGTGAGAATCACTGGGCTCAGGGAGGCCAGAGAGCACATGGGGAAATTCAGAGTCCCTCTAGATTGGGGGAACTGAGAGGCAGCCACCTCCAGGATGAAAGGCACTAGCTGTTTAACACACAGTAGCACTCCTCCAGTTTAGGACAGGAAGTGAAGATGACAGTGAATCAGCAAGGGGATACAGAACAGAGGGAATGCCTTCACAGCAGCTGGGGTGTGTAACTCAGTGCTGGCAAGTGTACATGCAATAGCTGGGTGTAAGCTCCTGCCTGAATATAGCAGCATGTCCGCTTCTAGGCTAGCCACCAGGGTAGAGACTCACCCAACCCGTTTGGTTGGTACTCGAGTGGCTGGTCCGTGCGGCTGTTGGCATCAGGCAATGTTTAGGTGCTAGTTTGAGCAGAATAAGTGCACGGACGTCTGCCCCTGCATGGTATTGTATCTCCCAGCTGCTGTGCTTTGAGCACTGTGCTAACATTTGAACTGGATGATGATTTTCTGTGAAGACATTTTTGGGGGCAAAACGAAATTTCTGAAGGAGGAGTGCGCATCACTTCTTGTTAAACTCTGAAAGATTTTGGAGTCATCAATTAAATCCTGAACATTTTTGAAGACACCATGGTTTTGTTGGAAGCATTTTTATGCGGCGGGGGGTGGGGGAGAGTAAATTGCCCGGCTAACACATCTTGTTCTTTCAGATGGGCCCGAACTCTCTTAGAGAGTTTCCATCTCATGTGAAATAGCTTCCAGGGCAGACAACAAAGGACCATCATGGTTATTTTTCTCTAGTGGGCAACCCCTGCCTATCCTCAGAGGATAGCCTCGTACTTCTCTCATCTGAGTTTTTACCCTTGCCCGTCAGCATGACAACTCTTCATCAGCTCCAAGTGCCTTCCAAAGAGCAATGGCTGGCACCCTGTCCCACTCAGGGCTGAGTTCCTTGTCTCCATGTGCCACTGATTTTCTAAAGAGTCTGAAGCCAAACCCAGCACTGCATTAGCAGGAAGGGATGTTAGAAAAATAGCGTTCACCGTGTAGTCAAGAAGTAACCGGCGTATCCTCTTTGCTGCTGTTTTGCAGGAGCCGGCTGGTGATGGGGAATTGAAGACGTGGCGGTAGATTTTAACCCTGATGTAAATGAGCCTAATCTCACTTATGTAACCGGAGTTGGGCCTAGCTGACGCAGGGCTGTGGATGGCAGCCTTTGAATCTAAGTGGCTGCTGTACAAAATGCTTTGTCCTAATGTGTCAACACAGTTACAGCGTTAAAATGATTGGAGTGGGGACCTTGTTGATTTTTGTTCTGATGGTTTTGGCCACAGAGTTGTGTGGGCTGGTGGCTGTGCAGGGGCAGGGAAAATACTCTCTGAAAGCAATTGAAATGGCGAGGGTGTTCTTGTTCCTTCATTGCGTGAAGCATGAAGGCAATGCCCCAGCCTGGCTGAGGGAGCAAAATGGGATGTGTTCCATTAATAAATCTGGTTTTCTAGAACTTCTAGGCTGGGAGCATTTTTGGGGCTTTGCTCTTAGCATTTTTACAAAACTGTAACCCCTATAAGACTCCTGCAGGGGCTTCCCTTTCTCCTGCAGTGTGACCAGCTTAGTGTTAATGCCACAGGATGTGGGCCTCAAGCCTTCTTTAGGCTGAACAGACTCCCCTGATCTTGAGCCCAGCTCAGCAAAGGCATGGGGAAAGGAGTCCAGTCTCTGCCAACTCAGTCCTCGGCTCCGTCCTTGAGACTCTGTGCACAGGGAATTCTCCTCCTGGCAGAAGAATACTCTGCCTTGGTGGCAGAGTGTCTTGCAGGCCTCCTTGTAGATTAGAGCGAAGGAGGATGCTTACCTGAACTTCTCCTTCACTCTGAGCTGCAGCAAAGATGCCTCTTGCAATGTTTCCAGTGAATGGGTTCAGTCTTAGTTTTATTGGGCTAAGAAGGGTAGTAGTCATTGGTCAACACCAGCGCTTCCATCCTAGGGTTTCAGACCCCTTTATAAATATTAAAGGTGGCTCGGAATTGTCTGCTGGGAAAACTGAGGCACAGCTGGGCTGTGACCTGCTCCCAGTCATGGAGAATTTCTACACAGTAGTGATCTGTGTGTGTGGAGTGTTGTCTTTCCACTTCCCACTTGCTCTGATGTCAGAGTTATACTTAGCGCAGGGTAACAGGATGTGGCAGAACCTAGAACAGAACCCAGCTGACTGCCTTCACTTCCTGTTTCAGAACCACATGGCCATCCTTTTGCCTTAAATGAAGGGAGCTGCTGTTGCTAATCTGGTGGTATGCGGTTAAGCTTCCTGGAACCTGTAGACCTGTGTGTCTAGGCTTCCTCCTGGATTTCATCTGCCATGATGCACCGCTTCCCCTCACCAAGAAGGGAGATGGTGATGCATTGGAAGAGATTAGCTTACAGAGGCAAATGGGACTATTAGGCATCCAAACTACAACTCCTATGAGGGTCCTACAAGGCTGCCTCAGGCTCACTCCCTTTGTCATCACTCGGAGCACAAGTTACTTGATACCTCTGACCCTCAGCATTACTATAGGGAGGGCCAATTCCTTCGCTGCTCATGGCTCATTTCCCGATACCTGATCCAAGTCCAAAGCAACTGTGATACCCTCCTGCCTAGCAATAGGGAGCATGGTTTCCTGGTGATCTTGGCAAGGTAGGGAAATGCCACTGCTAAGGACAAGAAACTGGGGGGACTAGCAGTGACAGCTCTTTCCCAAGCACAGGAAACTCACAAGGGCAACCTCATCCCTTTCTTAAGGGGGGAGAATGTTAGCTTTATTCCTTTGCCCTGTATGACAGCCAGGAAAGAATGTGCGCTGCTAATGACCTTTTTGACTGATTGTAGAACATAGACTGCCTCTATCTGTGTGGTGTGGCTATTTCCCACTCCCTCTCCCACTGATCTTGTATGGCATGAGACCCTATGGTACATGACCTGGAAACTTTAACAGGGGGGTTGCATTTTCAGATTGCTCAGTGGGTTCTCCTTGGTGGGTAAGAGAGAGAATAGATGGTGGCACAATACACCCAAAAGGAAATTCTGCCATGTGGACTTTTCTGTTGATTCCCTTTCTGCTGTTTCTCTGATTGCAAATGACTGGATTTTTGCTTAGCAATTGCTGAGTGATTAAGAACATGCCTAATCCTCCCTTTTATGCCCCTGCAATTTAGTTCCTTCCAGAGTGGCTCCTTCTGTTCTATATCTCTGAAGCTGCAGCTGTGACTTGCACTGCTTTCCTATTACCTTCTGGAGATAAGATGTTACTTCTGATATCCAAAACACCAGGTTTTGCTCCTGTCTCTGCATGGGGGAACCAAGTTTCGCTTTGCTTTGTGTGGCTGTAGCAGTTGAGATAAGGGTGAAATTTTTCTGAACTTTTTTTTCCCCACAGAAAATTGTGTTTTCAACTAAATGGGAAGGGTTTTTGTCTTCCTGGGAAAAAATTTGAGTTTTTTGGCACAAAATCAAAATCCAAAATGTTTTGGCCAAAACATTTAAATTCCGAAAAGCTGGCACCAGGCTTTCTGGGAGTTGCAACTCAGGTGCATCCTGCTTCCATTCTCTGTGAACTAGGCTTCCTCCTGGATTTCATCTGCCATATGCACCGGTTCCCTCACTAAGAAGGGAGATGGTGATGCATTGGAAGAGATTAGTTTACAGAGGCAAAAAGAACTATTAGGCATATAAACTACAACTCCTATGAGGGTCCACAACACCCTTTCAAAATAGAAACATTTTGGTATTCGGCCAAACTATTTATTTGATTTTTGGCCAAAAACTTGACAGTCTCTGCAGTTACTGAGATCAGCAGGGGGTGCTCAAGCTAGGAGTCCCTGAAGTTAAACAGCTGAGCTTTTTCAGTGACTCTGAAAATGTGCTGGTGGGAGAAGAAAGAGGACAGAAGGTTATGGGGTTAAAGAACAAAAGAGGGAATCAATTCCTAGCTCTTCCATGGTTTCTTGTGGCCTTGGAGAAGTCACTTGACAGCTCTGAGTTGCCATGAGCTTTCATGGGAGAAAAAATGAAGTGGGATTTTCTCCCACAAAAGCTCATGCGATAAATAAATCTGTTAGTCTTTAAAAGTGCCCCAGGACTCTGTCTGTTTTTAATGCATATGAGGCACTCTGTCACACCATGAGGAGGATAACCCTGACAAATCCAAAAGGGACTCAACCTCTTTGCAAATAGAGCGCCAGCCAGACTGGTCTCTGGCCTGGTCCTTCAGATGATCCAGCTGGCTAGTCTGAGTCTACGTCCCTCCCTGGTGATTCTATCATGGCACTGAAGTTTGTGGTGCCCATGTAATTACTGTCCCTGGAGTGGGCTTCCTTAGTAAATGCCCCATTGTTCTTTCACACTCACGATACGCTTTAATCAGTGCAGCCACCAAAACTGAACCAGGGTTGATGGAGGTGCATGGTGGGATCCACTGTTGTTTTAGCTGCCATTTATAGACCAGAAGGGACCAATATGATCATCTAGTCTGACCTGCACAATGCAGGCCACAGAACCTCACCCACCTGCTCTTATAATAGACCCCTAGCCTAGGACTGAGTTATTGAAGTCTTCACATCATGGTTTAAATTTAATATGGATCAACTAGCAAAGACATTCTCTTCATCCCATGCTGGGGGGGGGGGGGAATATACTGGAACAATTTGTACAGTGGTGGTGCTGAGAGCCACTGAACCAAACTGCAAACCTTGTATATATTGGAAACCACTTCATGTCGGGGGTGCAGAAGCCCCACCCCATGTAGCACCTATCCATGCTAGCCCGGGTGCGTTGATTCTGTTGAGCTCAGGCTGCCCCGAGTTAGGGTGAGTTTGGGTCAGTAGTGGTGGGCAGGTGCCCGAGGGGACAGTTTTTGTTTGTATCGATACTGATGTGCAGTTCCGCCCCAGAGGATGGTGTGTTCGGGTCGGCACACTGGTGGGAGTCAGTACTGGTGGATGGTCCCAGGGGGATGGTGTTTGGATGGGTTCAGCTGAACCCACGTCGGCCCTGGGGGCTTGTCTAGGTCGGTTCTGCTGAGCGAGTGCTGTCCCAGCTGTGAGTTTGGGTCGGTTCGGTCAAGTGGACCGGCTCCGGCGGATTCCCTGCAGCCGCTGCCCTCCTGCAGGGGCGCTTAGCGACTGCCATAGCCGGAGAGTGGAGCCCGTCCCCGCCAGCTGCCTGGAGCACAAACTGGGCTGGGCCGGGCCGGGCCGGGCGGGTCTGGACCGATTTCTCCCGATCCAATTTCTCCCGGCGGCTGAGTCCTCCACGGGGCAGGGGGCAGAGCCGAGCCGAGCCGAGCCGCGCCAGAGGGGAACAGGGGCGAGACAGCCGCCCCTGGCCTGTTTTCTTCCGTGTTCCGGCTTCCTGCAGCTCGGGCTCCCGGCTGGGAACTATGCGGCCGGGCAAGGCGAGACCGGGGCCGGCGCTAGGAGCGCAGCTCGCCGGTTGGGGCTGCAGCCGCGAGCCGAGGTAAGGGGCTGCTCCCCGGCTCCGTGCATCGGGTCCCCCATCCCCCGGGTCTTCTCTGTGCACAGAGCCGGCTCTGATGCGCCCCTTTCCGGTGGCACCCGGTTGCTGGTTCCCCCCAGCTGTGGATCCTGCTGCCCTTCCTCGCTGGGGTTCAAAGCACCGAGGCTTGGGGGGTTAGGGCTGGGGGACCGCCTGCAAGGGGACAGATGGGGGTCCTCTCTGCCGTGGGTGCAGGAGGGGGGGTTCTGCTTTCCCTAAATCTGGACCATTCCCCGGCTAGGGAGGCGAGTCCCGCTTTAGGAAGGGACCCTGGGTGTCATAGTCTATTGCAGCCCTCCCCATCGCGGGCCAGGACGCTGTGCTGGTGAGGAGAGCAGGGGACTGGCAGCCAGGACGCCTGGGTTCTTCTCAGCTCGGGACGGCAGTGAGCGGAAGGGGGCCCATTCCGATGACATGTAGCCGGTTTCACTAACCCATAGATTGCTGCTTTTTGTGTGGCAATGGCACCCAGAGGCCCCCGGTGCAGGTGCTGCACAAAGGCGGGCAAAGAGGCAGTCCTGGCTCAATAGGGCAGCGAAGGAACAGGGGCCGTATTTTCAAAGCAGCTCAGAGTCAGTCCTCAGCACCCACAATCGAAGCCGAACTTTCAAAAGACCTGAGCTTGGACCCTGAGCCCTGCACCTAGTGCTCCGGTTCAGCCTCTTGTGGCTGGATCTCTACACAAGGCAGGGGTTCTCCTGCGGGGCTTTTTGAAGTGGCCCGCGCCCTGCTGGTTGGGAGTCTGGCTGCAGCCGCCCGCCTCCTCCTGGCTCTGGGCTGTCTCCAGCTGGTCAGCAGAGGCAGGGGCCTCCAGCGAGGAGGGAGGGAGGCGCTGGCCGGCCGGGAGCGGAGCCAGGAGAGAGCCGGCCGGGGCCATGGCCATGGCCGAGTGGCCGCTGCCCAGGTGAGGGGCAGCGGGGGCGCCCCGTCCGGTCCCTGAGCGGGGCAGGACACCCTGGGGGGAGGGACCTGGACCGGAGCCAGTCCACGGGGAGCACTGCGCTGGGGCCAGTTCGGGCTGAGCGGGGCCCGGCACTACCCCCTACATCCAGAAGAGCGGAGCAGAGGTGCTCACATCTGCCCGAGGCTGGGCTTCTGTCCAACCCGCAGCTTCAGTGCTGGGAGAGAGAACCCGGTCCGGTTCCTCAGGGGCCCATCTGGTTCCAGGTTTTTATGGGCAACCAGCCCTTTTAAAAAACAAAACAAAAAACCCTTTAAAATGTTTTTAAAAATTTTAAAAAGCCTTTTTGGCTCAAGGGCCAAAAATCTAATTTTTTACAAACCTGAAGGGCCACCAGTCTACTTAATAAAATAATTAATTTAAATTTATTTATTTATTTAATTAATTATAATTAACATTTCATTTGAATTTAATTAATTAATTTGTAATTAATTAGACTGGTGGCCCTTCAAAGTTGTAAAATTTATATTTGTGGCCCTCAAGCCCAAAAGGTTGGGAACCACTGCCATAAGGGATCCTGCCCTCCCCCTGCCACCATCAAACACTTTCCAGGTGCTCTCCCATCTTGCATACCCCCAACCTCGGGCCATTTCCTGACTCCTACACCACCTGCCTTCACCTGTACAGAGCCAGGTTTCAGGGCTTATGGTGACCACCCCCCTCATCAGTAAACCAAGAGGCAGTGAAATTAATGGAGCACATCTCCAATGGGGGAGGGCAGTTGGGTGCTAGCCGGGTAGTCCAAGGTAGGAAGGTGAAGAAGGGGATCTGCCCTTATGAGCCACCTGCATAGGTACCAAATCACCACTGGCCACGTTGGTGTATAGGAAAGACCAAGGAAGCAGAAGGGGGGCGGGAACGGAGGTTGCACTCTGAACTCGGCTGCCTGGCAGCTCCCAGGTAATCAGCCATCCAGGGAAGTTGCACTTGTCAGAAGAGACGCCAAAGTAACTCTGAGTGGCTTTTCTCCACCCTGGTGGCAGGTCTTGGCACATCTGAGTAATAGAGGGGTGCTTTGCAATGCTTTGCTCTTCTCCAGTGCTTGCTACACAGGGATCTCAAAGTGCTTCATGTGCATTGGGGGGTTAGGACTCAAAATCCTACCTGAGGTGGTTCAGGATCATCATTCCCAGTTCAGATGAGGAAACTGAGGCACAGGGGAGAGAAGGGAACAGTGAATAAATGGCAAGCTTGAAATGGAATTTAGTGGTCCTGGCTCCAAGCCTCTCCTCCTGTTCTAACCAATAAACACACTCTCCTCCCAGAGCTGAGATTAGAACCCAGGAGCAGCTGGCCTCTTGGGTTCTCTCTCTGACATGAGGATGCAGGGATCTTTGAATCAAAACTCCTGGGTTCCTTTCCTGACTTTGGGAGGGGACCACAGTAGAGCTGGGAGTCGGGTGGCCTGGGTTCTTATTTCTGGCTCTGGGAGGGAAGTATTCTGTGTCACAGTTCCTGAAGGGGGCTGCAAATTGGGACCCTGGATTCTAGTTCTGACTCCTGCGACCGATTTACTATGTGATCTCAGGCCCATAACAGCCCCTCTCTCTGCCTCAGTTTCCCTCCATCTGTAGCATATTCCCCACTTTGGCAGGCACACCGAGGTCTCTGAGTGCAAGTGGTAGAACCAGAGTTGTGTGATTGGACGGGGAAGCTGGGAAATGCCAAGTGCTGGAAGGCTTAAACCTTCCGGAGGTTTGTGAATGACCCTATTGTCCTGACATTACTGAAGGCAGGATGGGGAATGCCAGTTTAGTGCCTCTGGCCCATCCCTCACCCCCAGAGTCAGACACACCCTCATGGGAAACATACAGATTTGTTTGCGAAGGGAGGGTGCAATGGGATATGGGCAAATAGGGATATGTGGCAGGTGTCCAAAGTGGGTGGGGACTGACAGGGCCCCTGGAACACTGAGCACAGTAGGGGAGGGTGAAATGGGTAGGGCAGAGGAGAAGATAGATATGCGGAGACAGGGGGTGCCATGTGCTGAGATTCCCTGCAGCGATGCCAGCTGAAGCATGGACAGTTTATTTGTGGAACTCACTGCCTGTGGGTGTGGTGAAGGCCAAAACTACAGCAGGGTTCAAAGGAATAAGAAATTTTTGGTGAGGATAGGTCCATCAATGGCTATTAGCCGAGATAGGCAGGAATGCAGCCCCATGCTCTGGGTGTCCCTGAACATCTTACTGCCAGAAGCTGGGACTGGACAATGAGATGGATCACTTGATAATGGCACTGTTCAGTTCATTCCCTCTGAAGCACCTGGCACTGGCTGCTGTTGGAAGACAGGATGCTGGGCTGGGTGGACAACTGGGCTGACCTTATTTGTCCATTCTTATGGATCCGTAGGTTCGATGTACAGCATCGTACCCCATCACTTTATAATTTCTTACGTTTATGGCCAGAAGGGCAACTAGATCATCTAGTCTGATCTTCTGCGTAGCCCAGGCCATTAATGTTAACTTTGTAAGCTATGGCAGGGAGTTGATTAGGTACAATGTGCCCAGTTGATCCTAGCTGGTGACCTGTGCCCCACACTGCAGACTCAGGAGAATCTCTTCTCCTTCCCCCTAAGATCCCTGCCAATCTACTCTGGGGGAAAATCCATCAAAAACCCCATATCTGGCCACCTGTCTGACCCCGAGCAAGTGAACAGGATATGTTGGCCGGGCAGCTAAGAGAGAAGACTCTCAGGGTCATCTCAGAACACCAGCCACTTCATCTGGTGTCTCCTTCTGTGGCAGTCTGTTCCTCCTTCAGAGGAAAGCAACTTCCGACCCCAGCACATCTAGCCCTGGTATGTTCAGACTGATACTTGGGCCACAAGTGGCTTTTTTAATGTGTCTCCTGTTACTCTTTGAAGCACAGGATATTAAAACACGGGGGGGAGGGGTTTGAATTATGCACTATTCTCAGTTAGTATCCAGTTAAATACCAGGCAGGGAGAGGAATCATTTAAGTTCAGCACCAATATGGAGACAAGAACCAATGGATATAAACTGGCCAGCAGGAAGTTTAGACTTGAAATTAGACACAGGCTTCTAGCCATCAGAGGAGCGAACTTCTGCAACAGCCTTCCAAAGGGAGCAGTGGGGGCAAAAAACCTAGCTGGCTTCAAGACTGAACTTGATAATTTTATGGAGGGGATGGTGTGATAGGACAGCCTAATTTGGCAATTGACTGATCTTCGATTACTAGCTGTAAATACACCCAATGGCCTATGATGATATGTTAGATGGGGTGGGTTCTGAATTTCTACAAAGAATTCTTTCTGGGTGTCTGGCTGGTGAGTCTTGCCTGCACACTCAGGGTTTAGGTGATCGCCAAATATGGGGTCTGAAGGAATTTTCCACCAGGGCAGATTGGCAAGGGTTCTGAGGATTTTTCACCTTCTTCTGCAGCATGGGGCATGGATCACTTGTCAGTGGATTCTCTGTACCTTAACATTTTTAAATCATAATTTGAGGACTTCAGTAACTGTCTTAGGGTAGGTGACTGTTCCAGGAGCAAGTGGGTGAGGTTCTGTGGCCTGCATTGTGCAGGAGATCCAACTAGATGATCATATTGGTCCCCGCTGACCTTATAGTCTATGAGTCTGTGAAGATGCTCTTACTGTGTTATTAAACAGTTGTAGAACAGTTGCTCAGTCATTTGGCTGTCAGGGTAATATAGAGATATACAGAGTAAATGAAAAAGCGAATTCACACACTGTGGTTTCTTTGGCTCCTGAGCCCCTGAGGTGCTGGTGTTGCTGCTTGATGCTTGGGTGCTCCCCGGTAGGGAGGAAAGAGGTTGAGGAGCTGAAAAGTTCTGGCCTGTGAAGGGAAGTTGCAAAAAGGATGCTTGAGCTGAGGTGAACAGTTGCAAAACAGGAAACTTGAGTTTGGCTGGCAGTGAAAAAAAGCAGAAGCCCACATCAGGTGGGGGGCAAAGAAGTGGGAGAGAGACAGTGGCCAGATTGGAACACCTGACCTTCCTTGCTGAGGATGGTCTGTCGCTCCCTGGGGCGTCCTTTCTCACAACCCCCCCTCATCTTCCACTTGCTCCCCATGCCCACTCCCCACCTGCCCAAGCCCCTCTCCTGTCCAGTCCTGGTGGAGGGGAGAGGTTGCCCTCTAGTAGCTGGGCCCACAAAGCAGTGTAAGGAACCTGCTCCTGCTTTCCCAGCCCTGGAATCCTCCCCCGTGCTGTTGGATGGGTCACTTGCTGGTGGATTCTCTGTACCTTGAAATCTTTCAATCATTATTTGAGGACCAGGGTCCTAATCCTGGCTCTCCAAAGTGGGCATGTATTGTTATGTGTTCCTTGGTCTCTCTCCCCACTGGCTCCTGACTGGCTGTGTATGAACTGGGCAGAGTAGAGGCTTTACCAGAGCTACTGCGTTCCCCCTGCCATGGGCCGGTTCAAAAGAGGGATGATAGAATTCACCGCTCTCCCCAGCCTGGCCAATCTCCTTTGGGCCTGTGATTGCCATTTGCCTGCCTTGCACCCCAGTGAAGTGCTGAGGACCTTCAACTCCTGCTGATGCCCCTGGTAGGTGAGGGCACTTAGCACCCTCGGAACTGGGTCCTTTAGGAGGGCTGGCTCCAGCCCTTCCCTAGAAAGTCAGCAGAGGAATCTCAGGGAGGGGCCACAATGTGGAACAGTCTCCAAAGCTCCTTTCCTGAACCCATCTACCTTCCCAACCCCCCCATTCCCATTCGCCGGGTGGTTCATGCTCCATTCTGCAGGTCACCCTAGAAGTATCTGGCTGGAACGGATCTTGAAAAGTCATCAAGTCCAACCGCCTGCACTGGGGCAGGATCAAAGAAACCAAGACCAGCCCTGACAGGTGTTTATCTTGGAAAACTCCAGCAATGGGGATTCCACTGCTCCCCTATTCCGGAGTTCACCAGCCTTCTAGTTAAAAAGTCTTCCCTTATATTTAACCTTGTGGCAAGTTAAGCAGGTTTCTTCCTGTCCTACATCCAGTGGCCATGGAGAACAAGTGATTACTGTCCTCTTTATAGCAGTCCTTAATATATTTGCAAACTGTTATTAGGTCCCCCTTCAGTCTTCTTTTCTCAGGACTAAACGTGCCCAGGTTTTTAACCTTCCCTCATAGGGCAGATTTTCTAAACCTTTTATTATGTTTATTTCTCTCCTCTGGACTCTCTCCAGTTCGTTCGCATCTTTCCTAAGTGTGGTGCCCAATACTGGCCACACTACTCCATCTGAGGCCTCACCAGTGCTGAGTAGTACAGGACAGTTCCCTCCCATGTCTCCCATAAAACCCTCCTGCTAATACAGCCCAGAACAATATTAGCCTTTTTCACATTGTTGCCTCACATTGTTTTCTCATATTCCACTTCAAATTCAAATGAACAGGAATGGGGTGTCAGGTGACACACTATAACCCCCAGATTCTTTTCAGCAGGATGAGCAGCTCACCAGTTATTCCCCATTTTGCAGTACCTGGCATTTGTCCTCATGAATCTCATTTCAGACTGATTCTCCTATATGTCAAGGCCTTTTTGAATTCTAGTTCTTTCCTCCAAAGTGCTTGCAATCAATCCCCTGAGCTTGGTGTCATCTGCACATTTTATAAGCACATTATGTTCTCCAGTGTCCAAGTCATTAATGAAAATATTGAATAGCACCCAACCTAGGACAGATTCCTGTGGGGTCCCACTATATAGGTCCTCCCAGTCCAACAGCAAGCCTCTCATGTCTACTCTTTGTGTCCAGCCTGTCAACCAGTTGTGCCCCTGCCTTTTAGTAATTTCATCTGGATCACATTTCCGTAGTTTGCTTATGAGAATGTGATGTGGAACTGTGTCCAAAACCTTATTAAAATCAAGATATATCACATCTACTGCTTCCCCTGCATCCACTAGGCCAGTAACCCTGTCAAAGAAGGAAATTAGGTTGGTTGGCATGATTTGTTCTTGACAAATCCATGCTGGCTATTCCTTATTACCCTCTTATCTTTGAGGTACGTACAAACTGATTGTTTAATAATTGTCCCAGTATTTTTCCGGATATCCAAGTTAGGCTGACTGGTCTAGAATTCCCCAGGTTCCTCCTTTTAAAGATAGATACTATGTTTACCCTTGTCTAGTCCCCTGGGATCTCACTGCTCCTTCATGAATCCTCAAAGCTCACTGCTAACATTTCCGCGAGTCCTTCAGCTAGCTCCTTAAGTAGGCTAGGGTCAGTTTCATCAGGCCCTGCAGACTTGAATACCTTATCTAAATATTCCTTAACCTGTTCTTTCTCTCTTCTGGCTTGTATTCCTCCCCTTGTTGTTAATATTAATTGTGTTAAGCATCTGGTCACCATTAACCTTTTTAGTGAAGACTGAAGCTAAATAGGTGTGACACACCTCAGCCTTCTTGATGTCTATCAGCTCTCCTTCCCCACTAAGTAAAGGGCCTACACTTTTCTTCATCATTCTCTTCCTTCTAAAGTATTCACAGAACGTCTTCATACTGTGTTTTATGTCCCTACCTAAGTGTAGCTTATTTCATGCCCTAGTCATTCTGATTTTGTCCTTCCATGCTTGTGCTGCTTGTTTATATACATCCTTAGCAATTTGCCCTTGTTTCTACTCTTTGTGGGATTCCTTTTTGATTTTCAGGTCATTAAAGTGCTTCTGATGGATTCATATTGACTTTTCACTATTCTTCCTATCTTTCCTTTGCTTCGGGATATTTACAGAGCCTTGTGCATCACTGATGGTCCATGGGTACTGGGGTCTGCTGGGTATTCTCCACAGTCTTCTGCACTAGTTAGAAGAGTCTTCAGTGATAGAACTTGGCTCCATGTCGTCTAGCATGGAGACACATCCATAAGCTAATTGCATCTCACCCTCTGGTGGCTTCCCCTACCCCTGGTGTTCCTTTGCACCTTTGCAACTTACAGAGAGTGCCAAGGAAAAGCAGCTTCTCAATATCCTTATGTTTTATGGTGAGATCTCTTTGGACTGTGGAACAGTCTCCCAAGGGAAGTGAGGGAAGCTCCGTCCCCAGGGAGCCAGAGGGCCAGGAAAATGTGTTGTCCGGAACAAGCTGGCCCTGGACTACATGGAACCTAAAGGGTCTCCTCTGTGCCTGACTCCTGTGATCCTGTGGACTGAGAAGGGATCAGATGGTCTAATGCAGATGAAGCCTCTCCTAGTTCTGGCATATGTGTCTGAGCAAAAAAGGAAAGAAAAAGCTGAAGGGTCAGATGCTCAGGTGGTGTATATCTTCATTACCCCATTGACTTGCATGGGACTCTTCTCATTTACCCCATTTGGCCATCTGGCCCCACAAGCACAGTCAGGTGACACTTCAGTAAGTGTTCTTGCACGTAACCTAAGCTGAGCTGATCCAGGGAGCTGGTTACACGTCCCATATCGAACACTGTCTGAATCTTCTGGTTGCTATGGAAATAAGCTGCCCTTTAGCCCAAAACCAGACTTGGAAAGGCTCCTGTTTGTCAAAAGAAAAGTCCAGGGCGCTGGCAGGGTGGTAGCTCTTTGGGCAGGGTATGCAAAGTTAAAAGCCCGTCCAGAATTCTCGCCTCTTAGCAAGATGAGATGGAGAAAAAAGAGAAGACACCAGGATCTCCCACTGGCTGGCTAAACTCCTATAAAGGCATCTGCTCTGGCTTCTGTCCCATGGAGCCATAAGTGGTCAGGAGGAGATGTTTGCAATTCCCTCCTTGTCGGTGGATGCCCAGCCCTGCCTGTATAATTCCAGAAGGGGACTGGAATAGCTGTTCAGGCCTGTGGGTCAGGATTGAGGGGTCCTGGCAGAGCTGTGCCAGGGTCCGTGGCTGGACTAACGGGGCTGCGGATTAGGATCAAAATGCCTGCCCCCCATCTGGGACGTGTCCATTGTACTCATGGGCACCACAGTTCCATGAAGCAGGTTAAAAAAAAAGTGGCGTGGAGGCACCGCTGACAGGATGTAACCAGCTGGGTATGGATGTCTCTCCCCACAGCTGGAGATGAAGGCGGTGGCCTGACCCCGAGGGACGTTTCTCCCGTGCTCTGGTCCAGTCCTGCAGGGACGTTGGTGAGAGGAAGCGCCTAGCCATGGGCAGCCACGAGAAGGAGCCATCCTCCCCCAAGAGAGCTCCAGTGCCTTCCAGATCTAACAGCACCGTGTCTTCCAAGCACGGCAGCGCTCACCAGGTGCGGCGTCTCCTTGCCCGCTTGCTAATGCCCCCATCATTGCAGTATTGGACCTGCTCCTGCCCCAGAAACAGAGCTGGCGAGTGGGCACTTCCTCTCCAGAGATCTTCGGGAAAGAGGCTGGTTGGAGATCTTGTCTCAGAACCGGGTTCCCTGCTCCGCAAAAGGGCAGCCAGCCAGAGAGGATGCTGAGGATGCCCTGGATCAGTCTGACGCCACCCACTGGTGGATTGGGAGCCCGGGAGGTTCTCCTAAGCTCAAGACAGAGCACAGGCAGGGAACTGGAAGAGGTGTGAAAGGGAACACCACTGCAAGGCCATTTTCTAGGGTCTGTCAGCTGCCGGTACCCCACACAGCCCCAAGGTGTGTGTGTGTGAAAGACAGAGAGATCAGTCTTGATCCTTCAATCTCTTCACGCCAATGGCTGGTACCTATGGGGCCATGTGTATTCAGGGAGCAGCAAAAGGGGTTACGCTAAGACAGATGCTTGTTGTCCTCCCTCGGTACCTGGGAAGAAGGTGACATGTAAACTGGGAGAAAGGCTCACGCTGGGGCCAGTGACCCACATACCTGTAGCAGGTGCTGCTTTCCCACCCTGGCCTCCAAGGTGAATTCTGGAGACTGGGGGGTGGCGTCGGGGCCTGTCTGTTCCCAGCCTGACCCCCATGCCCGTATGTTGCAGGGCTCTGAGTGCTGGGAGGTGGTGGACGAGCCATGGGGCAGGATCAGGCCCCTCCAAGAGCCGGAGAGCCATGAGGGCTACCTGCTGAAGAAGAGGAAATGGCCCCTGAAGGGCTGGCACAAGGTGAGAGGGTGAAGGGGGGCGCTTCTGCAGGGATGGAAAACCACCCACCTTCTGCATCCTGGCACCACACTGGTCCATCAGCTGGGGGACACCACTGACACCTCAAGGGGCATGGGACTGGTGTGAGCTCTCACTCTCTGGCTGCGCCATCCTGGCCTCTGCTCTTATGGGATCTCCCAGTCCCAGGTGAAACAGGCTTGGATGGGGCCAGTGCTTGGCTGGGGGGCTGTGAAGGGATTACGGGAAACTCATAGCTGGTGGCTTTGAGCCAGCAGGGGGCACTTTTCCCCATTCCAACGCTGATCCAATGCCCCAGCAAGGCCGTACCAGTGTCCTTAAAGAGCCCCTGGGTGGAGGGTGTCTTTCTAAGGTTGGGGCATTGTCCTCGGTTTCCTTAGCCAGCTGCCAGCTTGGCTGGTCATGTTCTAGTTCCAGGAGATTTCCCTCTACAGCTACACAATTCTCCCTCACTTCCTGTCCTAAATAGCTAATGCACCGTTAAATAGCTTCCAACCCAGCCCTGGCTGCATTTCACTGCTCCGTCAGCCCTCTGTGTGCAGTGTGGCTCTTAAACAGGTCCTGTGCTCTACCCCAGAAGAGGCTACATTTCGGTGCTGGGTGAAACAATTCCTTTATGTTGTTTGGAAGCTACTTTGGCATCTTCCAGGTGCCTTGAATCCAGACTGTGAGCTCGGGTCCTGGGTGCAGATTATTCAGCTCTCTCTCTGCTGGCATGCCCACACTCTCCACCCTACTTCAGCCTCATTTCCTTCTCCTCTTCCTCTCACAGAGATACTTCGTGCTGGAGGAGGGGATCCTGAAATACGCTACCACACGCCAGGATGTGAGTATAGCTCAGAGCTTGGGTGCCTGTTCCAACCTCTGGGCAGCTGTGGGGCTCGCAGGGAGACCAGATTTAGCCTGTCTGGATTGGAGCTGGCTTCCAAGGACTCTGTGTTTAAGGGAACCCTGTTGATCATGCCCCCATTTCACCACAGTCCCCCCCCTCCCCACCCCTCCTCCACCCCCCGCCAAGTGGGACTGGCTAGGAAGGGGTCTCTCCCTGGGGTCCTTTCTTCCCCCTGATCCAGGTGAGGTGAGAGAGGTGGAGATGAACACTGAGGCGTTGGGTCACCTGTGACTGCATGGGGGCGCTGTCTAGTGCCCTCTTTGTAGCCAACTGACACAGGCCTATCACCTGCCCCTTCCAGGTCCTCAAGGGCAAGCTGCATGGCTCCATAGACGTCCGTCTGTCTGTCATGTCCATCAACAAGAAAGCGCAGCGTGTGGACCTGGACACAGAGGAGAACATCTACCACCTCAAGGTACCCGCTCCGGAACACCCACCCTGGGCACCAGGGACAGAGATGGAGACCCTGCCTCCTGGGGATTGGGGGATGGAGGTGATGGGACGGGGGAACCAGGGAGAGGGGATGGGGTGGCGAAAGAGCGGGAGGGGTAGAAGGAACGGGGAGGCTGGGACTACCGATTTGAGATGGGGGAGGATAGGAAGGTGGGGTGGCTGGTGAGGGGGCTGTGACGCCTGTCCAGTCTCCCCTCCCTCATTCTCTGGGATCTCCCGCTTATGCAGATCAAGTCCCCAGAGGTCTTTAACAGCTGGGTAGCCAAGCTGTGCTCCCACCGGCTGGTTGAAAAGTCCAAGTGCCCTGCACCCACAGGGGGCTTGACCAGGAGAATCCCACCCTCCACCCAGGTGAGTCCGCTTTGGGGTCTCCCATCTGTGGGAGGTGGGAGAGATCATGGGAGACTCTGCCACTTTGGGAGATGAAACCCAGGTGTCCTCCTATGGACAGAGCACCCCTAATATCCTCCCCCGCTTCCCCCCCTCCCCCGCAGGGCTACGGCTCCCGGAACCGTGTCCTGCCGTCAGACAGTGCCCCAGCCCTGTCCGGGCTGACCAGCCCCCTCGACAAGGTGAGCACCTGGCTGAAGGACAGTGAGGGGCTGGACAGGTGCTCAGCAGGTGAGTGGGGAGGTGAAGCTGGGGTTAAGGGCGGGTCTGGTGCCACCCATCCAGCGTCGTGGAGTCGGGGGAGGCTGTGACACCAGAGGAGCCTTTTGGGTGCCTTGAGCGGGGCTGCACATGTTTTCGCTCACCGTGGCTGCTTCTCTGTTTCTCTCTGTACCTGACTGCACTCCTGGCTCTCTGGTTCCCTCCTGGGATCCCCCCTCTGCTTCCTTACCCTCCTGCCTCGGTCTCAGAGCTCTCCGAGTGCCAAGGGAAACTGCAGGAGCTGAACACGATGCTCCAGAGCCTGGAGACCCTGCACCGCATCCCATCCGCACCCATCGCACACAGCCAGGTGACTGAGGGAGAGGGGGACTGAATCTTTCCCAGTGGGCGGCACTGGATCTGGTGAGAGAGTTCAGCGTCAGAGGTGCCCCAGCAGGGCCGCCGGGCTCTGTACCCAGAGCAGTGCCTGCGTTGCTGGGAGCAGAGAAGGCCCTGGGTCACAAAGGGGAATCTCGGGGTAGGGATCACTGGCTTTGTCTACACTTGCAAGTTCGGTCAACTTAAGGAGGTTTTAGTCAACCTAACTTAGTCCCTGTCCACACCAGGCTTTCATCATGTTGACTTAAGGGCTTCCTTAAGTCGACTTAATAACTACCGTCGTTTAGGTCCACTTAATGGCTAAGTTGATTTGTTAAGTCGACCTAAAACCCCAGTTCTCTAAGTCAACCTAGGGCTGGGGACAAGGGAGCTGTGGCTCCCCGGAACAGGAGAGCCACAGCTCCCTTCTCCCCGGGACCCGCAGCTCCCCGGCAGAAGGGAGCCATGCTCCCTTCTTGCAGGGAAGCCTCAGGGTCCTGGCAAGAGGGCAGCCATGGCTGCCCTCTCCCTGGGACCTGCGCAGGTTCCAGCAAGAAGGCAGCCGCGGCTGCCCTTTCCATGGGACCTGCAGGGGTCCTGACAAGAAGCACGGGGGTCCCAGGGAGAAGGGAGCCAACCAGGGAGCCACAGGTTTCTTGTCCCCGGGAGTCCCCGGGGGCTGGGAGCCGCGGCTCTCCGTCGACTTCAGAGTCTAGTGTAGACTCTTTAAATCGACTTAATCGACTTTATGTTGACTTAAGTTGACCTTGTTATGTCAACTTAACAGAGTCGACTTAGTTTTCTAAGTGTAGACATGGCCACTGACTCCATGGTGATGGGCTGAGCATAGGACCTGAGACACAAACCCATCCACATGTGTGGTGTGGTAGGAGCATCTCCTGGGCAGCGGGTGGTCCTGGATGGTGAGGATGCAGATTCACCAGCCGCTTGCAACATGGCTATTAACTGGGCCCATGCTTACCCCAGAGGTGGCTGTGTTCATACTCAACACACGATCTCTGTGCACCACTGGCTGTATTGCCACCTGTCTGCCTCTCGCCCCTTCCCTCTCTCCATGGTTCTTTCTCTTCTTCCCAGGATGTCTCACACTCTCTCTTGGTTACAGGCCTCAGCAGCCGCAGAGAGACCCAAGAAGGGGAAGCGAGCCACCAAGATTTGGTGCACCCAGAGCTTTGCCAAAGACGACACCATCGGCAGGGTGAGCCCGACCATAGGAAAGGCTGCAGCCCGCTCCCCAGTCCAGCAGCTTCGGTGGGAAGAGGGCCCAGCTGGTTTGACTTTCCCCAGACCCATGTGATGCTGGTTAGAAGGGCAGAGGGAGGCTGGACCCAGCCATAGGAGAGGAAGGTGCCATGGCAAATGTGAGGGGCGGGGGGAAGGCCATCGTATGACCCCAACCCCCCAAGGTTTCTTCAAGGGGGAGGAGAAACAGGAGTTCCAGGGAGATTGCCACCCAGGTGCATCCAAGCCAGATTTGTCACAGGAGTGCTGCCTTGTTACACCCCTTGTCCCCCCCACTGGGGTAGGGAGGGATCTCTGCTCACAGCGCTAAGCCCCTTGGGATCTGTCGTAGGAAGGGGTGCTCAGTGAGGTCCTAATCACCCCCCTCCTCCCACTCTGTGTCCCCAAAGGTGGGCCGCTTGCACGGCTCCGTCCCTAACCTTTCGCGCTACCTGGAGTCCAGCCAGAACCAGGCCACCTTCAGCCTTCCCCCAGAGTACATCCAGCTGCAGAGGAGCTTCTGGATCCTGGCCCAGAAAGGTGAGACAGGAGAGGGTCAGTCATGGGAACAGAACTGGGGACCTGCTGCTCTGGGGGGCCCAAACTGCTGTGGTCTGAGATAAGGATCAGACCCCTTGGGTTGCCTCCATCCTTGGAGATGTGCAAAGCATGTTACCTGGTCTAGATCCTGCGGGGAGACAAAGCTCAGTGCTGGGTGAATGTGGGGGGGCAACCTGACCTTGTCTCCTCTTGTCTAGTGCACGGGTCCCTCAGCAGCGTAGTGGCCGTGCTGACCGCAGAGAGGGATCACCTCCAGGAGATGCAGCGGGCACTGGATTTTCAACGCTGTGTGAACAGCGTCAGGAACGCAGCAGCGGCTGGGGTGAGGGAGCAGGAGCGCTGGCTGTGTGCTGCACCCTCCCTCTGCCATTGCAGGGAGGTGTGAGCTGGTCCCAGCTTTACCTGTGGGCTCCTAATGTAAACTGAACCCAGCCGCTCTGGATCTGCTGCCTGGCTGAAGGTGGAGACCTGGGGAAGGTGCAGCCACTAGGAAGACAAAGACGCAGGCGCTTGCAGGCATTGTCTTGGCTCAGCTGCAGTTCACCAGGGTTCAGACTGGAGTGGGGTAGTTGATCCTGTGCTCCCCACTCTCCCTGGCACCACACCACCTGCCAACATGAAGATCCTGCTGCCTAACAAGATGGGAGGAGCTCTTGGGTTTGAATCCTGCCTGGGCCATTGGGTGGCTTTTTCCAAGGTGGAAGGAGTTCCACCTCGTGAACATCGTGGGGCCCTTGGCAGCCTCTACCAAGGCCTGGGTGGGGTATGGAGCTCTCCCTTGTGTCAGCAGGGTGGCCTGGAGGGGAAGGCTGCACTGTGCCGACTGTGATCAGCAGAACCTGGAGCCACTGCCAGGCTCCCCCTCGTCCCAGGACATGCAGGATACTTTTTGGTGGTGCTGGGCTGTGCTGGGACATCATGATAAGGGGAGAGGGAGAAAGGGACGTGTTCCTGGGAACGGACCCCCTTCAGCATTCCCTTGTATCCTCTCGGCCCAGGCTTCCTTGCAGAACCTGGACCACCCAGAGTATCTGCAGCGGTTCCACTCCCTCTCCATCTCCTCCGACACCACGCTGGACTCCTTTGCCTCACTCAGCCCAGACAAGGTCAGGCACCCCCTGGGGTGGAAGGGAGGGGTGAATGCGGGCTGTGGGGGAGTCACTCACCTTGGTAGAAATCTGGATCAGATGAAGGAGGGAGCCCATGTCCTGGCAGGCAGCGCCCCTGCATCACTGCAGGGGCCATCGTGGAGCAGGGGGTGAGTGTGCTAAGGGAGGGCTGGAACCCAGCACTGAATTGATGCAACTTCTTTTCTTTCCCTGGGCAAGAAAAGATCCTCCCTCAATAGCGACTCGGAGCCCACGGTTGAATGATTGGTGGGAGCTGAATTCTCTCGCCTCCAGGGAAAGCCAGGCACCGCTGATGGAGCAGTGTCCTATCCTGCTGCTCCTGGCTCCCTTGGGAATCAAACTTGCCCTGATGTGGGAGTCCTGGGCCCTGTGGTGCCCCCTGGGAAAGCCCCTGCACCACTAATGAAGGATTAAAGCCACCTTCTCCCCCTTCTCCAGGCGCATACCTGGCAGCCCAAGGGACGGGAGCAGCAGCTGTCCAACCGCAGCGTGGTCTCGCTGTCTGACTCACACACCGAGTTCTTCGACGCTTGCGAGGTCTTCCTGTCTGCCAGCTCCTCCGAGAATGAGGTGGGGGTGTGTGAGGGTGGGTGTGTTGGGGGGGATTCCCACTGTAGAGCCATCCTGTGCTGATCACGCTGGGCTCCTGCTGCCCTCTGCTGGCTGGGTTGAGTAAGGCATATGTCCGTTCCCTGCTAGTGGATCCACGGGTTTCAGTGGGGGCTGCATCCCAGCTCCCTTGTGATTGCCAGCCGACCGCCATGGGCTATGTCTACACTGGCAAGTTAGTTCGAATTAAGGAAGCTTAATTCGAATTATTTAAAGCCATGGCTACACTAGGCTTTAATTAGTTTGAATTAAGGGCTTCCTTAATTTGAACTAATACATTTGAATATGCTATTCGAACTAACGGTTAATTTGAACTAGTTAGTTCGAATTAGCCAATGTGGCCATGTTAGTTCAAACTAATTGCTTAGTTCAAACTAACCGGCCCATTGAACTCAATGCAGTTTGCTAATTCGAACTTAGTTCGAACTAAATTTTTCTAATTTCAAATTAACTAATTTGATCTAACTTTAATAAGTGTAGATATAGCCATGGAGTCTGGACTGCAGCAGTTATAATACAAGGCACAGGTCTGAGCCCAGAGATGTGTGTGTACCCACATCCGCACGCGCAAGGACACACAGGCCATCTCAAATGACACTGTGATAGAGGTGGGAGGGGCTGAGGAAAGTGGGTGTGGCTAGAGGAAGCAATCCCATGAAAAGCCCTTGGCCAGCTTTTTTCGCTACTTTCGTTACGCTGGGAGTTTGGTTTGTGTGGCACTCATCTGGTGTCCCTCTGTTCTCTCTCTTCCAATCCCCTCTCTGCCCTGGCCTGGCAGCTGACTGAAAAGCCCTTCTTCCCCACCCAGCAGTTGCCCCCCACTCCCAAAATACCCCCTTCTTCCTCATGAGCTTTTCATTGTGTAGTATCTCGTGCTGTGGGTAGACATGACTTTGGTGCATAGAAACCCCACTCTCTGCCTCTCCCCAATCCCTATGGAGCAAGGCTAGCAGCCAAACACAGCTCAGAGCCTTCTGCTGGGCAAGCTGGCCTGGCCAGTGATTCTGACCCAGCTCTGCTCTACACTGCCAGCTCTGAGGATGGGTGGGGATTTTGCCCCACCCGCTCTGGACGCAGCGGGGAGTTTTGCTTTAACCCTTGCTCCCATACACGCAGCCCTTGGCCACCCATCTCCCCACCCCACCTCCCCCAGCTGTAATTGCCGGGTGCTGGCTCCTGTCCCTTAGTTGCCAACCCGGCCTCTGTGACCTTTCTGCCCCTCCAGGCCTCAGACGATGAGTCGTGCATCAGCGAGGCCACCAACAGCCTCTCCGAGGAGGCCGGAGGGGACGGGCGCTTCCAGAGAGGTACCGGCCCAGGGAGATGGCAATAAGTGAGGGGCGGGCGGAGTGTGATCAGCAGGAGTTGGGGGAGGTGCTGGATGATGGGGGGTGACGGTGAAGGGGGTTGGGGACGTGATGGCTGGGGGGGGCCCAGGGTGACCACACACATCTGCTTCCAGCAGGCCGAGGCGCTGCAGCCGGCAGGCCTACACTGTGCACGTCTGAGGCAGGAGGGGGGGCACTGGCTGCGCCCCTGCCCACACTGCTGCCTGCAAAGCTCCTGCACAGGAGCTGCCTCCCAGCCCCCAGCGTCCCCGCCAGTGAAGTCAGCCTGTGGAACATCCTGCGCAACAACGTGGGCAAGGACCTGTCCAAGGTGTCTATGCCGGTGCAGCTCAACGAACCCCTCAACATGCTGCAGAGGCTCTGCGAGGAGCTGGAGTACAGCACCCTGCTGGATGCTGCAAGCCACTGCACCGACCCCTGCGAGCGCCTGGTACATCTCCCTTCCCTCCCTCGCTGGCCTGCCCTTAGTCCCCACGTGGACTGACCCCTCCACCCCACACTGGAAGGGGACATCTCATCAGAACAGACCAGCTCTCTGGGGTCCCTGCTCTGACTGAGCCCATCACTAGGAAAGATGTAAAAACCACACAGTGCTGTCCAGCTGGCTATATTCCTTCCTGACCCTCCCATCTGGGGTTCGAATCAGGCCCTGAAGAATGAGGATCAAGGCCCTGGCAGCTCCTTCCACAGACATTTGTCCTCATTCTTATAAATGTCTAATCCAGTCTTCTCGACACCCTGTGGCAAAGCGTTTGGCCTATTTCTAGCCCTCACCTCATGGTCTCTACTACCTCCAGTAGATGAACAGAACATGCCTTTCCCTGTAGCTGCCCTTCTGCCCTCTCAGCCCCACCCATCGTCTGCCCTGTCTGGGGACTGTGTGTTATGGCTGGATACAGACCAGGTCCCTGTGACTCTCTCCTCCCAGGTCTACGTTGCTGCCTTTGCAGTCTCTGCCTATGCCTCCACCTATTATCGGGCTGGCAGCAAACCCTTTAACCCTGTCCTGGGCGAGACATACGAGTGCATTCGGCCGGATAAAGGCTTCCGCTTCATTAGCGAGCAGGTACCAAGCTGGCCAGCAAGGATGGGGGGAGCAAGGATGGGAGTTGGCCACCATAACACTCTGACTGTCCCATTGTATGTCACACTGCTGCCCCCTCTGGGGTGGAATCCATACTTTCTGCTGGGTGTGTTATGAGCACTGTACTGCTCACAGCTGATAGGGAGTCTCCTGGTGTTATTTTTGTCCCCCCACTCCCCTTGGAGGAACACCAAAGGCACAGAGGCGAGGTGTCCGTAGCTGAAAACAGAGACCAGGGAGGCTGATGGGGGTGAGGGATGCAGAGGAGTAAGCTCTCATGCAGAGGGTTAGGAAATTGTGCCCAGCCCCAGCTCTCCAGACAGAGTGGGGGTACTGGATTGGGTGAGGCATTGCTCTTCTTTTCTCTCCCCACTGTCTGCAGGTTTGTCACCACCCACCCATCTCCGCCTGCCACGCAGAGTCGGACAACTTCATCTTCTGGCAAGGTGAGAGGTGGGACAGAGAACCAGGGGATCGGGGCTGGGTCAGAGCCTGTGTGTGGGAATGTGGGTTTGGGTCAGAACACCCTGAGAGCAGCACCATCTCCTTTCTCTCTGCTCCTGCCAGACATGAAGTGGAAAAATAAATTCTGGGGCAAGTCTTTGGAGATCATTCCCATGGGGACCGTGAATGTCAAGCTGCCCAGGTGCGTGACCCACCCCACTGCGATGCTGTTTGTCCTCCCATAGCTGGAGAGCCCCGCCCCCGGCCCCCCCCAACCCCACCCCCCCCCGCACCCCCATAGCTATCTTTCTCGCTGGCCAAGGTTTGGGGACCACTATGAGTGGAACAAAGTGACGTCCTGTATTCACAACATCCTAAGTGGCCAGCGCTGGATTGAACACTACGGCGAGGTCCTGATCCGGAACACCAGAGACAGTGCCTTCCACTGCAAGATCACCTTCTGCAAGGTAAGGAGGTGCTGGACCCCCCATGCCTTAGGGGTGGGCCCGACCCTGCCCCCCCATACCTTCCCCCAGCCCCTTTTTGCTCCTGCCCCATCTCTTTGCTCCAGCTCTTTGCTCTCACTTCCGCCTCTTTCCCTTTCCCCCGGTCTGACATTCCTCCTTCTCCTGGCGACTCCCTCCCCATGACCGACTTCTTCCACCCTAATCCCTCCCCTCCTGTGGCAGGCCCGGTACTGGGGCTCCAGCGTCAATGAGGTGCAGGGAGCAGTCTTCAACCCCAGCGGCCAGGTGATCCACCGGCTCTTTGGCAAGTGGCACGAGGGGCTGTACCGTGGAATGCCCTCTGCTGGCCAGTGCCTCTGGAAACCCAGTAAGGACCCATGTGGGGGGAAAGTGGTGCCTTCTTCCAGTAGGGACCGGCCTTCTAGAAGGGCTGGATAACCGCCCCCTGCAGGCACAGATGTCCCCACCCCATAGGGATCTGCCTGCTATAGATCAGGACATCATACCTATGGCTCTTTGGCCTCCTTTGGGGGAAGGGTGGGGGGCTGGGCCCTGTGGGGAGGGTGCCCCCAAAGGGCTGTGTGGGCAGTAGCACTGCTCCTTTCTTCCCTTTGCGGCACATGAGCTTTGGGGGCGCCAGGCAGGAGCCCCAGTCTCGACTGTGAGTGGAGCATCCCAGTTTACAGCCTCACGCCCCGTCCTGCTCCTCGGGCCCGTCGCCGGGGCAGGGGTGGCATTGGCTCTGGGCGGAAGGTGTGCTCAGAGGCTGGTCTGTCCCTCCCCTCTGCAGACCCCATGCCCCGGGAGCACGAGAAGAACTATGGCTTCACGCAATTCGCCCTAGAGCTGAACGAGCTGACACCAGAGCTCAAGCACTTCCTGCCCTCCACGGACACACGGCTGCGCCCTGACCAGCGGTGAGTTCAGCACGGGGTCCCATGCGCAAGGCATCCCCTGGCCTATGATCCTGGGAGTCTTGCAGGGTCAAGATGGCACAGTCTTTGCATGCCTCCTGGGGACCTAGGGGAGAGGGGGCTGTGATAGAGATGATATAGTGGAGAGCCTCCAGCTCATTACAGGTGTGATTCCGCTCCCCCCCCCCCCCCCCCCCGAGACTTAGGGAAGGGGGGGTGTGGCTGAGGCCCCACAGCTCACTGTGGATGTGATTATGCCCCTCCCCCCTCACAGGTACTTGGAGGAGGGCAACGTGCAGGCAGCAGAGTCCCAGAAGCGCCGGATCGAGCAGCTGCAGAGAGACCGGCGCAGGGTGATGGAAGAAAACAACATTTTCCACCAGGCGCGCTTCTTCAGGTACCGGCCACCCCCGCCCCCCAACTCTTGGTTGCTCCCAGGAGCCTTTGGGCACTACCACCTCTCTGCCCTGCTCTAAAGGGAGACCCAAGGGCCTGTGTGGGTCCCTGGGGGGTGGGCACGAGTCTGGGTGTTGTGGGAGAGCTTGGTTCCGGCTACTAAAACTCATGGCACAGCTACTATGGGGTTCCAGGAAATTGGAGCCAGACAGGCTCTGGAGGCTTAGGTGTGTGTGGGGGGCCTGGCCTTCAGAAATGGGAGTGGGGCTGGAAGCTGAGGAGCCCCTGGGCTCCATCTTGGGATATTTGGGGCAGGGGGGCAGTGAGTTGGGGTTGGGCATGAACCCTGGGCACTCACAGAGGCCTGGGCTGCACTGATTTACCTAGCTCTCTGGGGCGCACCCCTACGCCTCCAGGACACCCTGAGCCTGATCACGTCCTTCTGCACGGCAGGCGGCAGGCGGAGCCCGGTGGCAAGGAGTCGTGGGTCAGCAACGACACCTACTGGAAGCTGCGGATGGAGCCCGGCTACACCAGCCTCGACAGCGCTGTGCTCTGGTAGCGGTGGGCAGCCCAGCGTATAGGGACCAGTGGGCAGGGATTGGGGATGCCACAGCGCCCCAGCTGGATAAACACAAGGAGGTCTGGGGCACTGGATCTCAGCAGCCCAGGACCAGGAGGGCACAGACCTGCCACTGCAGATCCCCAGCGGCTGTCTGGGATTCCCGTTGGACATTCAGCCAGGTGCCCTCCAGTGGACATTGTGAAGATGCCACGCGTGAAAGGTGTCCTGGCCCTTCTCCAGCTCTACTTCGCTCCCCACCCTGCCCCATCGCTGCTGTCTGCTGGCCAGACAGCCTGCACAAAGCTGGCACCTCGTGAACTGTTGGAGGTGCCAAGCCATGCACTTAGTGCTGCTTCCTCCAAGGGGGCACCACGGTCCGTCTGGGAGAGGCAGCTTTTATTTTTCAAAGCCTTTGTATTAATTTAAATGAAGCTGTGCACAGTGGGGCCTGACTTCGGATCCTGGCTCAGCCCAGGGGTAGGGGTCAGAACACCCTTTAAATCCTCCCTGCTTCCAGGCCACAAGCAGAGGTGTGTGTCGACACAGGAGAGCTGAGGGCGCATTGGAGCATCAGGCAGCAGCAGCCAGTGTCTGCAGGGAAAAGCCCTTTCCACCCTGGTTGTGGGGCCGAGAGAATCCAGGCGATGAATGGAGCAGCTGGGTTACCGAATGGCTGGACCCAGGATTGCTCCACCAACCGCATGGGGCCTAGGGGTTAGAGCAGAGATTTGACAAGGGGCATCCGCAGCTGTGAGCAGGGGCAGCCTGTGTGCATTACAGACCTCAGGTACCCACCTGTTTGGGGGCCATGTGTTCTTCACAAGTCAGCTGGGGCTCATTCCCTGGGGTTCCCTAAATCTGCTTGGTGGCGGAGCAAGCCCTTTTGTCTCCCATGTTATTGGAAGTCAGGGGGTGCTCGGAGGCTTGTGGGGTTGGGGTAGGGAGAGGTCCTGGGCAGGAGCTGTATCATGTATCAAGGGGCGCCACCTTCCCATCTTCTCCCCCTACCAGCATGGGGGCAGGGGTCGCTGGCTGTCTGGGCCCTGCGGGGCTCAGGGACCCCCTGCAGACATGCAGACCTCGTTCCCTACCTCCAGGCCAGGCCGAGCTGCTACACGGTGGAGTTTGGCCCTTGGTGTGATCAAAACCCTACATGCCTGTAATAAAGGAGCCGAAAGAACCTGAGTGCAGTCTCTCCTCCTTCATCCTCCCCATGCCTTTCCTTTCCCCCCACAACAGCAGGGTGTCTTCCTCTCTGCAAAACGTGGCCTCCCCTCAGCCCACCCAGTGACAGCTGGCTACAGTTTTTTCCTTCCTGCAGCTCTGCGGTTTTGCCCATGCCTTAGTGAGCGCACTGGCCTTTTCATTCATTCATGTGGCCTAGGGGTTAGAGAGCCAGGACTCCTGGATTCTGGTCCCAGGGTGGGAGAAGGGAGATGTGAGTTGGAAGGGGGCAGTCAAAGCCAGGACTCATGGACAAGGGACTGGTCTCTGCCTCAGTTTCCTTCCTCACCAGGCTCATTAGGGCTAATGACCCTGGGCAGCATGCTTGGAAATCCCCAGGTGGAAGGGCCATCAGCTGGGTGTGACTCTTTCCACACTCCCAGTCCCGCTGCCCCCCAGGCAGGTGCCTTCCCCATAGCCTCAGCCCAAGCAAGTCCGCACATATGCCTGTGCTCATGCTCAGCTACATGTGGTCAATGGCAGGCACTGTGCTCAGACCTACAAGCACACACCATCCCCCCTCCATGCTCAAGTACATATGCTTACATGGATGCATTTTGCACAGACACGCTTGCACATTCCTTGCACATGTGCTACCTGTCTGCATGCGCACCACTTCCTTAACTAGTCACATACTTGGCTCACTCACAGATGGGGGGTTGCACAACGTCTCAGACATCCATGCTCAGGTGTAAACCCGCTCTCTCGCACACACACACACATTCTCTCTCTGCCCAGCCTCGGCATGCTCGATTACTTGCACCACTGCAGACATGTACCCCATGTGTGCTCAGCCACTCTCAGATACGCTCCCACCATCCTGGCCATGTGCCCAGCTGTGTCTATTGCCCCCCTCCAGGCTGTGGCACCCATCTGTGGCTAGTACCAAAACCTGCAGGCCACACTGGGCACAACCCTGGCTCCCATCCCGTTGGCCATCCAGCAGCTGAGCCCTCCCAAGGTGGCGCTGGTGCACACACGCATGTGGTGTCAGTCACAGCTTTACACTTTATTTAAAGAAAGTTTTAAGCAAAACAAACCCAAAAGCAAACCAAAACCCATGGCAAACCTGTACAGGTTCAATAAATATTTTCAAAGATTTTTTTTCCTTAAAGAAAACAAAACAAAAAAACCCCCACCTATGTTCCCCCGCCCCCCTCCTCCCTGGCCCCCCAACCACAGCCTGGCATGCCTCCACAGCTGTGGGGGTGGGGGGCCAGCATGTAAACAGTTTTGGAGGGCAAGGCGGAGCTGGCATGGGGGGGGGGGGGGGCCATGCCTGAAAGGGTGATGGCCTTTAACTGCGGGCTGTGAGGAGGGTCTTGTCTGCCTGTAACAGGCCGGCACCTTCCTCTGATTGTCTGGCTGCATAACGCCACCTCAAGGCTTTAAATAGGGCTGATTGGGGGGGGGGGGGGGGTGTGCAGGGGGCAGCCCACAAATGGGGAGACCCAGAAAAATAAAATGTATTTAACATGTAACAAAAGAGGCTTGAGGGGGGTGGGGGGTCGCATGGCTGAGCTTGGCATCCAGCAGCTGGCTGAGGGGATTCCTGGTGGGACATGGGCATGCCCTGCTGGTCAGGAGGCTGAGCCACGATGGGGGGGCGGGAGGGGGGGACTATCAGGGGTCCATGCCCAATCGCTGTGAAATGCTGCATGGCCACCACCCACCCCAATGGCTTTCCAAAGCAAGACGGACCTGGGGGACTGCAGGCCGCGTTGCCAGAGGCTGAGAGCAGGGTGGTGGGGCCTGGAGGGACACGCTGGGCGAGAGGGTTGGCGAGCTGAGCTGCACAGCCAGGGCTGGGGCCCAGGGTTCGGCCCTGGCTCAGGCAGCAGCAGGATGACCTGAGCAGGCTCAAAGGGAGCCTTTCTCCCCCCACACTCTATGGCCCAGCTCCATGGGCCCCACAACTGCCCGCTCCCCCTGGCGTGCCCCACCCAAGAAGAAACAAAGGGAGGGCACCAGCAGAGAAATATTTCCAGGGCTTCATTTCAGAGGCGAGCAGGCTCCCTTGGTGCTGCCACAGAACCAGTTCCTTTGAGCACAGCCACGGTGAGTGGCCCTGCAGCCCAGGCCCAGGAGGGGAAGAAGGCCAGGCTGGGTGTGAAAGGCAGCGTCCCCAACATGCCAGTGCTGGGGCAGGGAGGCACAATGAGCCGGCATCAGAGCGTCCTGGTCTGCACTTGCCACCCGTGCTCGGCAGGTTCTTACTGCCTACGCCAGCTGGGAGGGGCAGTTGGGAGCATTAGCACAGTCCCGTGAGCTGGGGGAACCAGGCAGCCCCCTGAGATGAGGGGACGCCACAGGACAGATGGGAGCAGGGCTGATAGACTCCTCTCAGTCCATGGTGGTTGGCGGGGCTGAGGTGGGGGGGCAGAGCCTTATCCTTGAAATCCCAAAAGGCAGGGAGATGCCCCACCCTCGGCAAGACACCGCCAAACCAAAGGGGAGCAGTCCCTTCATGGGTCAGCTCCTTCCTGCGGGAAGGCGCAGGGCTGTGATGGGCACAGCCCCGGCTTGGGTGGAGAGCTAATCAGCTC
Source organism: Pelusios castaneus (assembly GCA_007922175.1). Taxonomy (NCBI): domain Eukaryota; kingdom Metazoa; phylum Chordata; order Testudines; family Pelomedusidae; genus Pelusios; species Pelusios castaneus. The sequence continues at coordinate 27,302,237 of ML685768.1, read as the reverse complement.
AGGCCCCCGTCCACACACACCTTCTCCACTGCTCCTGCCTGCAGTCACGGCCCCGCCATGATGCCCTTTCCTTGGAGACACCTGATATGATGGAGGCGGGGGGGGGGGGGGGGTTTCTAGTCCAACAGCACCTGGGAAACACCCCTTACTTGCCCCCTGGTGGGTATCCACCCCCCCCCTCAGTTGCCATAGAAGCCAAAGTAGCCAGCATCGACGCCCCCCTCTTTGTCATAGAGGTCTCCGTTGCGGGCGGGGGGCGAGTTTTCGGCGCTGGAGGCGTACGGTGACACCTGGCGCCGCTTCCACTCTGCCTCAAAGAGCCCCGAGTCCGAGGAGTCCACCGACTTGACCGAGGCCAGCTCAGCCCAGCCTTCCACGTCCTTCCCCTTCTCCTCGCCGGTGGGCAGCGGCCGCCAGTCTCTCATGGGCCGGAACCAGCCCAGTCGCCCTGGGCCAGGCTTGGCAGGAGGCTGGCCAGGGCTCCAGGTGGCAGCCGGCAAGCTGAAAGGATGGCCCTCCTGGTAGTAGGGCAGGGTGGGGTGGGGCGAGGCCGGCAGGGGGAAGGATTTCACACCGAAGGACATGTACTTGTTCCCAGGAAAGCTGCCCTCATAGGCGCTGTAATCCAGGGGGGCAGCGGGCGGCTGCTGGGAAGTGAAGTACCAGCGGGGGTGGTCCTTGTGGGGCAGGGGCTCCCCATTGTAGTAGCGGCTCTGGGGCAGAGGATACTGCTCATGCAGGAAGGACGGGAAGCGGCTGCCAGGCAGGAGCTGCTGGGAGCTGGTGGCATCAGGTGGGGATGGGGTCCCACGCTCACCCTCTGATGGTGTGTACAGCCTGGGGGAGGGGTAGACACAAGGGAGAGGGAGTTAGTTTGGGGGTGCTGAGGGTACCCTGTGGCCAGGGGGAGAAGCTGGATAGCTGATGCATGGGAGTAACTGCACTTGAGTAACTGAGCTGAGTTGGGGGGTTCTCAGCCCCGTTCCCCAAGAGATGGGCGTCCTTTCCCGTCACCATCACACTCCATGTGCTGGCAAACAGCAGAGACACTAAGCACTGATGGGTGAGCCACCCACCCTGCTGCTCCTAGGGGAAGGCATGTTAGCTGTGGGAAATGGGGAGGGCAAGTTGGTGGGGATGCCCAGATTGGTTTTGGGGCTTCAGGAGCCAGGGTGGGCCCCAGGATTCGTTACACCTCAGATCAATGACCCGCGCTCCAAGCACTGGGGATCCAGGGTGAACCGGAGACATCTGGCAATGACCCAGCTGTGATGCCTCAGTGGGTCCAATCTGGGACTCTTGACGACTTTGCACGGGGCAGGGTGGGTCACCGAAAAGAGCATGGGCAGCAGCTGGGATGATGGTGCATTAAGATAGCCCTGCCCCAGGGCCAGGCTGGGCTGGCACTGCAGGGCAATGGGGAGAGACCCAGTGAGGGACTGCGGGGGCTACTCACGTGTCAAAGTTGTCCCGGAAGCCCTTGGCAAAAGGGTTGTGGTCTATTTTCAGCTGAGTGATCTAGTAAAACAAGGCAGAGTCTGGGCACCAGATCACACTGAGTCGGGGGGGGGGGGGGGGGGAAGGTCAGGGGAAAGCAGGAATCTAGGGCAGCTCCCATTTCCCTAGGGCTCCCCCAACTACCCCACAGCCAACCCTAAAAACCCCTATGCTCCCAGTGGTCTTGATCCACCTTCTGCCAGGCATCCACCCTGCTTTTCCCAGCCCAAGGCAGAAGCTGGGTTGGGGGTGGAGCTTTGGGGCTCTGATGCCCCACTCCAGCCCCCACGCAACAATGGCGCCCTCAGATGCACCCTCCTCCTCAGTACAGTGGCCCTAGCGGCTGCCCCCACTCCAGGAGGTCGATTTCCAAGGGGTTGCTGTGGCCAAGGAATGTAAGGGGAACCCTGTACTCACGTCAGCGTTCTGGTAGGCCGTGACAGCAATGAACTCGGTCTCTGGGAAGATGAAGATCTGGGTGTGGGTGGCGGAGTAGGCTTCATCCCCCTCCCCGTCCTTCACCTGTGTCACGTGCAGCCGCGGCTGGTACTTGTGCAGTGACTGCAGCACGATCATCTGCAGAGGGAAGGGCACAGGGGCATCACGGGAAAGGGGCGTGGAGCAGGGGGGACGGAGCCGACTACGGTGCTGTGCAGTTTGTGGGGGTGGGGGTTAAACCTTGGGACAGGAAGGTAGTGCCTGGGGGGTCTGACTGCCAGGAACAACGCAGTACGCTGTTGGGTCTCTTTCCAGAATGCTGTAGGACAGGCTGGGCACAGGGATGGGTGTTGGAGTGTCATAGAGAAAGGAGGGTTATCTGGGTAACAGGGATGGGTGTCTGGCTTGTGATGTGGGGGTGGGGTGGTTACCTGCGTGAGGTTGTTGGACCCCCCCTTGTTATTGGTGAGCTTGAGTTTTCCAAAGGAGACCTCCTGGCGCATCCAGTGGGCCCCTGTGTTGGGTGAGTCAGGGTGGACGTACAGCCGGTTACCTGCAAAACAGTCCCCTGCTTAGCTGCATGCCCTTCCTGTAGATCTGCCAGCCGCTACTCGCACCCACTGCCTCTGGGCCAACTTGTCAGAGCCTGCCACGGCACCCTGCCCACAAAGCCCCCTCCCATTAGGGGCCCTCCAGTTCAGGACTCAGAGCAGCACCTGGGACCATCTCTTCCATCCAGCCATGGGAAACAAATCCCCCCTCATCCAGCCAAGGGTGGGAACTGCTGGCTGGGTAGCCAGAGGGCCAGCTCTGCCCCTCACCCTGCTTCTGCCTTCCTTGCTGTGCCTGGCCGCAGCAGGGGGAGAGAGGTGAAATAACACATTGACTTCCTTCCACCCCAACTCCAGCCAGTGCTGTCCATTGGGGAGCTACACAGGCCAGGGAGCTGCTGCACCATCCCGGCTGCCCACAAGAGGGCACCCTGGCTCGTGGGAATGCAATGAGCGTGGGGGGGGGGGGGGCAGCCAGGGGGTGCAGACAGAGAGGAGGAGGGGAGAAGAAAGTGGTGGTAGGGGTCCCTTGTTGCTCCTCACTGCTCAGGGATCCAGCAAGGGGAACAGATTGGCTGGTGGGATGGTCCAGGGGAATTTGTGGTTGAGGCAAATTACAGATCATGGCGTCTCACTCCCATTTGGGGAATATGGATGCAGCCCCCCAAAGGAAAAGACAGCTCTGGCCATTGCTGCTCCAAATCTTAAACTCCCCCTCCCACAGCCAGCCCTCAGGTCCCCCAACCCCCACCCCAGCTTCTAGATCAGGTGTCACTCTTAGGAATGGTGCAGAAGCTCCCAGCTTATTGCAGCCTCAGCCTCTCCCAGCAGGAGGCGCTGAAAGACTTGATGCAGGTCACTGCACTGACCACGCCCCTGTACCCAGCACCCTGGTTCCCTCTAGTCAGGATACAAGTTCTCAGCCCACGAATGCGATGTGGGAGGGGACGGGGAGGGTGTGAAGGGAAAGGGAGGGTCCTGGATCTCTCTCTCATACCTGGCATGTTCCCCTCCGCCTTGCCACACTGGACCCACTTCCCGCCTTGGTACCTCCAGTGGTGCTGATCCACCAGGACAATGTCCACGCAGACTCTGTAATGAGCCTCAGGGTCCAGCCCAGAGATGTTGAAGCTGAGAAATGGGAACATCCGCCTGGGGGTGGGGGAAAAAAACACAACCCATCATGTTACACTGGGGGGAGGCGATGCCCCCGATGTCCCCAAACCACAAAGCAAGATCTCTTCCTTCCCAGGGCCAGAGGATCCTTTGGCCATTGGTATCTGATGCATAGGGATGAGGAAGCAGGCCTGTGGATTGAGATGGGATCCCAGCCCCCACCAAGGGAAGTCTGGAGCTGCCCTGAGGATGTATCTGTCTGACGCTGGGCTTGGGGGAGCATGATGGCAGCAAGGTAGCCTGGCTTGTCCTCACGCTGTTATTTATTAGGTGTATTACGATGGCACAGAGAAGCCCCAAGAGATCAGAGTCCTGTTGTGCTAGGGGCTGTACAAACACACAGAAAGAGGTCATAGTCTTGCCAGACAGGACACATCCAGGGAGGGGAAACTGAGGCACACAGACCCAGGCACTGCCCTAGGTCAGTGACAGAGCAGGGAATAGAACCCAGGTGTCCTGATTCCCAGCACAGCACAGAACAGGAGCTTCTCAGCCAGCCTCAGCATGTTGCCTGTAACTACCCTCCTCTAGACAGGGCCAACTTGGGGCTGGTTTCCCAGCAGACAGCTGGAAGGCTCCATTCATTCCTGACCACTGTGCGGCCCTCAGGGGGCATCAAACTGAAGCTCGGGAGAGGGATGGGAGAAGAGATTGCAGGGAGATTCCTCGTATTACAGCAAAGACCTGGAGTCCTGGTCAGAATCGGGGCCCCGTCACACCATGTGCTGTATGTCCACATACAAAAGACATGCCTCAGCGAGCTGACAATCTGGGATCAAGGGAAATGTGGGGACTGGAGGAGAAGGGGTGTGTCTGGGAGCTGGGGGTGTCTCAAAAAGGTGGGGGTAGAGAACAGAGACAATGGGGTGAGGGCAAGGTGTCGAATCAAAACACCGCCCAGGAGCACTGAACTGGTTACAAGCTACTTCCCAGCTCAGCCTGCGACAGGTGCAGTTCAGCCTGTGTCCAATTCCTAGCCCTCTGTCCCTCCTCCCCATTCTTCCGGTTCAGAAACTGACCCTGTTTCTATTCTCATCCCCATCTCCAGGCCAGGGAAGGGCAGAGGCACGGGAGTGAGAGGGGCAGGGAGCGAAAGGGGAACTCGAGAAGAGGGAATGGGAAGAGGTACAGAAAGGGAAAGGACAAGATTAAAGAGATCAAGTCAGGGGAGACTCAACACTTCAATTTCAAATCCCAGTTTCTATCCCACTTGTTAGTGACCTTCCCCTTAGTCAGAGTAAAAAGGGGAGCCTGAGAAAGGCAGCTGGAGAATAGGAAACACCGTCTATTCACTGCATGAAGAGTGCTGGCTTGGTGGCATCTGGGAGGTCCCATGGGGGGAATCCAACAAACCACACCCACACACATCTCACATTTGCTACCAAGAATCAAAGCATCCTGGCCTCCACCGCTGTGGCTGGTGATTGTAGACACCAGGGGCAGCCACAAGAGGGAGTCATAGGGATGGCGCTTCTATGGTGTGTGAGCATGGCGCTCTCTAGTTGCTGGCTTTAGGGACTGCAGCATGCTGCTTTGTCCTGCTGACATCTAATACCTCTAAGGCAGCACTAATTGCTTTGGTTCTGAAGGTTACAGGTTCAAACCAAGTGGCTGTCAGACCACTGATTCACCTACCTAGCCAGTCTTCTGACAGAGGCCAATGCCAGGTGCTTCAGAGCAACGTCTCTGTATGTGACTCGTCCTAGTCTCAAACATGAAACAAGAGAGGAACCCCAAAACCTCTGCAAATGTTGCACTGTTTTGCAGCTCCCCTTTCGGAGGCACTGTCCACTGACTTTGCATTTTGTGCGCCACTTCAAAAACCTGGGGGAGGGGAGGAATCTGGCAAGGACACCCACAATCCAAATCTAGCTTCAACCACATTTCAATGGAAAGATGGTTCGTTCAACACTTTGAGCTAGTTTAGTGCAGGGCTGGAACCACAGATGCTGCCGAAGGACAAAACTGACAGGAGGCAGAAAATGAACCTGGCCCATCTCCCAAAAATTCGCCCAGGGGCACATGCCAGCAAAGGCCTGATCCTCAGCAGGTGGCACAGCTACAGCCAAACCAATGGTGTAAAATTGAGGCAAGAGGTGATCAAGCCATCAGGTGCTATTGACAGGTAGCAAATTCATTATTGTTAATCATGATTCATACTCAAATCCTGCTTTCACTCACCCTGTGGTAAATCTAGAGTGTTGTGTTTACTCCAGATTTACACTGGTGTAAATAAAAGTGTCCATATAAAACCTTACAGCAGTTAGTTAAAGATGCATGTTAGTGCCAGGTTCTTCTCTTGCCGAGCCTGGTTTTACACACCCATTCCAGGGGTTACTCCGGATTAGCACAAAGTTAGGCAGGCCTAGGTAGGCTGATATAAACTGGCAGCACCCATGCAACCTTTCTGACCTGATTCCAGTCTTGCTAACTCCAACCATTCAAGAATCAGGATACCACTTTCCCCCCTTGCTACCCCCGCAGACATAAGATGGGCTTACTAATCTTGCAATTTAAATAAAACAAATCAGTGTGGTGTTTTTTAACCTTCTGGGTCTTCTTTTTAGCATGTGTGCAACATGCTTCAGGTGGCACGTAACCAGGATTAATCAGCCAGTTTGATTCATTAGCATCACTGGCCCGGATGAGGTACTGACCAGGAGCATGACATGAATGCTGAGCCATGCACCCCACCTTCTGGACTGCAAGCCATGACGGCAAGGCGTGCTCTCCCACCATGGGGGTTAGAAACTTACTTTCCTTTTGTCTTAAACCAAAGCCGAGAGTCTCTCATCATCACTGGACTCCAGAAGCTGGGGCTTTCAGAACGACAGAAGTCTCAAGCAAATTGCCAGAGAAATCACGCCAGAGCTGGCAAGCCTGGGATTCTGATCTGACTCATTGTTTGGTGTTTGCACAGCACCCAGCACCGTGGGGTCCTATGTGCTACCACAATATATAATCAAATCTAAGAGCAGAATTTAACCCACCTTCCTTCCCCAGTCCTGCTCATGTTCCTGCTGACATCAAGAGCTGAGGACAACAGGACACAAGCTGCTATCAGTTACGGCAGTGTAAAATCTCCTCTACTACTGGTTTCAATGGGGGTAGGCCTGGGCTACCCAGAAAAGGCAGGGCCGGTTAGCTCCACCAGGAGCCTGGTCCCCCCACAGCTCCCATGAGCTGTCAATCAAACATAACACCCCCCAGGAGAGGGTGTGAATATTTCACTAGCTGGTGAATAAAAGATGGGCTATGGGGGGAAACCCAGCCACCGCCCTGGGCAAAACGCCTGCCTGTGTTTAACCGGCTGAACCAATTGCTAACAAGGGCCAGGCTCCAGGGACAGGGTTAAGGAGAGGTCAGCTGTGCTCAGGAAGACACCCTCCCGCCCCGCTGGGTCTCAGCACCTGCTCATGCACACAGCAGCTGTAGGTGTGCGTGGCCAGTCAGGCACACGCATGACATCCACCGTGGTGACACGGCTGCATGCAGAGGCTGTAAGGGAGACAGAGGGCACGGCTTTTGAAGAATTGTTCTGCGGTGCTCAAAAGGCCGTTGTTCTTTCGCTTCCAGAAGTCAACCCAGTAAAAGATACGACCTCCCTCACCATGTGTGTGTGTGTCACATCCTAGGACTGACACGGCGACCACCCCACTGCCCGTCCCATGGTCTGGGGATAAATGTTCACACCTGCCGCTCGTCCCCATAGTATTCACCGGGCATGTGCACAGTTGTCACACAGTCAGCAGCTATGGGGCGTGCGCGCGCACACACACACACACACACACACAGTGTGCATGCACAATCAGTCCTGCACAAATGCACGTACGCATGCACACCGTTGCGACAATTGCACGACGTTCCCACTGTGCGTATGCAGGGAGTCACCCGCCAATGGAGACACTGGCCTGGACACACAACATGGTGTGTACACCCAGACGTACATGGGGCGGGTGGCACGCAGGCGAAAGCAGTCCGTGCCTACATGGCGGGGCGTTGTGCTCCCTGAGCAGCACGGCTGTTTAAACATTAATGGCCTCTGTGAAATATTCATCTCCATTGGCGGACAGGAGCGAGACCAAGGGGCTATTCTGGGACCTGGGGCTGGGCTCTCCGAAGGCCCCCTGGCCTGTGTCCTAGCTGAGATGAGAGGTGTGGGGAGGGATGTCACTAAATAGCAGGGAGGCAGGGGCAATGCGGAGTCAGTGGGAGCAATGGTGGTGCGGGGGGGAGGGGGAGCGGGACCCACTAGTAGTGATCCGTTGGCATGGGGAAGCCAGGGCAAGCTCCCTCCCGTCTTGCGTGGCCTATTCTACCTCCCTCACCCAGCTTTCTCTCCCTCTCTCTCTCTGATTTCAGGGATCTCTCTCCCTCCTGCCTGCCCCCTTCGGCCGCTTCTCTTCTCTCCCTTTTTCTATCTCTTTCCTTTGCTTCTCTGTCTTTCTCACTTCCTTCCTTCCTCTGCTTCTCTACACTCTCCCCACCCCGCTGGCTCACCACAGCGCAGAATGTTTAGAGCTGACAGGCCAAGCCATCGCAGCCCTGTCCCCATGGCCTCCCCCACCACATCCCTCTGCGTGGGAGGGGGATGCCGGGTGGAACCAGGATGGGCTTTGAGCCTTCGAGCCCCAGGTTTCCTTGAAGCGCCGGCGTTTCTGATAAAGCAGGGATGGGGCTGAGTGATCTCGGGGCCGGGGGCAATGGCAGGAGCCCAGCCCCACTTCTCAGAAATGGCTTTGGAAAGCCCAGCCCATGCTCTGCTCCTAGGGCCAGGCTGGACCCCAGGGGCTGGGCCCTTCCCCACTCTCTGCATGGAAATCCCCCTCTCCACCACTTGGCCCTGGGGCATCTGAGGGAGTCACTGGGAGCAAATGTCATCTAGAGGCCAATTCTTCCTGCTGCCAGCCAGCCTGACCCATGTCCCAGGCCTGTCCCAGGTCCCAGACCTTCTTCTGAGCCCAGCTGTGCATGAAAAATTTTACACAAATGGTTTCAACTTCCTGCCCCAGCTGCTTTGGGACGGAGGGATGGAGGTTTGGGGGAAGGGGAGGGTGGGGTTTAAACCTGTCCAAGCCCTGGATGTTTTAAAATACCGAAACCCTGTGAATGCTGAGGGCTCGCTGGGTTTCAGAAATAAATAGCTGTGTCTGTAGGACATGCCCCAGCCTGAAAGTCAGTGTTTTAATCACAGTTCCTTTCTTGAGGCCAGGCCTGGTCCTGTGGCTTTTGTCCAGAAACAGGGCTGATTTTTGAGTAAAACTCCCCCCACAGCAGAAGCTCTCTGAGGTGAGGTAGCCAGATTTCAATATAAATGCAGCAAACCTTGACCTACGAATGAGGAGTCTCCAGAGAGCTGCAGGTTGGGACTGAAGAGCACCTGCAGAGCTGTGCACATGGGGAGCCTGAGGCTGGACTATCAGGGGGACTGTGGGTCAGGATCAAGCAGCTTCAGCCAAGGGGAGGAGGAAGCTTGTCCAGCACATGCCCACAGCTAACTGGCATCTATAATGCTCTTTATACGAGTACAGACCATCTTGCCTCCTCTGACACATGAATGTTCCCTCTCCCTGCCAACTGGTCTTTGGCCAAGATCTTTATGGGCTCAAACTAAAACCCTGCATTCAAAGCACCCTAAAAATCTGGGGCTATCTGACCTCCAACCCCTGACCTGGGGGGCAAGGTTGCAGTTGGCCCCCGTGCAGAACTGCCCCTGATCAGACCTCGCTGCCCTGATTTGAACCAGGCATCTCCAGCAACTATGTCCCTCCCATGACACTTCCTGAAGCTGAGTCAGGGATTAAAGTAAGGGGGAACGCACTGGAACGCAGTTCCTGGGCCCACAAATTTGAGGGGCCAGAGTTCCAGGGCCCTAAAATAGAAAAATCTGGCGGAATGCATATTCTACCCTGCCCTGGCTGCTCGCAGGTCCTACGCCCCACTGTTGTTAATCACAATACTTATTGTGTTTGCTAGTTTGTGACAATAATTGCTATAGACATAAATACCATATAAAATTATAAATATTTTTGTGGAGCGATAACCGATGCATGTGGTACTTAGAAGTGGTTGCAAATACCTACCTGGGCTGGGCCCGCACATGCATGAAGGGGGCCCAGACAATATGGAAACGGGGCCCGGAGATTAGGAAAGTTCGGGGGCCCGTCAAATTATACTTTAACCACTGAGTCTGTCCTGCCCCAGGGGCATTATATTACCACAGGAGCTTTAATTTTAATTCAGCTCTGATGTATCAGAAGGTGAGAAGAGGAATGGCTTGGCTGCACCCCTTGTGCACTGGGATATTTATACTGTTTGGTACTTAGCTCCTTGCCACAATGACTCGCTGCAAATCAGGGTGGGGCAGGAAGGAGGAGGAGGGAAATACACTTAGCTGAGCAGCTGCCCCTGGTCTTAAAATCTTTGAACCCCCAAATTGCAAAGCCAAGTGGGCTGGCCCCCAAACTGACATAAACCAACTTCACACCTGCTGAGTTCAATGGTGCGTCCGTCCTCCAGGAATCCACTCCCAGGACCTCAGCAAGGCGAGATTATTCCAGTTTTCTGCTAGCTTTTCTGGCTTGATTAGGCAAATGAATTTCCCAAAAGCTTGCCTTGAGCTCCCCTGGGCCCAGCGAGCATGTGGAAGGTCCAGGAAGGTCTCTGGTCCCAGGGCAGCAGATCTCCTCTGGGTAACTGTGTCAGAGACACAGTCTTTGTGCGAATGGAACAAGCTCTCTCAGCGAATGGCTTTTGCCTCCCGGAGAAGCCTGAGGAGATCATTTTCGGGCTATATCAGCAACGTTTTGCCCCATACAGATGGTCTGGGACTTCTCAGCCTGATCCTGGTGCCATAAACATGGAGTTTTGCTGGGAACATCAAATGGAAGCAGGAGCAGGCCCCGAGTCATAGCTGGCCTGTAACCAAAAGCAGCACCTATGCACTGAAATGCAGCCACTTCTGGGGTGGAGCATGTCAGCAGCCAAACAGCTCACCAGAATGGGAAGACACCCCACCCCCCCAGCCATCCTTAGAGAAAGCACCCCCTAGAGCAGATGGGGCCAGTATATGGCACAGAGCTGAATGGGCCCATTTCTCCACTCCCTTAAACTGGTTTCACACCAGCATCCTTATTAAGTCACTCCTAATTCACAGCAGTGGGACGGGGAGATGAATCAGGCCCAGAGAGTTTTAAACCCAGTGCCTAGGTTCTACCTTGTCTTTGCTGTGTCCCAGGCTTTCAAAGCCGAGAGCTCTTGAGAGCCTCTAGAAGGTTATACACCCTGCCAGTAACTGAGCGCCCAAGGGGTTGGTGATAAATCAAGCCCCTTAACTATACACCCCCCCATCAAGGATCCTGAAGCCCATTAATGAAGTCTCACAACTCCCTGCTTCAGGAAGTGGGCAGCATTTACCAAAGGGGAAACCGAGGCCAGGAGGCCTGACTATGGCTAAGCTTGGAGTACAACCATCCTGTTCGCCTGGTCCCTATGCACTAACTACTGGGCAAAAGCAGACTTTTTGGTAGGCCAGTACTGCCCTCATTGAGGGGGGGAGGGAGAATTTGTCCCATGCAGGGTCTTGCCTCCCTCTCACCATCACAGTGGCATCTCTCTGATCCTTCTCTCCAGCTGACAGGCATTTCCGCTGCCTCCCAAATCATGTTTGCAACAGACCCTGATGTGGATGGGTTGGGTCACCCAATCCATTTGGGATGGAGATAATCCTCTGTTCAGCCTTCGCCCGCAAGAGTAAGACCTTTAGACAGAGCAGGCGGTGGGGACAGACAGGTGAGGTCTTAGGACTGGATCACGAAAGAGCTTCTTTACTCCAATAGCAACAACAATGGACCTGCCCAGGGTCCCCTGTGGAGAGACTGTCCCTAGACGTTCTCCAATCACATCTCTGGACTGCAGTGCAGACAGACCCCTTGTCTGCAGAGCCCAGGTTCCCAGCAAATTAGAAATGAAGGGTCTTCAGTGGATCTATGCCTGAGGACCAGGCCCGTTTCACCTTCATACCTTCCTGTTGGCAGCCTGACTTACACCTGCCCCTCTCACCACATACAAAAGTGACACAGACGAGGCCATGTTCCTTGTCCACTTGGACAGGGCACATTAGCTTCCGTGATCACTTCGACGGCTAACTCACGAATGTGCCAGTTTGCACCATCTGGGGATCTGGTTCTGTATATTATAGGCCAACCCAGTTCACTGCTTTTCTATCTGTATCCCTACCCTGTCACACCCCCTGGGAGTACAAATTGCACCCACACTGCACCGCTGACAGATGTCAAATCAGTGCAAGCAACACCACTTGGAAACATACACCAGTTTCCCAGCCCACGTACCCAGGACGCCTGATCTTGGTTGCATTGGTATCAATCAGGAGTAACTCCACTTTGTGTTTGTATATGGCCTACTATGACAGGGCCCTGAGCCGGACTGTGTTTTGTAGGCTCTACCTTACTAGAAGTAAATAATAATACTGTAATGATAGAAGTTAATAAAGCGCAGATAGGAGCCGAAGAGGAAGAAAATAAGAGTCCCATTCAATTGCATCACATGAAGGCTGACAACTAAATATTGACAAATTTGCTACATGTTTGTATACAAATGGAGGAAGTTTAAATACTAAGATGGGTGAATTTGAGCTGGTATTAAATAGGATATTGATATAATAGGTATCACAGAAACTTGGTGGTTTCCAAGTAGTAATCCATGGCTAATACCAGGCTCAAGATCTATAGGAATGACAAAGAAGATCGCATTAGTAGGGGAGTGGCACTATATGAGAAAGAAAGCATAGAGTCAAATACAGCAAAAAACCTAAATGAATCAAACTGTACCATAGACAGAAATTCCCATGTTTCAATAATAAGAGTATAGTTGTAGAAATATACTCACCAGGATGGTGATGGTGACAGAAATATTCAGGGAAATTAGAGAGGTTACAAAAACAGAAACCTCAGTAATAATGAGGGGTTTCAACTATCCCCATATTGACTGGGAATATATCTCCTCAAGACAAGATGCAAAGATAAAATTTCTAGCCACCATTAACGGCTGCTTCATGGACTAAGCTAGTCCTTGAACCCACAAAGGGAGACGCAATTCTTGGTGTAGTCCTAACTGGTCCAAGAGCAGAATACACCTGAACGAGTCAGTAATAGCGACCAGCATGTAATTAAATTTAACATTCTTGCAGGGGGGAAGTACCAGAGAATAGCTACAGCGCAGCATTTAACTTGCAAAAGGGGAACGGCACAAAAACAAGGAGGCCAGTTAAACGGAAATTGAAAGGAAGAGTTGTAAGAGAGCATTATCTGCAAGCTGCATGGAAACATTTTTAAAACACCAGGAGAAGCTCAAACTTTATGTAAACCCCCAAATTTAGAAAGAAAGAAAGAAAGAAAGAAAAAGATCTGTAAGGAGACCAAAAAAATGCAATTGGAACAGAGTAAAAGAGATGGTTAGAGACAAAAAGATGCATTTTAAAAATTGGAAGTCATATCCTATTGAGGAAAATAGAAAAGAACATCAAACTTTGGCAAGTTAAGTGCAAAAATATAATTAGGCAGGCCTTAAAGAATTTGAGGAGCAACAAGCAAAAGACACGTACACAAAAATTTGCTTTAGTTTTAAGGACATCGGAAGCAGGAAGGGGAAGGCTGCCAAACAATCAGTGGGGTGACTGGTCAATCAAGGTGCTAAAGGAACACTCAAGAAAGACAAGGCCGTTATGGAGAAATTAATGAGTGCTTTGCATCGGTCTTCACTGCAGAGGATGTGAGGGAAATTCCCCACACCAGAGCCATTCTTTTTAGGAAACAAATCTGAGAAACTGCTCCCGAATGAGGTGTCAATAGAGGAGGCTTTGGAATGAACTGATAAATTAAACTGTAAGAAGTCACCAGTACTGGCACCAGATGGTATCCAGCCAAGCGCTCTGAAGAACTCAGAAAAGAAAGTGCAGAACAGTTAACTGTGTCATGGAACGGAACGCTGAGATCAGCCTCAGTGCCAGATGACTGGTATTTAGCTAATGTAACGCCAATACTTACAAAATGATCCAGAGATGATCCTGATGATTACAGGCCAGCAGACCTAACGTCAGTACTAGGCGCCATCTCAAAAGAGATATATTAGAATTTGACAAAGTACAGTGAAGGGCAACAAAAGAGATGTGGGGTATGGAACAGCTTCCATATGAGGAGAGTTTAAAAAGACTAGGACTGTTCCACTTTGAAAAGAGATGAATAAAGGAGCGAAAGGGAGAGGAGGGGGAGCATGACAGGTCTATAAAATTGTGAGCAAGATGGACAAAGTGAATAGGGAAGAATTATTTATGCCTTCACATTACACATGAACCAGGGATCATCCATTGAGATTAATAGGCAGCAGGTATAATACAAACAGAAGAAAGTACTTCTTCACACAGTGCAGTCAACCTGTGGAACTCACTGCCAGGGGATGTGATGATGGCAAGTATAATTGGGTTCAAAAAAGAATTACAGACTCACAGACTCTAAAGGGACCAATATGATCATCTAGTCTGACCTGCACAGTGCAAGCCACAGAACCTCACTCACCTGTTAGCTCAGTGGATATTAGCTGAGAAGGGGAGAGATGCTCTGGGCATCCCTAAACTTCCATCTGCCAGAAGCTGAGACTAGATGATTATCTAGAAGATGACCAGACAAAATTACCTTGTTCTGTTCATTTCCTCTTAAGTATCTGGCATCAGGCACTATCAGAAGAGAGGACACTGCGCTAGATGGACCTTTGGTCTAAGCCATCCTGGCCATTCTTCTCTTCTAATAGTCAGTGGACTACAGGGCTCAGTCCTGCTCCCACTTACACCAGGTCCACACTGGTGTAACTCAGCTGACCTCACTCCTGATTAACACCAGTGGCTTGGCACAGAGAATTAGACCCCTCAGGCAATGTCTATACCGACGGCGGCAAAATCCCCACCATCACTGAGCTCTTCAGGGTAGGACTGACCAGTCTGTGTAGATGCGATCAATCGCTCCAGAGTAACTCCTGCCCAGAAGTGGTGTATCACTAAGGCGACAGGATGGCATTTCCAGTTGCCTTAGCGAAGTGTATAAGGCGTAGTTAGTAAGTCGTCAGGAGATACGCAAGGTATTTTACGTACCTTGCATATCTCCCATCCACTGCCTCCAAAAAGTGCAGCAAGTGCAGACTCGAGCTCAGTGTAAAAATGGGCGTGACATCACAGTTGCTTTTCCCACCATTTAGGTCACAGATGATTCTCGTCCTCGGCTACAGGCTGTTTCCATGGGCACGTAGGACTGCTTTCTATGACCGCACCTCAAGATACCATCCACCTCACTCATTCCACTGCGGGCCCAGACCCACCTCTTCCCCCATATGCCTGATGGGCTCCAGCACCACCCGCAGTAATGCTGTGTCAGTCAGTCGCTCCCCGTGGGCCCTTGCAGCATTTCAAGTTTCCTCCTAGGCTGATTGGTTGTTTTTCCACTGAGCTCCTGTTTTGCTTTTTTTTAAGCACACAGCTGGGTGGTGGCAGATTGAGAGCAACAGATCCATACATGGGTGCCCGCCCCACACATGCAAACTAACACCTCCAATTTGCACCAAATGAGAGAAGATTCAATGCATCTGCCCCTGCATAATAAGCTGCAAAGGAGAGGCACATTGGGAACAAGTGCCTTAAAATTAGAGCTGATTAAACAAAAATTTGTTTTGGTTCATTGGCAATTTTGAAGGGTTAAAAAAAATCATTTCAGGTCAAATGCAACATTTTGAGTGACCCTGATTGTTTCGGTTTTGAGCCTTTTCAATATTTTTGAATTTGAAAAGAAAATAAAGGAAGTTTCAAAATTGAAAAATCCAAATGGTGCGATTCCCTCCCCCATGGAACAATTTGGTGAAATTGATGCAATCTGGGAAATATTCACTGGCATGTTTTGCACTGAAAAAAGACTTTCTGCTGAAAATTTTCACCCACCTCTACTTAAAACACTCTTCCAGCCACATTCTCAGCTGGCATCCAGTGATATAATTCCACTGACATCAGGATGCCTGGGTTCTACCCCCCAATCATGGGCCAAGACACCAGCCCTCAGCCATAGGAACTGGGGAGTCAGCCCATAGAACGAAAACACCAACCCTGATTTTGTTATCCCTGTTTTACATTGCAGAGGTGGCACAGCGAATCACCCCTTTCGACTCTACTGTTCAACATGATTCTCCTAAGCCAGACCCTGTTGGCACAGCATGATGCCTAGCTTCCAGCGTGACGTTGCCACACCCTGGCTGGCCGATCAGAAGCACAGATTGGTGTGACCAAGATAATCACGTTCTGACTGTGCAGAAGCTCCTCAAAGCCCAGATTTCTGCAGGGTTCTGCTCCCGCCCCCTTACCTTTCATCACACTTTGCAACATCTCATGCATGAAAGATCACAATATCCACCTAGGAGGTGGGATATCCTTATTTAAAGAGGGAGAAACTGTGGCCTGTGTCTTGGCCTGAGGTCAGCGTAGAATCCAGGAGTCCTGCCTCAGTCCTCTGAAAGTTCACCACAGCCTGAACTTGAATCCATCCAGCCTGCCTGTGACCACTGAACCTCCAGCCCAAGGAAAAAAAGACAAGAGTCCCACGTTGTGGGTCCCCTGCTCTACCATTAGACCAAATGCACACATCCACAAACAAAATTTCTTCTTCCCTTCCCAAAGACCTCAACAGGGTGACCAGCCAGGTGGGTTTCAATGGTGCGATGATGGAGGGAGGGATACGCATGCAGAGCCATGCCAGGTGGAGGAAGTCCGCAAAAGCTCTCTCTGAGCTAGGACCTGCACTATGACTGGGGTTTCAATGCAGCATCATCTCCTGGCGAAGTGACAGTGCAAACAGGGGGTGGCTGTCCCCAGCCTGGGTTGGTCAATAACAGCTCAGGGGCAGAGCTGGGGGGTGGGGGGGGGGGCTGAATGCCTCTGCAGGGAATTTACAAGGGAATAGATTCTGTTCACACCAGATCAGCTGTTCCTTCTGGTTTGGGGGGAGGCAGAAAATAAGCAATTCTCTGGGAGTCTCAGATGCCTTCTTTTCCACAAGCAAGCAACTCAGTGCAGAGACGGATGGATGTACCAGCCTCTCAGATAGACTCAAGGAGCCGGAACCTCAGCTGGTGTAAGTAACACCAATGACAGCACTGAGTTACCCCCACTGAGTTCCTGGCAACCCTGGCATTTAAGAAGCCCTGACAAGAGCTGTCTAGTATCTGCTTTCTGCCGGGCATTATGGAGCCTGCTAAAATCACCGGTAACCTTCCCACCTCCATGGGCTCCACTTGTTTCCATGGGAGCAGGTTTGACTCTGATGGATTTATCGATAGCAAAATAAAAACGATTATGGACATGAGCAGTAAAATCCAGTCCTAGAGGAGGATCCAGGGCTAGCTAGGATGAAAGGGTGAAATCGGGGTCTGTAAAAGCAGCAGAAGGATGTTCTCAAGTTGAGGACTCCACAATCACGTCTAACATGCATCTCTGACCCCTTTCCAGATTGATGGAAAACGGTTCTCCTTGCCACCATTGGAATGCAGCCACCTCTGGGGGTGAACACAGCCGCTGTTTAAGGGTTTGCTCCAGTGCCCATGGAAAAAGATCAACAGGGCTTGGACTGCACCCAACTGCTGCACGGCAGTTTAGGACAGGAAGAGACGTGTCAGAGTGCTTGAAGAAATATGGGCAGATGGGCCAATTTTAAATTCTGGGGCAGAGCAGAAGGGGAGATTTTAGGTGGTTTCAGCCAATATTTGAAAAAGCACCAGTTAAAAAATCATCAGCTCATCTTGTTCCATGGCAGGGAAACTTTAGAGGCAGGTTTTCTCCCCACCACGTTAGCCGGGGCCTTATGCAAACATGTGTTTGAAAAGCAGAAATGAGGTAGCTGCTTTTTAAATGCCATGGGTCAGCCTCTCATCTGGTGGAAACCCTTGGAGTTCTCTGGGTTTCAGAGAAGCTGCCCTGACTTATGTCCGTGGAGAACTTGGCCCCTGTTTGAGAGTGTTTTCCATTCACTTTCCACTGGTGTAAACAGAGGACCCCCCCGGTCCCAACTGAAATCAATGGAGTGAGACTGAGTCAGGGTCGCTATTTTGACCTATTCCAAAGAGGTAGCCGTTTTAGTCTAGTTCAGCAAAACAAATAAGGTGTCCTGAGGCACTTTTAAAGACTAACAAATTTATTTATCACATGAGCTTTCATGGGAGAAACTTACGTTCCCCATCTTCAAGCATCTGACCAAGTGGGATTTTCTCCCACAAAAGCTCACGCGATAAATAAATTTGTTAGTCTTTAGAAGAGCCTCAGGACACCTTGTTTGTTTTGACCTAGGCCTTTCCTGTATAAATGTCTCCTCCTGCATGTAGCTGTGTCTAGATCCCACAGCCCTTACTGACAGTGTACTGGGTCAGCAGGATCCTCCACCCACCACACAGTAGGTTAGCAGGGGATACTGCAGGCTGACTCAGCAGTAGCCGTCGCAATTGCCTGACGCTGTGAGACTGAAGGTTCCTCGTCTACCTAGTCTGATTCCCCGGTGACAGTCATCCTGCCTCAGTGCACAGCTTCAAGCCCAGCCCTTGGGGATGGGGCTGCAATGAGCTCACAAACGCAACAGGAAGCCCTTGCTGAAATTAAAGCTAAACACCATTAATGCAAGCCAGGCATTGTGAGCGCCATGGGACAGCATGGTCTAGTGGCTATAGCACAGCAGTAGGTGCTAACCCCTCACCCGCAAAAGCCTTGAGCTGCTCATTATCTTGGGGCTTTATTTCTCTCCGTGTGAATTCATACTCCATGCTGTTTACAGCATAGACTGGGCAGGCATCACCCGAGTGGGTGTGAAAACATCTGGCTGCTCAGCTGTGTCATAGACCCCACACCCACGGCTCTCCCTAACAATGACAAAGGACTGTATCAGAACCAGATCCCCAGCTAGCATCAATCAGCAGGGGTCCAGCTGAGGTGATGGACCTATGATCTGCCCCAGGTCTCTAAGGCAGGGGACCTCCCGATTCACCAGCCCCTCTTCTCTCCTAGCCACGGCCAGATCCTGATCTCAGCGATACCAGTGCGAACCCAGAGAACAGCAAGCAGAGACCATTGGAATTAATGGTGTGACTGTGATGGGAATCGGATCCAGAATACTCAGCGGTGGCCCCCCAGTGCAGATGAATTTCCTCCCACTCAGCGAGAAGTCCGGTCCCTTGGATTACTCCTCACTGAGCCCTGATCTCCTTGGCACGGGGGTCCCCCTTTCTGGTTGTCAGCTAGTTTCTCTTAGCACCACCCACCGGACCCTTCCCTCTTGCCCTGCCAGCCAGGCCCTCCCTCAGTTCTGATTGCTCTTTTGCGCTCATCCCTGCTTCTCTTCCAGTGATATACTTGTCGATTCCCCACCTCCTCAGAGCAAGATCCCAGCCCTGGCAACCCACAGCCCTGGACAAACCCCAACATCTGCTTCTTCCATTCCTGCCCCTGTGCCTCTGGCAGAAACCCTGGGACCATTGAGACCTTCCTACACTGCGATGCCGTCCTTGCCTCCTTCGGTTCTGCCATCTCCCTACCAAGCTAGATGCCTCTTCAACTGGGCCAACACCCATGCCCTTGGACTCCATCCTCAAACCATCCGCCCCCCTCCTACTTCTACTTCTCCCTTTTCATGGGATCTCATTCTTTCCTCCCTGACACCCAGTGTCACCTCGGATTTGATCCTCCTGTCTGGACAAGGCCTGAATCTTGCCAGTTCTTTCTGTCAAATATCTCTCCAGCCAGCTGTGCACGACACACTGATCCAGGCATCCTATGTCAATTACGAGTGTGAAAAATACACACCACCCTGAGCGCCATAGTTATACCGACCTCACCTGCCATATAGACAGTGTTCTGTGGATGGGAAAACATCTCGCGCAGACATAGCTACTACCACTCAGGGAGACAGATGAACTCTCCCATTCAGAGAAGCTCTCCCATCAGCACAGGACTGTTTTCACTGCAGTGCAGTCACACTGTGCCTGGAGAAAAGCCCTAAGCCGTGTTTTCCTCTCCATCCATGCACCTAAAATTATCACCTAGGCCAGTGTTTCTCAAAGGCAGCTACCAGGGGATATTTTGCAGCCACCTGATTTTTCTGCAGCCTCCCTGCAGTGTCCAGCTGCTGCCCCTAGGTCAGCGCCCTGCACCCCATAGCCTCTTGGGGCTCTGGGCAGCACCTCTGCAGAAGCTGCAGGCCCCAGGGGTGATGTGGGGAGTCCAGGGAGGTGGCAGAGGGCCAAGGATGGCAGCAGAGGCCGGGGGAGTGGATAGGAGGGGGGTCGGGGGAGTATTTTAGGAAATTTTCTGACGGCTGCAATCTAAGGCCGCCCAAAAATGTGTTGTGAGAACCCTGACCATGGCGCTCATCATCCCATGTCTTCTTTGCCCTTGCCAAAAGCAGGTGTGCCCTGCTCCCGCCTAGCCTGACTGCCGCTGCTCAGGTCGCCACCCTCACTTATGTTTTGCCTGGCGCCAAGCGTCAGCCCACCTGCCAGCCTGCGGAGGGGAGGGCGAGACGAACCTACTCAGTGGAGATGTGCTTAAGGTGGGCTTGAAGAGGTGCCTGCCTATTGCAATGCGTCTGCAGCAGCCTTTTGCTCTGTCCATATTGCACTGGTGCCCATGTCCCCTAGTCTAGACAAGGCCTACACGTGTTTCCACAGGTCTCCAGGAGAGTGCAGGCTCCTGACTGTTCCATGTAGTCTAAATGCTCCGCTCTCCTCACCTGGTGCAACCTGGGCGACAGCCCTGGGCTGTGGATGAGCACAAACTGAGCCTGGGAAGTTTGCAGAAGGAGGGAAGAGACAAGGAGACTGTCCTGCGGCAGATGCTAGCGAGAGGAGCCAGTCTGGATCTAGCTGCTAGGAACCCTTTGGGATCCTAATGTCTCCCCAGCTGCAGCAGATGTTGATCATCACTGTAAGAAACATGTCTCACTAGAGCTGGTTAGACCAGTGATCCAATTAGTGGGGGATCCTCTTGCTCTGGGGCCCCATCTACCCCGCCCTCAAAGGTGTTACTGCTGTATATGTAGAAACACCTGAGCCAGCTTTGATCTTCACAGTGCAGGAACCCACAGCGGTGAAACTAGCCCTGAGGGTCCCAAGTGACTTGTGCAGTCCACGCTGTGAAGGCTTCAAGGCGCCGATATCCGAGCTAGCTCTGTTGATGCTAACTCAGGTGCATCTATCTCTGCTGTGATCACCCCCCCACCCAAACTGCTGCACAGCCAATACCAGATGCAAGAAACCAGCACAATAATGTATGCAGGGCTCTGCTAGAATAGTGATGGGTGCTATTGAGCTAGCTAGATATTGACTAACCTGCCCAAATCCCTCTGATTTCAAGGGGCTAATTAACCTGAAGTATGAAGGATTTAAATCACTTACAATATTTCTAGCCCACCTAACGTAACAGTAGGCATTTGCGTCTTGCAAGTTTTGCTGGTCTTGGAGAAATCGCTCTGCTATCACTTAGTGTGAACATGTCCTCTCTGTTTGACAAGACGTCAACAAACGGGCCAGCTCATCAGCTGGTGTCAACAGGCGTAGCTGCATGGACCACAACGGAGAGAAGCAGATTTACACCAGGTATGACTCTCACCCAGCGGTATCAGGACCCAAAATGTTTATAAATAAAGATAGTTCACATTTAAATGAGGCTCGGGCTGAGTGGGGACTTTGATGTGGTTGGAATTTTAATCTGTTGCACTGCAGGGGATTGTTTTATCTCTAGAGGCAAATATCATGTAAAAACTTGGAAGGAAGAATGACCTAAAACCCTCAGTTCCTGCAAGTGTCTGAGGTGATGTATGGAAAAACCCTCTCTTAAGTAACCAGAAATGACTGGCCACCTCTTAGAAACTAAGACCATATTGTCTCAATATTATGATAGTGCATTAATGCTGATTTTGTGCTAGTACAACTATATCAGTTAGGGCAGGGGTCTGCAACATGCAGCTCTTTGGCAGCTCCCCCCCCACCCCCCGCCACTGCGGTACCCTACAGGGAGTCCACTCCTGGTTCCAGACTCCACCCTCGCCACCAGGGGACCCTGCAGGGGGCCCGCTCCTGGCTCCAGGCTCCCCTCTCACCAAGTGGACCCTGCAGCAGGTGCCCTGGTCCTGCTCCCCCCACCAGGAGGCTACACCCATTGCGGCTCTCAAAACGCTTGGTTATGGAAGGAATTTTTATAAATTGTTCTTATCTTTCGGGTTGCCAATCCCTGAGTTAGGGGGTTGGTTTTTTAACGTGATCTAGTTACACTAATACAATTCCCAGCGTGTGCGCAGCTTTATGGGTACAAAAGTGATTCGGGCCTCGTCTACACTAAAGATGTCACTGGCAAAGCTGTTTTAGCTGGTGTAGATTATTTTGCTCCATGGGCTGGAATAAGCTACACCTGTAAAGCCTTTCCTGTGCAGACCTGCTTGACACTGGTATGATATCGTTCCCATCCCATATGGGACTAGTTAAACCGATATAACGCCCCTTTATAGTGGTAAAGCTGTGTCCAAACTAGGGGCCTTTTAATTCATTTAACTACACCATTTTTGCATTTAGGCTGCACTTGGGATCTGAAACAGATCTGTGCTCCATTGTGCTGGGCACCATCCACACACTGTCTAGCGGTGTAATCCTGCTCTTAGGGCTTTCAACAAGAGCTCTGCCGCTGATTTCAACTGAGACAAGCTACCATTCCCCTCGATTTTAAAATGACACATTTGATTTACAGTGGTCCTGTAGCGCCCAGGATATTACAGAGACAAGGTGAGTGAGACAAATTCCAACGGGGGAGCCGTGTTAGTCTAGGTCAGCCAAACGAACAAGGAGTCCTGTGGCACTTTTAAAGACTATCAAATGTATTTATTGCATGAGCTTTCGTGGGAGAAAATCCCACTTTGTCATGCGATAAATACATTTATTAGTCCTTAAAAATGCCACAAGACTCCGGGTGTACGAGATTGTATCTTTATTGGACTAACTCCTGTTGGTGAGAGACAGGCTTTCCAGCTACAGAGCTGAACAGGAGCTCTCTGTAGCTCAAAAACATTTTCACCAACAGAAGTTGGTCTGAATTCAAAGATGTGACCTCAGCCACCAGGTCTCTCTAACATTTGATTTAAAAAACACACTAACTAACATTGTTACAAGCACACCTAATGAGAGGAAGTGGAAAGAGGGGAAAAAACCTAAACACATTTTGCTACGTTTTTTCACATTGTTTATTTTGTGCATTTGACAGCACTCTGTGTCGTCTCAGTGTCACCATTTCCTCTGAACAGGCAATTTCATTGGTTTCCCCCATAGTCAATTTTCCCTGATTGTTCACGTAACACTCTTTACCCACAGTATGAAGGAAAGAAAATCTCTCCCCCGCACCCTTATGTATAAGAAAACATATCGTAAAATATGGTGGGGACCCTCCAAGCTGAGGGTAGGATGTGAAACCACTTTTCACCTCTTTTATTTTACATGGACTAGCGTTTTGCATTGATGGCACCGCTCTAAGCAAAACATTCCTGCTTTGATTTCGGTGCTTAAACCTGTTGGCAGAGTGATGGAGCTATTCTGAGGGCTTGTCTACACTTCAAATTCCCCACTATCACAGCTGTAATGCTTCAGTGTGGACACTACGTATGCCGACCGGAGGGATTCTCTCATCGGCATGGTGTAGCCCACCTCCCTGGGAGGCAGTAGCTAGGTCAATGGAAGAATTCTTCCAATGATCTAGTGCTGTTTACATGTAGACTTAGATCAACCCAGCTATATCGTTCAGGGGTGTCGATTTTTCACATACACCCCCCCTCCAGAGTGATGTAACTGGGTCAATCTGATTTTCTAGCATAGGCCAGAGCTGATTTACACAGATGAGGACCTGATGCATGGTTTTTTGCTCAACTGTACTGGAACATTCGGGTTTACTTTAAAATGCTTGCTTCGGAAAGGAGATGGCTCCTGAAATGGGATGGCCCTCCATCAAGGTTGCAAAAATATTATACCTTGCTCATACATTCCCTAGCATCATACCATGCTATCACCCTGCTGTGATCAGTGCAGGGGTGGAGACCACAGAAAAGGCGCCTGGTTCTGAAACAGCAGGGGGAGGAGTGGGCTGGGGTTAGAGTAATGGATGGCTGCTAAGGAAAGGAGATGGAAGGATCAGGAGTCGCAATGACACAGGGAACACTAAGGTAAGTGGGTGCTAGTGGAAGGTTACGTGGGTGCTCTGCTAGAAGGATATTTTGAGCCAACTTCAGAAATGAGTAAGTCTGTCCAGAGGATTCTTGCATGTGTGTTTCACGCCAGTCTAGCCTCCCTTGCACACCAGTAAGCGTACTCAAGTTTCCTGGAGTCTAAGGGCTTGTCTTCACCCTTGCTACCATGAGACTGACCTTCCCGATCGACTGAGTGAGTCTATGAAGACCTGCTCAGTCAATCAGGAAATCAATCCCTGAAGAGTACCCAGGCAACTGGAGTAGCACTGAAGAGAGCCCTCCCTTCAGCTCAGTGGACCTGCCAGGCATAGGGAAGTCGAAGTGAGAAATGCAAATTATTTTAAGTAATTTGCGTTTCTCCCTTTGACCGCCACTGAAAACAACAGGCATCGTGGACCTGCCTTGAGAGCACCTAGGTCACCCAATGATAGACAATGCCTCTGAGTCCGCTTTGTTCACAGGCATCTCCTGCTCTGCAATGTGGGGGAAGGGTCTAGGATCCAGGGGCTGGTGCAAAGGAATAGAAATCAAAAGCAAGGGTGGAAGGATCCCAGGTGTTTAGGTGGGAGGCCTGATTTACAAACATGCAGAGTCACAAAGCCATGGGGCCAGGTTCTCAGAGGGCTCCATCCCGAACAGGTGCAGAGCAGCTCGACATTGCTGGAGCTGCCCATTTGCACTAGCCGAGGATCTGATTTCCCCCTCTCCAAAGCACTGTGTCCTGCAGCAGGCAAGGGGGCTAGGAAAATGAGCTTTAAAAGGCACTATTCCAGAGTCCTAACCCTGACCCTGCCGACTCCCTGTCCAGTTAGGACAGCACAAACTGTCTATGCCTCAGTTTACTTGCCTGTAAAACGGGGCTGATTCTACCACCTCACCCCACAGCGCTGTGAGAACTTAACAGACCCATTTCATGCCAGTGACATTTGTTCATTGGGGGTTTGCCCACTCCCCCCAGTCCACTCCCCCCCCCCCCCGCACCCCTTTTCCACCACCCGAGCACAACCGCTGCCTGCTCCCTCTGGTTAAAAACACCCGGCGTGGAGGGTTGGCGGGTGGGCTGCTGATTTCCTGAGTCGTCGTCTCCCAATGAAAAGCCTGCTGCTGAGTCTGAGCCGATGAAAGGGCGCATAGCCACAAGAACCACGGGCCGCGTGAGAGGCAGAAGAGTAAGGGAGGGATAGGCAAAACCAGACGCTGCTACTCACCTTCCCCCACCCCAGCCCGCTAATACAAACACTGGAGAGGAAAGCTCTGTGCCGAGTAAAGTTGCAGCTGGCAAACTGCTCCCTCCCCCCCCCCAACTTTGGTGGAGCGTGAGCCTCGTTTTACAGCGGGGGAGCAGGAGAAGGATCTGGCCCATCGACTCCAGGAAGGTTTCTAGCCTCTAAGGCAGTCTATCTGGAATTGACTTTGCACCAGGCCCGTTCCTCTGTGTAAGACATCATTTGCACCTGTGCAACCTGCCTTGGTAAACTGTGCTAGTGCAAGCTCAGTTTTGCACTAACGCATGAGGGGGCTTGCCTTAGCCTCCAGGAAGTTACATCAACCCAGATTTCCTCAGTCTACCCCAGCCAATGGCAAATAAAATAAAATGAAGGAGTCTCAAGATTAGGCTGTCAGATTGCAGCCGTGTTCTCCTGGGGTCCAGTGCTCTGGGGCAGTAGCAGAGACCACCCCATGCCCTGTGAAAGGATAGGTCCGGTATCAGATTTACCCCAGACGCCCATTAAAAAGAAAATTACTGTAGTGATGGGCCAGCCTAGGGTGGTGATCCCACAGCAGATCCTGGAACTGTAATGGGAGGTGAGATGGGGGAGCGGGTGTTCCCTTGTAAAAGCCATCAGGTCCCTTTGTTTCCAGCTAGAAGTGGGGTGAGGGGAGGGAGACTCACAAATGGCTATGGAAGACCCCTCTCCCCATGAGGATCTCATGAATCAGTATCCTTTTCCTTCCTAACATGAGTCCAAATGATTTCCCACAGCTGCTGCCGCTGCCAGTGGGACTCAGTCTCTTCAGCGCTTTCACCTTCCGTCACCCGCACTGTCTGTGGGCCATTCTTCGATGATTTATTTTACTGTGTCCTCAAAAAAGGAAGGCATTAAGTGATAGGCACCCCAATTCAGCGTGATCACTGCTAGGCTCTGCCCTACACAATTACCCCCACCCCTCCCCATGCAGGAGTCACCCCAAACTCAGCTGTCTGGCTCCATTTCAGACCATTAGCTGCAGATGACTATTTGCTTTCTCGAAGGGCATGAACTGCCTTGGCAGAAACCCGTATTAAAAGAGCCACCCTTTATGACCAGCTTGGTTTGTTTCACTGTAGCCGTTGGGTGACAGCTGCTTTGAAGGAAGAGACAGGGATGCTTAGCCACATGACCCAAATTCAAGCCTTACTTGGTGACCATCACTGAGCACTCTTCTCCCAAAAATTCACAGGGCACCATACAAGAAGCAGCGCTGGGGAGATCCCCTGCTTCCCCTTCACTCTAAAATGCCACCAAAACCTGATTCTTTCCTATTTAGATTGCAAATCAGCTCAATGGCTTGGGATGTGGGGAGGCTTAGCCAAGAAACCTAATAACTAGCCCCTAAAAGCAACGAGAGACTGAATCTCAAAGGCAATAAAATCCTAAATTGGGAGGGGGGGGGGGGAGAGAAGAGATTAATTTAGGGCCTGATTCTGCTCCCCTAAAGCCAGCATTGGTTTTGTCATTAATTTCAATGGTGGCAGGATCAAGCCCATAATTACAAAAGATATTTGGGTTGAGAGTCAGCTGCAGAGTAACCAGATTGAGTTATCTGAAAGGGCCCTAAATCCTGAGTCAGTCCCTGCCTCTGGGGGTGTCTCAACCCAAAAATCACTAGCCACTGCTGAAAATCCTGGCCTGTCCGATCACACAGCAGCTTCCAGAAGAAGAATCCCATGACTCAAAGCACTCTCACAACTTTCACTAACCCAAGGCCCGGAACTGTTTCCACTTAAATCAATGGCAAGAGGGCAGTAAGTTCAAGGGCAGCAGGATCGGGCCCTTTCTGAACATGAAGCATTTTAAGTCCTTCTGGAATGTAGCCACTTCTGGGCAGTGTTTGTTTAACACTGCACAACAAGCAATTAATTTCCTCAGTGTATTTGATTTAGTGAAAGTCTCCAAAGGTGTGGAGTCAGTGATGTGAATGCATCCAGGGGTAATCAGAAATGGGTAGTTAAAACTTGTTTGGAAGGGGATTGGTTTTGGGCTCAGAGGAAAGAGGAAGACAATTCTTAAGGTGATATTTTAGTTGGTTTCTATATGACCCCAGCAGTGGAAAAAAAAAAAAAAAAAAAATCTCAGATGCTGAAAACCTATAATAAATATGTTCCACTCTCCGATTTGAACTTAAATTTCCATAGGAACCAAGTCACTGGGGTTCGCAGGCACAGTGCAGCTGGGGCTAGGAAAGAAGTGAATTGAGAGAATACCAGCCAGGGTTTTTCTCTAGCTCCAGGTGATTTTGAAGCTATCTGGTTGGGGGCTTCCCCCCACCCACTTTCCCTTGATGGTGATGGTATGTTACTGAATTGCCCTGAGTGTTTTGCATAGGGCATGCTCCACAGGATCACAGGCCTGGAAGTCTGCGTGGGAAATGAACCGGCCTTAATACATTTAGACTTTCAACACATTAAGCAGGTTGGTTTCCCCATCAAAGTGACACCATCTGTCTGGACCAAAGAGAAAAGGAAAGAAAGAAAAAGCCGATAGGCGCTGAGAGCTCCTGGTGAAAAGGAGATGCCCCAATTGCAGGTAAGGAGTGGCAAAATCACCTTGCCTGCCTTCGATCAAGTCTGCGTTAAACAGTCTCTGAAGCTGGGTTGTTGTTTTTTTTTTTGCACAGAGGTGCTGATTTGCTGTGGTAGCTCCAGCTTTTAATAAGTAATTAAAAAGCATGCTACAAAATATATCAAACCTGGCAGAAGATTGGAAGACAGGAGAAAGCACTGAAAGGGGGGCAGGTTAGGTTAAAATGCAGAGGACAGATCTCGCACTGGTGCAAATCAGCATAGGAAATAGCCTAATCGATGGAGCTCTGCCGATTTACACCAGTGAAAGATCTGCTCCCGCCTGTTAAACATTGAAATATGACTGTGCCTGCAAGAAAGCAACCTATGGTTTAGAAGACAAGTACAATACAGCTCACAGGCCCCATCCTGAGACACTAAAGGTGTGCAACACCTTCCAGGCCCAGACCCTGATTTTGTAGCACCTCTTCCCTGCAGAAATGTCACTGTGATCTTTAACAGCGTCAGGGCACTATAAACACAGACAGCACCCGTGAAACAGGCCTTGTACTGGCTTCTTTAGCCACGACAGCTTACAGATCCTGCACACGCTGTGCCACAGGACTAGAAAGGCCATCGAGTGGTCATCTGGTCCAGCGCCTCTCATCCTTTCCATTTAACTGTGTCCCCTTTCAGGAGTCTGATCTGTCTTATGTACCCCTGGGGTTCACCTCAGTTAAACACTACTTGCTCAGAAAAGCGGACATAGAAAAACAAAAGTGTCACAGCTCTCTTCTGAAAAATTGCTTGTTCGTTCCTTGTTACCAAACAATTATAAATCAATTGGAATGTAAACATTGTGCTTCCATTTCCGCATATACCACACAGAGCAGTATAAACTAGTCACTGTCTATATGGAAGGTTAGTTTGTACTGACTTCGCTAGTACTTTTTATATAGCCTGTTGTAAAAATATCTAGATGAGTTGATGGAGCCTCTGCCTACCTGGTTGAGACCCACGGATCTAATGCAGACCCCTGTACTCATGGGAGGACAAGTATTACCTAAAATCAGAGACACTTTTGCCATTGGGGGTCAGAGGAGCTGAGGGGCTACCATAGGGCAAAGCACCCCCATCTGCAGGATAGGGGAAATTGTGTCCCCAGGGGGCTGCAGAGGTTGAGTTCATTCACGTCTGTAAAGAGCTTTGAGAGGACTGCGTGGAAAGTTGGGCCAAAGACTGTCATTTGACAACCTCGAGGCATGGTAGGGTCCCAGTTCCCAGCTGGCATGATGCCACTGAAGTCTGCGGACTTCCACCACGGGAGAATTTGGCTCTAGGCTGTCACTATTGTTGAAGATCTGCAGCTGGGAAAGGGAGACGCTGTTTGAGTGGCTGGATTCCCGCGACCCTGATCATGTGCCGCCTGGGGACCCGGCCTGTTTAGGAACCCTGGCATCGGTTCAGTTTCCTTCTCCGATTCCCTCCGCTGGTTGAACTTGCCGGCACTCTCTGAGCCAGCGTGCGAAAGGGAACAGAGAGGAGAGAGCAGCTGCCCGGGGCCGCTGGCCTGGCGCCTCGGAACCTGCCCAGTCCCTCGTGTGTGGACACGACTCTGTGACGCAGTCCCCCTCAGAGGGCTGACCAGTGAGTGCCCAGCCGGCAAGGGCGGCCAAGGCGTGCTGCGCACCGGAGCAGAATGGGAGCCAGGCTGACAGCAGATTCTGAGCGCGAGTTCTCCAGGCAGACAGAGAGTGGAGAGCGAAAGACAGCGTGTGAGGAAGAGCCAAGTAATTCTACACACGTCCTCGACTGGGCCAGATTTGGTCTCAGCCACCCTAGCTAGTGAGGGTGCAAAGAACCTCCAGCGCCCTTCACTCACCGGCGTGCATCAGTTGCATGCCCATCCTGTTTCATGAGATCAGGATCTGGCCCCTCGCCTCCCTGCGCGGGGTGCCGCTTGGGCACTCATTCACCCCCAACTGGGATTTATGGAGAGAGAGGGACGGTGCCAGGAGCTAAGGGCGCGAGACGACTCTGGAGTCACTCGGGATACAAAGACACTTGCCCGCCTGCAAACAGACGGACCCCCCAGCCAGAGCCCCACGCTCGTGGTCCACCGAGGTGTCCCACTCCGGACGGGTCCGGGGTCAACAGGTGGCTGCAAGGGGGAGCCACGTGGCGGTTGAGCGGGGCGCAGGGGGGTCCTGCATCCCACTGGGATTCCCAAGATCCGGGGGGGGGAGGCTAGGAATGGGATCAGCTCGGACTCTAGGTCTCTCTCCCTCCCCTCCAGCCCCGCTAAATCCCCCGGCTGTGCCAACTTGCTCCAGCCTTCTGCCCGGCCTCACCTGCCCTGCTTGGTGATGATCATCTCCGTCTGGTGCTTGTGGAACTTGGCCCAGAGCGGGTGGTTGTTGAGCATCACCTGAACCTTGCCGGAGAGTTGGTAGCCGGGCCCCGGGTACAGCGGGCCCCGGGGGAAGGCGGACTGCACGGCCCCCGGGTAGCAGCCGTCCCCGCCCGCCGGGCTCGGGTAGAGCTCGCCGCCGCTGGGGTACAGCTCGCCGGGGGGCAGCGAGAAGCCGTGGCTGCCCGGCGGGGCGGCCGCCGGCTGGGCTCGGTAGGAGGCGGCGCTGTTCAGGGCCGGGCCCAAGAAGCGGCCGGCGGCCGCGCTGCTCACCCCGAAGCCCCCCGGGACCATCTGGGCGCCGTAGGGCAGGTTGAGCGGGCAGCCGTCCTGGCCCGCCCCGTCGGGGAAATAGAAGCGCTCCTGGCCCATCTTCAGCTCGCCCGGCTCCTTGGCCGCCTGCAGCTCCAGCAGCGGCTCCTTCGCGAAACTTTGGCTCTCGGTCCCATTCAGCATGGTGAGCGCGGGGCTGCTGGCTCCGGAGGCTGGCTCCAGCGCTCCCATGGGGGGGGGGGGAAGTCTGCAGGGGAGGGGGAGCCAGAGGTGGGGGGGGGAGATCAGCCCCCCTCGGCCCTCAGCAACTCATCAGGGCTCTCGGGAAAAAGAGACTCTCCCCCTCCCCTCCGAAAAGAAACGCTCTCCGCCGCTGGAAGGGTCCCTCCCCAGCAGCAGCTTTCCCCGGGAGGCGAGTCAGTTTCACAGGCGGCCCGGCTGCCGGGGCTCCATCTCCGGCCGGCCCCGAAAAGTGCCGAGAGAAAAAAGAAACAAACCCCCAAAGTGGGTTTTTAAAAGATCCTCCGAAGACCCCAACAGGAAACGGCTCGATTCCAGGCGG
Source organism: Pelusios castaneus (assembly GCA_007922175.1). Classification (NCBI taxonomy): domain Eukaryota; kingdom Metazoa; phylum Chordata; order Testudines; family Pelomedusidae; genus Pelusios; species Pelusios castaneus. The sequence goes on along the minus strand of ML685768.1, from coordinate 27,271,258 downwards.
CAGAAGGGGGGGAGGTATTTCCCCCTACGCCCCCCCTCTTTCAAAGAGGACGGGCCGGGGGGTTCCCCCCCACTCTTGGGAGCTGCCTCGCCTGCCCCACTCCGTCACTCCACCTGCTCCATCCTCTTTGCCTACTGCTGGTGCCTTCTTCTTATTAGAAGAGCGGCGCTGCAGTGAAGCTCCTCCTCCATGTAGGCAGCTCACTACAGCCCTAGGAGGGGTCTTCCCCTCCTTAAAGCGACAGGCGCCTCCCTCCCAGGCTGAAGGGGAAGACGGAGAAGGGGTTTTAAGGACCTCGATCCTGCAAGCACTCATGCACCTGGTTGATGCATGCAGAGTTGTTGTAGCTAGATTGGTCCGAGGTTAGTAGAGAGACCTCATCCGCTCCTTTAGCGTCACTTTGAGTGCCTGGCTGGGTTAGAAGCAAACTTGGCAGCTGCCTGAGGGGGGCCTATTCGGCCCAGACACCCGCCCTCTGTGACAGGGCAGCAGAGCCAGCCCACAACACTAATCACTCAGATCTGGCCACTCCATCATGAGGGGCCAAGCTTGCTGCCCTGCCAGGCCTATGGGGAGATGGCGGCCCACTGAAGTTTTGCAAAAGCAGATTATCTTGCGCTGTCTCCCATCCCCTGAAAGCCAACAGAATTTCACTTTCTCCTGCTGAGCCCAGGCATGTTTGCAGGGTCAGGGCATCACCTACCAAAGAGACAGTCCAGCCTGCACCAGGTTTGGATTTGATTCTTTATAATCATGGCTGAACTTTTTAGTCATTTTCCATCACATGCACCTGAGGGAGACAGGCATGTCACAGATATTCAGTGAGCAAGTTGCTGCCCCTCCATTTTCCCTCTTTAGGTTTTCTGACACTCTCCCTCTCCCCCTGCCAAAATCAATAACGTCCTGCCCATGAAAAACAGAGAGTCCTGTGGCACTTTTAAAGACTAACAGATTTATTTACTGCATGAGCTTTCATGGGAGAAAATCCCACTTCGTAAGTGTCTGACAAAGTGGGATTTTCTCCCACAAAAGCTCATGCGATAAATAAAGCTGTCAGTCTTTAAAAGTGCCACAGGACTCTGTTTGTTTTTCTGCAATAGACTAACACGGCTACCCCTTTGGAATTTGATCCTGCTCATGGACATTTCCACTGTCACCTGGAATTGTGGAGTTGACTGCAGCAACAGTCAGAAATTAACTTGTGACATATAGACAGACAGACAAATATCACCTTGAGCCAAAGCCCTTTGCCAGCTCCACCAGTGAATCAGCTGAGCTATCCTCTGGTGCCAAAGGAGCACTTTAGCAGCATAGATATATCGGCGCACGATACTGACAAAGTGCCCTTATTGTGGACACCACAATTTTGGCCAAGTGGGTGTAGTAAAACTAAACAAGATGTATCCATAAAAGCACAACTACATGTACACTACAGACGTCTGCCCATGCCGCTGCATCAATCGGGCATTGCACCTCAGTATGTGTATGCCGCTGCTTAATATAGCAGGCAGCTGTCTGTAGTGTAGAAAGTATAACAGAGTGATGCACTCCAATCTCACTGGATTTGCGCAGCTCATTTTGAAAATCCCAGGCAAAGGCTCCAATCCTGCACATGTTTAAAGCACACGCTTGACTTCATACAGGCTGGCTGATTTCAGTGGTGCCACCCCAGGGTATAAAGTTAAGCAACTGCATAAGCATTTGTGGGATTGGGGCCTTATTTGCTTATTTCAGGATGCAGAGCACCTGGGTCAAACTCTAGCTGCTTCACAGACCTCACATTTGCATGGATCTGATTGCTGGATCAGGGCCTGACTGTTCCCCTCGGATAATCAAGGTCCTTCCCAAACATAAGCATCACCTGTGAGTTATAATCATGATATACTGCTCAGAGCAGTGGTTTGAAATATGAAGATGCAACACTCCAGGCGCCTTGAACTTCATGAGTTGAGGGGGCATCTCCCAAATGCCACCCCCTTGAGGCCCCCAAATCCCTCCCTTCAGAGTGGGCTTTGTTCTGTGACCCTCCATCTCCTTGGAGAAGATTACATCATCGTTCACACAGCTAACACTTAAATGATCACCTGAGTTAAGCCCTCCTTGAGATGAATGGGGCTCCCCCTGTGCCCCCCCCCCCTCCCCGGCAGCGAGGGCAGGGGGGGAGTGCTGGAGAGGCCTAGGTTGACTTTAAGGGCTACTCCAGGTCTACACTGGCTTAAGTTGACTTTAGGAAGTCGACTTAAACCTAAAGTTGAATTAAAAGTAGATTTAATAAAGACTTAATTTTCATTAAGTCGACTTTATTTTGCTTAAGTCGACTTAAGGAAAGTGTAGTGTAGACGTGGAGTAAATTAAGTCAACTTAAGCAAGCTTAAATCGACTTAATTTACAAGTGTAGACACACCCAAGAAGTCCCCATCTTCAAAGCGTCTGATGAAGTGGGATTTTCTCCCACGAAAGCTCATGCAATAAATACATTTGTTAGACTCCTTACAAGACTCCTCATTTGTTTTGCTGACCTAGACTAACACGGCTATCCCTTTGGAACTTAAAAGGACATTGTCAAAATAAACCTCATACAATCAAATAATTAAATTTATTCCTATGGTACCTTCAAATGGAGGGACAGCAACTTGCTCACTGACAATCATAGTCCTCACTGACTATATTTTTCTTGTCATTTTCACCTTCCAGTTCTAAACCCTTATGCTATGTATTGCTTTCAGAGCTGGATGCTAATTATTAATTCATTATATTATTATCAATAATTATTATTTATTACTTGCTACACCTATCAGTGGTAAGGAAAAGATATGGACACAAATCAGACATAAAAAATGGTAAAATTTAAAAACCAACAGGGGAACACATCAACCTCCCTGCACATTCAGTTAAAGCCATGACAGTTACAGTGCTTCATCAAAAAGACTTTAAAATCAGACTACAGCGCAAAACTGCAGGACTTGAATTCATATGCACATTTGACACCATCAGACTGGGTCTGAACAGGGATTTGGCTTAGCTCTCTCATTACTAATGGTAATTCACATTCTTACCTTCTCATCTCTTGTTCCAAACTGTTTGAATCAAAACAGCTTGTTTGGTTTGCTGAAAAAGACTGAATTGCTCTTGTGACTACCCTTCAGAGAGAGACAGTATATTCACCTACAGACTAGTTTCCATTTCATTCATCTGATGAAGTGGGATTACACCCACGAACGCTCATGTATGTGATCAATACATTTATTAGTCTTTAAAAGGGCTACAGGACTCCTTGTTTGTTTGACCCAACAGAAAGATACATCCTGTTCTCATTGAAATTTTAAAAATAAAACTCAGAAGCCTTTCCAGAATCAAAAATCAAAATAATCAATCAGAACTAGAAGCATTTTCTATTTATATCAGATTTTGTAACTGCTACAAGATTGAAATGTTGAGCCTAAATCTCCTTGATGGCATCTTCTAAAAAATGTTCATTTAGAAGGCATAAGGAAAAAAACTTCAGCTATTGCTGGGGAAAAAAATTACCACTCTGAGATTTAATACAGCTGGCAGAAAAATCAGCTCCCCACAAAACTGTAGGCCTGATTCAGTTCTCATTTATGCCAGTGGAATCAGGAGTGACTCCACTGACAGGCAATTGTGTAAAATGTAAATGACAGTGGAAATCAGCCCCACTCAGTCCTTCAAAGAAAGTGGTGATAGCCAGCGGAGCCCTCCCCCGGCTGAACAGAAAGTCAAACTCATTTCAGGTTAAAGTGAAACGTGACCTGGTAGGAAGTTTGCTCTGAAAGGAAAAGAGGAGTGAGACAGGGAGAGAATCCTGGGAGAAATGTCTGAGGTCAACATGATGTTTAGTTTTGTGTTTGTCTCCCAGGCAGCGGTTCCTGGAGTGCCCGTTCAAGCCCTGTGCCACGCGTACTGGGATCCATTAACAGCAGTTGTAGGCCACGCAAAGAGGATGTTGCTTTTAACACTTTTATAGGTCCAGGTTTTCTGCTCCATTGAGGCTTTTTGGTGGTTTCTTTTTGTTTTGTGGGGGTTTATTTATTTTTTTAATGCTCAGGAAACTTGAAAAATCCATTCCTGCCTCAAGGACACCCAGGCATGCCAACCCCCTATACTCATTCCAGTGTGCCAGGCAATGCCCACCCCAAATAAGCTTACAAGCAAAAGACTGTTGTGTCCTTCAATATCTGTTTCCCAGTAGCAGAGTTGTGCCTGCTGTAAAGGAAATCACTGTAGTGACCACTGTTCTTGTGGCCATGTTGGTCCCAGGCTATCAGAGGTACAAGGAGGACCAATTTCTGTTGATGAAAGAGACAAGCTACACAGTGCTCTTTTTCTTCCTTGACAGCTCTCCCAGAAAAGTATCTGTCAATATTTTCCATCCCCAGCGGGAGCACACTATGCAGGGGACAGTGGCCGGGGATCGGGGTTCCCTCTCACCCACCTGACTGTGGGATAATTGCCCCCCCACCCCCAATTACACTGATCAGGAGGGTTCTCACTGAGCTATTTATTTCAGTTACATTCCCTCTTCTCATTAGAATTCTGAATTTCACTCACCTAGGAGATCACGCTGAAGAGATACAGAAGACCAACACTCATATAGGTTTTTGTCTCTTTTCCAGCTATAACATAAACAGCAAATGCTATCCTTATTGATAGCCTCCTCCAGGCAGGAACGCTCTTCTCATCATCAGAGGAAGAAATATCGTGACAGCCACTCAGAAAAGTTTAGACAAGAAAATTAGTATCCCTAAGGTTAGGGTTTGAAGTCAATGGCTGTCTCTCTACTGGGCTTTGGATCAGGCCCTTTGGGACATGTTTTCAAGGGTTTGATAAAGAGCATCCACGATTAGTGCCAGGTTTTCAAAAGCACTCAGGACCAGATCTGAGCAACAAATGTTTTTTTTCAGTTCACTGTCAATTTTGAAAATTCAGCAACAAACTAATAATTTTGGGCTGGCCTGGAAAATGTCCAAATGTTCTGTGAACTAAAAAGCCAAAACCCCCAAGATTTTGTTTGGATTATTGGCATTTTTAAACATTTCTGATTTTTAAAAGCCAAAAATACATTTTGAAATAAAGATTCATTTCCAATCCCCAACCGAAAATGTTTTATTTGGAAAATGTCAAAATTGGCCCATTGGACCTTTTCAGCTTTCTTTTTTTAAGGTTTTTTTCTAAACAAAATGTTTGGTGAAATTGACACGTGTTTGAGAAAGCTTTGGGTGTTGCTGAATCTACATTTTTCACAGGAAGAAAAGTTAAGGAGGAATTTTTTCCCCAAGCTCTCATCAGCAACCAGCGCTTCTAAACGCCTGCAGCAGCTAATGTTAAGTGAACAAAGCTGCGGAGAGCACATGCAATATATACACTTGAGAATACAAGGTTGAGAGAAGATGGAGGCAGAAAAAGAGAATACAGTTTATTGGGACTGGTTTACTTCAGCCAACCCTCACCAGCAAGTTACTCTGTCTTCGTCCTCAGATTGGTGCTAGCCATCTTTCTAAGAAATTTTCTCCCACTACCTCTTCTGCCCCTTCCATAGTGTGTGGTTGTGTCGCTCACCAGCAATTATAACACAGCCTGCTATTTACTGACACCCACAGGTGCCTTTCTCGCTGGAGTGGCAGGGCCTTCTATGTTCAGTGCTGGGGATCTCAGCTGTGATCATGTGGTCTATATTTATGTGACCAGATTTCACCCTCCATCTCAGATGGGAGTGGGACTTCCTATTTTACCTGTCGTCTTAATTGCCCATACTACATCGATGCTGCAAGAGATTACGGAGCATGGGAGCCAGTGTAACAAACAAGGAGGCCTGTGGCACTTTTAAAGACTAACAAATTTGTTTGTTAATTAATTCTTTTGGGTTGGTCTTTAAAAGTGCCATAGCACTCCTTGTTTGTTTTGCTGAACGCGACTCCTTTGGAAGGAGCCAGTGTGTTTTTTCTCCTTCCACTCCTCCAGGCCAGAGGAGTCAATATTAACAGCTTGCAACCCTTTGATGGGCACGACCTTTTTATTCCCACTCTGAATCAGGCCAGATTCTGATCCCCTTATTTTATACCCTACTCCACCAGCTAGTGCACTTGACTTCATTGGGGTCCAGTGCTCTTTAGCATGAGGCCAAGAGATAGAATCTGGATGTGTCTGTGAGACATTTATTAATATTAATGGGAATCAGGGACTCTTTTTTCTGTGTTTACACATCATCTAGCACAATGGGGTCCCTGATCCATGACTAGAACTCCGAGGATATGTCTACCCTGCAGTTAAAGACCATACGGCACTGAGCCTCACAGTCAGAGTCAACTGACTGTGGCTTATGCTTTGGAACTAAAAATTGCAGTGTAGATGGTCAGGTTTGGGCTGGAGCCCAGGCTGCTCCCCTCATTGGGCATCAGACCCTGGGTCCCTGCCGAAGCTTGCATGACTACATGGCAATTTTTAGTCCCGCAAGCCTGGTTCAGGTGACCCAGATCTATTTATGACAGGGTAGAAGACCTTCTAGGCACCACTTGAAATACAAATAAATAATAAATGCACTGCCCACACACATACACCTCTACATTGCTGTGTCCCAAAATCCCCTAACACTGCCACATCCCCATACACTCTCATGACACTCATCGCCCACTGTATTTATTGGTGTGGAGGAAAAGGGAATAGATCTGCTGAACAGATAGAGGCTGTGCTACCCTGAGAACAAGGTGGTGGATCTGCAAAGTCCCCTTCCCCCAGAGTAGACAAGGCCCATGGGTGAGCTCCAGAGAGTCCACCTCTTCGGACAGAGGAAATGGAGAGTTAAGATTGTGCAAGAGTAGGGGGAGCAGCTGGGGGGAATGTGTCTGGGTGGATAAGAGCGACACCCTTGGAGATGGTACTGAGCAGCCCCGGCTGATGGGCCTGGCTGCTCTCTCTATAGAGGGTTGTGTATTGCCCCATCAGATGCAGCTTAGCAGCCATTTCAGTCTTTTCACAAGTTTAATTGTTTAGAAAGGCTTCCCTTCCCCCTGTTTAAATCTATATGCAAAATCTCCCTAGCTCCTGTTCCGGCTCCCTGCCAGCTCCTCCCAGCCCTGTAATCCCCCAGGAATTAGAAGAGGAAAGAATTGATATTAGGAACATTTAAGAAGCTTTAATTCAAGGATTTTACAGTGGGGGCAGCCTGTCTGGAAAGGCTTTGGGAATCCAATATCCTGGATCAAGGATATTGGTCTGTTTCACCTGAATCATAGTAATGCATAGACGATAGTTATGTGCACACGAACACACACCACAAAGACACTGCATCCTGATGCACTTGAACCCAAACCCTGCTGTCCATGAGACTCCTCAACTGTTTTACAAAACCACCTCTACAGTGGAGCACAGCAGCTGTTTACCGGCACGCAGAAACACTGACCGAAGCAGTGGAGGCCCCAAACAGAGAGAAAGAAAGAAATCTCTCATCAAAGTTCTTATCAAAAAGGAACTTTCCAGCCAGTTCTTCTATCAGGAAAACTTGTTAAAGGAGAAAGGAAAAACCAAACCAAACCAAACCCAAACAACTCATTAAAAGGAGAAGAAAGTGCTGCAGCATGTGCTTCTCTGACGTCACCACGTGCTAATTCATTCCTGATTTACCATTCCCTCTGAGGATAAATTCACAGGCACACGCCCCCTCCTGCTGTGAGATCAGCCCTCCTGGCCAGGAAGAAGAGGAAGACAATTATCAGGCTCACCAACTTCCCCCCTGGTGCCGTGTCAACCCTGGCAGCACAGTCCAGTGGGCATAACACTAGACTGGGGCCCAGTAGGCTGGGCATACCTTTGACCTTGGACAAATTGCTTCTCTTCTGCTTCCTTCTTCCATTCTTTGGGAGCTCAAGTTATTTTAGGGCCTTGTCTACACACAAAAGTTGTGTTGCGTCAACTACCCCGCTATATATCTTGAAACCGGACAATCTTCACTCATGTGGACACAGCTACACCAGCATCAAGGTGCCGTATACCAGGTCAGGCTACTCCTGTATGGGAAGTTGCATTGGTATAAGCACCCCGCCTCAAATTGTACAGCACCTAGCACAAGACAGTACTGTTATGGCATAGCAGACATCCCCTATATGCAATTCTTGTCAAATCCTGACGTTCAAGGGTCCCTCTTCTCCCCAGTGAGCCTTTTACAATCAGAGGTAATCCAGATCCAGACTGAGAATACTTCTTATAATTTGTCTTAAAGAAGTACCTAGAGGCCCTCAGCTGAGTTTGGGGCTCTATTGCGTAGATGCTGTCTGAATCCCGAGACAGCCCTCATCCCTAACAGATGACAATCTAAATAGACGAGTCAGACAAAGAACTTGATTATCCTCATTATATAGATGAGGCCCAGAGAGGGTAAGGCTCTCTCTCACAAGGAATCCAGGGCAAAGCCAGGAATAGACCCAGAGTTGTAGGATGGTTCCCTAACCACAACACCAGCCTGTCCATCTAAAATTGGTCACCTTAGCAGAGGTACAGATCAAACTAAGAGTCGCTTACTGTTTAACAGCCATCTTTTGTAAGTCCTCTCAAATCCATGTTCAGACACAGGTTGGCTTGGAAAGTGCTGGGCCGCATCAGAGTTCAAAGAAGGGTGAGTCAAAACTGGAGCTGTTTGGAAAAGTGGTTCCTGAGATACCCCTAAAAAGAGACATCAAAACATTATGGTTCTTACATGCTTGTATGAGTCCATGTATGCCTGTATCTGCCTATATAAGTGTAAACCTGAGGATGTTTGTATGAGAGTTTTGAATGTATACGCTCAGATCTGACCTGAGGAAGACCTCTGTTTAGCTTGAAAGCTTGTCTCTTTCACCAACAGAAGTTGGTCCAAGAAAAGCTATCACCTTGCCCACCTTGTCTCTCTAAGTCCACAGCTGTCTGTATAAGCCAGCATACGTACGTCTGAGTCTGAAGCTATATGGACAAACCCGTATCTAGGCCTGCAGCTCTGCGATCCCTCCCTTTCTGTATCAATATTTTTCACTCTACAAAACAGCCTGATGCAAACAGAAATGAAAGGTGAGGAGTGAAAGTCCCAACACTTGGGATGCCTGATGCTCAATTGGACAAGACCCTAGCAGTAGACAGTCAGGAGAGAAAAATCCTCAGTGCTCCACATACCCCCTGCCTCCCATCCAGGGATAGATCTGGTACACTGAATTCTTTTCCCTCTCTAACATCTGTGGCTATATCTACACTGGCAAGTTAGTTTGAATTAAGGAAGCTTAATTCGAACTAACTTAAGCCTTGGCCACACTAGGCTCTCATTAGTTCCAATTAAGGGCTTCCTTAATTCGAATTAATAAATTCGATTGCTTAGTGCGAGGGGGGTGTAATGAAAAGAAAGTGAATGGGAAGGTGAGACAGGAAAGGGGACAAAGAATGCCTGGGGAACATCAAGAGGGCAATGAAGGCACGTTGGGTCTCAACTGCCCCATCCTAAGCTTGTCCAGTTTCCTGTGCTCTGTGGCACCCGGGCACCCTGAGATGTGGCGGCCGGGAGGAAATGGCTCTTGACGAGGTATCCATGCAGGATATGCTTGTGGTCTCAGGGCGTTTGCATTTTCTGTCTCTCTCTCTCACCCTGTCACGCACCCACCTCAGGAAGTGCTCGGCTCTCATGCTGGCAAAGCAGCTGGCCCAAGAGCTTTGCCTGCCCAGCTGCCAGTCTAGTGATGGAGGGGCAAGAAGGAGTTAGGGGGCCCCTATCCCGGGATGGGGCTGTCCAAGGGTGTTCCACACACAAGCGGAGCCACTAGGCAACTCCGGTCAGTTCTTTGCCTGCTGAGCGGCTGGACACAGCCATCTTTCTTTCAAGCAGCTGTAGCCCTGAGCGCCTGATTGGTAATGATGATCTCAGGAAGAAGTCAGAGGGCTCTTAAGCACATTCCTGGAGTATTTACATTGGGCCTGTTCATACCGTATTCTGCCTTCCTTGTGCGGCCCTGCAGCATCCTCTTAAAACACAGGTCACCTTTCAACCCAACTCTGGCTGCATTTCAGCTGGAGGCGAATGGATTTTTTTACATCTAGCTAGACTGTAAAACTGTGCTGGCACTGGGAATCAGGCAGCTGGGAACCTGACACCGTCCCAGCCTAAGCCACTTTGTTTACCCGTGCCTCAGTTTTCCCCACTGGCAAAATGGGGAGAACGAGTTTTACCTGCCTTTGTAAACTGCAGAGGAAATGTACTAGAAGTAAATTCATATTCTCACAGATCTCTGGGGTGAAGATGCTGTGCATAGGATGGGGCCTCCAGCTTTTGGGGGGTGGGTCAGACTCACCCCAGCCCTATTTTGAAGTGAGACTTAAATAGTGCATAGGCCTTTTGTATGAGGATGAATGTCATGCAGAGAGCCTATTCTCGTCAGCCACTTACCCAGCCACCCCATCCGAGAGCAAGTCTCTGTCCATACGCACCCAATGGCTGGTTGGGTCAACTGTGTCAATTCATTCTGGATCAACTGGTATCAAGCAGCGTAGCTCCGCTGAGATATAACAACTCTGCTGGAGCCCAATCCTGCCACAGGGGACTTATGCCAGATTCAGAAGACTTTATTTAGGCAAAAGTCCTGTTGTGAGATCAGTAATCTTGAGACTTGATCCTTTTTAAATAGGTTGTTGGATCCTCAGTCTGTCCCCTTTCAGGTCAGTGCTAGTGTGCCAAATTAACACTAACTGGTCCATATATATTAGGGGACATGCTAGTCGGCACCTCATATATGTGTCAATAACTGACTAATATGTTTTTAAGCAAAACCAATTAATTGTTTATTACAAGGAGGTATAACCATCTTTGACACCATCTATGCTTATCATCCTCTCTAATACATATTCCCCAGTCTGTGACATGCTTAGAACATCTGTCAATCATTTATTAACCTCTCCTTTGCCATGCTGCCTACAAAAAAATTGTCCGTGGCTAAGCAGCGGGTGTAATGAGATGACTGCATCACATCAGCATAATAATATTCAGCTCTGATGTAGCCTTTTCCATCTGCAGATCTCAGAGTGCTTGACAAAGTAGGGTTGTATTATTAACCCCATTTTCCAGGTTGGGAAACTGAGGCATATACCAATATTGTCTCAGTGATTGCATGTGCTCCCCTATCTGTCTGTCTCCACCTGTTATCCCTTGGCCTCTACTTAGTTGGCAAGCTCTATGGGGCAGAGATCATATTTTTGTTTTATGTTTGTACACAGCCTAACATCATAGGGTCCTGATCCATGACTGCAGTTCAGAGGACCTCTGGGTCAATGGAGATTACATCAGCGTGTGCAATATCGGAATCCAGGCCTGTACAGCTGTCAGGAGCAGAGTGTAAATAGATCAAGTATAGCTGGAGATAAATTTCTTTGCATAGGGTTCACTTCCTCCCATGCTTAGAAATGAACAGATCTGGATAGAAATTGGAATTTCAGTTCTATGAGAAATTCTAATAATTTGGGGAAAAAAATTCATTCCATACTGGAAAACAAAACAAACAAAAAAGTCAGAATTTCCTGCAGAATGAAAATTCCAACATTTCTGATTCAGAGCTATTGAAATATTTTATTTCATTAAGGCAAAAACATGGTTTCAATAATGTTGAAACATTATGCTACAGAATATGAAATTAATTAATTAAACATCATATGAAATCAAATTTAATCTTAAAATAATATTTTAACATAGCATAAACATTGAAATGACCTGAGTCAAAATGAGAAAATCAAAATGAAAGATTTTGATATTATTGAAATAAAAAAGTCAAACCAATTCTTTTCCCAGCTGAAAATTCATTGAAATCAACACATTCCCAGCAAAATAGAAAAGTCTCTCATCAACAAGTTTTCCCAACAGTTCAAGAACTGAGCAAATATGTCCCTAGGATGGCAGGGGGCCAGATGTTCAACTAGTGTAAATCAGCATAACTCCAACAACTGCTGATTTATACCAGCTGAGGACCTGTGCAGATCGTGTTGCTATTAATGAAAATCCTCCATTTATAGGGGGAATCCCGATACATAGTGTGGTCTAAAATTTGGCAGCAGTTCAAGTCTAAGGCAGGAATATGCAGGCCTGTGAGACTAGCGGAGAAATGGGTGGGGGTGTTTCTGAATGAATGACTTTGTTCCTTTTTTCATTATTAAACAAGAACAAAATAAGAAAAAGATCTAAATTTGGCCTCAGAAAAAAAAAATACAACCCGTCGGAAGAATTTGCATCTCACTTTTGCTATGAAGCCAGCGCTTTACGTAGAAGTTCAGGGAGGCGTGACAGAAAACCGAGGCCTGGCAGAGCCGAGCCTTTGCCATCTGGCAAACGCCTGGGGAAAAAACCAACAGCACCAACTGGAAATAGCTGCACAGTCATTCCACACACAAGCACCAGCTATGCCCAGAGAGAGACACCCAAACACGGAGCCCTAGCACCACTGTTGTGTATTGCACACACGGGGGGGGGCTAGTTTTGTGCGCACTGGAGTCCGTGATAACTGGAATGTGCCCACAGACTTGTTTGCAAATGCACACCCATGTATAGAGCCAAAGCTGCAGCTGGTGTAAATCAGCACCACAAAAGTCAATGGGTGCAATGCTGAGATACACCCGCCAAGGATGTGGTTCTGTTAGTTTCACAGGCATGAATCACTTTCTTCATGGTATTAAAAGGCAGCCAGTGCTAGGGTGAGATGCAGCACCTGTTTAACAGCATACAACAACACCACAGAACAGTTTAGGGCAGGAAGTGAGGAAGGATCCTTCCACCTAAGAAACCCTTGCCTACTGTTTTGGGTGCTGTGTGCAGTAAATAATCCCAAATATGAAACAACAAATAACATGAATGTGCAATCAGTTTTGGAGACATGTAGGAAGAGGCCCTAAAACTGGATGGTGCTGACTATTAAATCCATGTTGCTGGCACCTCCGCCTTCACAGAGCTTCTCCCTGGCCCAAACGACACACCTGGGGCAGTTTAGGTGATGGTGGCTCACAATGCCAATGACGGCAAAATCCCACCGCCATTCCTTTCTCAGTGAGGGGAACATCTGTCAGATCACTTGGGATGTATCTGTACGGCAATTAGCCAGCAGACTCAGGCTCCGGGCTTACGGGACATTTGGGCAGGGGGTGCAGCCTGAGCTCTGGGATCCCTCTCTGGGATACTCTCGAGGGGGAAGAGCCAGATCAATAAGGCCTTGTCTACACGATCAGATTATAGCGCAACTTCTGAACTGCGCTATAAGAAGCACGTGATGTTTATCGCGCTGTAGCGCGTACACACGTCGCTCCTTGTTCCGTCACAGAATTCCTCGCTGTAATGCGCATTAGCGCACTGAATTCTGGGCACCTAACCCAGCGTTCCATTTTCCCTGAGTCCGCACTTGGAATCATGGGATGAAGGAAAGGAGCACAAAGCACCATGGGTAAACTAGATGTTTCCCGTGGTGCATTGCATTTCCCTAGCGTCTTCCGCGTTGCCAATAGCAACTCGTGCCTATTTTCAATAGTGTTTGCACGGAGCGCGCCATTGGAAAGCAACAAAATCAGCGTCAGCATGGATCCTGCTCTGGTCTCCACTCTTGCCCTCCACATGCTGAACACATCTCGGCTGGTTGCTCATTACGTTATGAGCTCCCAGCCAGAGGATGACACAGAGGAGCAGTGGCTGATCGATGCCATGCAGAGCAACAGCACCGCGTTGCTCAGCACCTTCACCGACCATCTGCACACGGTCCAACGCCGTTTCTGGTCGCGAGAGACGAGCACTGAGTGGTGGGATCACATTGTTATGCAGCTGTGGGAGGACGAGCAGTGGGTACAGAACTTTAGAATGCGGAAAGCAACATTTCTGGAACTGTGCTCGGAGTTGGCCCCTGCCCTGCGACGTAAAGACACCAACATGAGATCAGCCCTCACTGTGGAGAAGCGTGTAGCGATGGCTGTTTGGAAGATGGCGACTCCTGACTGCTACCGGTCCGTTGCAAACCAGTTTGGAGTCGGGAGGTCCACCATCGGATTAGCCCTGTCACAAGTATGCACAGCCATCAATCGCGTTCTGCTACGGAGGACGGTGATGTTGGAGAATGTCAGTGAGATTGTGGACGGCTTTGCTGCCATGGGATTCCCGAACTGCAGTGGAGCCATAGACAGCACCCACATCCCTATTTTGGCACCGGATCATCTCGCTACCGAGTACATCAACAGGAAGGGCTACTTCTCCATGGTGCTGCAAGCACTCGTGGATCACAAGGGGCGTTTCACTGACATCAATGCTGGGTGGTCGGGAAAGGTGCGTGATGCCCGCATTTTCAGGAACTCCGGTCTGTACCAGAAGCTGCAAGGGGGTACCTTTTTCCCTGATAAAAAAATTACAGCGGGGGATGTGGAGATGCCCACAGTTATCCTCGGAGACCCAGCCTACCCACTGATGCCATGGCTCATGAAACCGTACACCGGTAACCTAGATCAAAGCAAGGAGCAGTTCAATTACAGATTGAGCCGCTGCAGAATGACTGTGGAGTGTGCCTTCGGCCGTTTAAAAGGCCGCTGGCGCTGTTTGTATGGGCAGCTGCACTTGTCGGAGGACAACATCCCTGCTGTGATTGCGTCTTGTTGTGTCCTCCATAATATTTGTGAAAGTCGGGGAGAAAAGTTTTGCCCAGTGTGGGCTACCGAGGCACAGCGCCTCGAGGAGGCATACGAACAGCCAGCCACTAGGAGTATTAGGGGGGCTAAAGGGGAAGCTTCTCGCATAAGGGAGGCACTCAGGGAGCATTTCAATTACGCCCTCCCCTAGTTTTCTTTTAGAACGCATCTGCTGCACCTTATGAAAGTAGCCATGTGTAAAAATAAAGCCGTAATCAAATGATTTTATTCTGTTTTTATTCAAACCTAGAAGGTTGGGGTTACAGGTGTGTGTAGCTGCGGGGCTCTAGAAAGTACGGGGGTGGAGAGCTAGTTGTTGGAATGCTATGGTGGGACGGGTGCACTTCAAAGAAATTCTTATAGGGACTGCGGGGGGTGGGAGGCAGACACGGCTGAAGTGTCTGTAGTGGAGCCCTAACATCAATCGCCTGGGTCTGCAAAGCGATCATGCTCTTGAACAGTTCTGTTTGCTCCTTCATGACGCTTATCAGTTCCTCGGTGTGTGTTTTCCACATCTGCTGGTATTCAGCTCTGAATGCTCTAGTCTCAGTGGAGGAATCCTGTGCAGCTTTCAAGGACTCCTGTGTAGCTTTCAACACGTCCTGAAACATATCGTCCCTGTTCCTTCGTGCACGCTGCCAAATGTTTCTCATTCGGGCAGCGGGGGTAGACAACGGCCTTCTCAAGGTCTGTTCTAAAGAAAGAAATAATTGTAAAGCTGCTGTTTACACATAGCCAGGATAAGAAAATTAAACTTCCAGTAGCACATTACTCTGGAAGGTGCAGGGCGGTCAACATCCTATGCCTTGCTGAAGCGGACAAGGTACGTCCTAGTAGACAGCTTTACTGGGGGCTAATAATCAGTGTTGGGCACAGAGATGGAACCCGATATCACTCTCCTCAGAGTGCCCCTGCCTGCTAGAATACATCTCCTACATGCCGCTGGCAGCCAGCCGGGACCGTATGCTGCAGCACTGTTTGCTGCCATGGTTCCCGGGGCTGTGCTTTGCAGCTGGCGGGGCAAAGTGTCCGTCTTTGGGAGCGTTGGCACAAACGCCATCCCATCCAACCTGAGTACTAGGCTCTGGAGGTACATTGAGGAATCATTTACTGACCTAAATGCAGATGATTACTTCACAATCAGTGCTTGTGTTGATGCCCTTCTCATGGATGGGGAGTAAGGAGCGTGCACAGCGGGGAGAGACAGCAAGCACCCCCGCAACGCACAATGATATTTTAACGTGAGACAGACTTTTAGCTTTACAAATCAAAAACTTACCAGAGCCCCCCTCAGCCGACTCATAGGACATGTTGCAATTAATGTCTTCTTGAGAGGACGTAACAGCGGGGGTGCAGAACAGCTCCTGGCTACATGATGCTGCGCTTTGCCCCGGGTCCTCCTCCGTCTCCCCCGCCACCTCCTCAACATCCTCATCCAGCTCTGTTGTGGCATTGACTGCTTGTGTAGTTAGAGATGCGTCCACTGTGCTGTTTGGAGTCGTTGTGGGGTCACCACTGAGGATGGCTCCGATCTCCTGATAGTACCTGCATGTAGCAGGCGCTGATCCCGATCGCTGGTTTGCCTCCTTCGCTCTCTGATAGCTGATTCTTAGCTCCTTCACCTTTGATCTACACTGCAATGTGTCTCTATCATAACCTTTCTCCGTCATTGCCCGAGAAATCATGCCAAATGTATCATAATTTCGTCTGCTGCCGCGAAGCTGCGCCTGCACAGCGGACTCTCCCCAGATGCTGATCAGATCAAGCACCTCTGCCGTGGACCAAAGGGGTGCACGTCTTCCGCGACGGGTCGCCATTGCTACTGGGAACGCTGCTGCACTCCACTCCACGAGGAAGAGACCAGTAAATGAAACTGACGAAATATTTGAAAATCCCGGTGATCAAATCTGGGCGGGGACAGTTTCGTCACTGCCAAAGAGCGGGTGGGGGGAAGTCCAGAGAGGACGACTTGGGAATGATGGGACACTTCCAGAGGCCAATCATTGCGCGGTAAGCGTACACACGAGCGCAAACGCGCAACAGATGATCCGCAACAGCTGTTACCACTCTCGTCGAAGTGGTTGTTGGATTGCACTACAACAAGGCGCTTGACGCGCAACATCACCGTTGCACGTATGTACACCATGCTTGATATCGCGCAGTAATGATTTTTCCTGCGCAATACAGTGATCGTGTATACAAGGCCTAAGTCAGTGGGCCAGGTCCCCAGTGGAACAATTCAGCGTGACTCCATTGAAGTCAGTGGAACAGGGACAACTTACCCCAGCTGAGGATCGCACCTCTTGTGTTCTGCACGTTGAAAGCTCTTGCAAGCCACTCTTTCCTTCTGACTTTCTTCCTCCCTGAAGCTTCCCAGTGGCCCTCTCCCAGCAACTTCTTGCCTTCGAGCCATCGTCCAGCATACCTCCTTGGTCTGAGGAAATAATCTGAGAGAATCTACAGGCCCCAGTCAAAAATCTCCACTGTGTTCGGTGCCATGGTAACCTTGAGTAATGACAGCCCCGGTCCAAAATAACAAGCCAGCTGACTATCACGGATGCAGCTTTTCCAGGCTAAAACATACTGGGCTTGGGCAACTATGTAACCCCCATCACCCAAAGACATTAACACATCTGTTGACTTAGTACCATCGTGCCCATTTTAAAAGTCAGGGAAATAGAGGCCTGGAGTGGCTAAGGGATTTGCCCAAGGTTACACAGAAAGTCTGTGGTGGAGCAGGGAATTGAAGATAGGTTTCCCAAGCCCTAGCTTACTGCCCTAACCACTGGATCATCCTCCTCCACTGACCTGCTGAGTGAGTCATTACACCCATCTGTCCTTCAGTTTCCCCTCCCATCTTTTGTCTGTCTTTCCGACTTCACTCATAAAAGCTCTTTGGGACAGGGACTGTCTCTGACCAGGCATATGTACAGCGCCTAGCATAAGAGGACCCTGATCGGGCATCGGGGTGGGGTGGGTTGTTGTGGTACTGCTGCTGGCCCGGGTGCTATTTGTGACATTAAAGTCTGGATCTCCCTTGGCTGCTCTGAGTGGCCAATGTACAGCTGAGCTGGGACACAAAGGAGATCTCTCTGCATGGCCAATCTGAGTGGCAAGGACCACATGTGGTATAGGAAAAGAGGTGGATCTAGGTTGTGACCCTGCCAGCAGGTTCGATACTTTGCGGATCTTGGGGGGCAATTACCACACCAGTGGGGTACAAATTAATCTTTATTAAAATATGCAAATCAATACAAAAATTAGTAATGAAATATATATGTGTGTATATTGTGTGTCACAGTTTTTCACAATGGGGTTTTAAACAGACTTGATTTTATTTATAAGGGGGGAGAATCAGTAGGGGTCTTTAAACTAGCTCAACTTAACTTATAGTGAAATTCCAAAGGGGTAGCCGTGTTAGTCTATTGTAGAAAGACAACAGAGTCCTGTGGCACTTTTAAAGACTAACAGATTTATTTATCGCATGAGCTTTCGTGGGAGAAAATCCCACTTCGTCAGACGCTTTGAAGATAGGAAAGTTACAGAGTGGGAGGAAATTAAATGCAGGGGAGTGTATGACATAGCATCAGGTCAGGCTGTAACAGCAAATCAAAATAGGTGTTAGGATTAACTAAATCACAGTGACTGTACAGTTTACTTCAGGCACTTTGCATAGGGAGAGGGTACAGGATAACTCAGCAAACTCCGTCACAGTAACCTAAAGAGGATGTCTTAATACAGTACAAAGGGGAAGGGTGCAATGTAAAACACAAAACTTACTCACAGTGACTTAGAAAAATATCTTAGCGCTATACAGAAACAAAAGTCACTACGCAAAATGCAGCAAACCCACTCACAGTGGCTTAGAAAGATATCTTAACAGTATAAGTGAAAGGGGTAAAATGCAAACCAGTATATAGTAATGACAGAAAAGAATAGAAGCAAGTGGGAGAGCAGGAGCAGCGGGGTTTGAGCACGTGGTAGCAACACTGAAGAGATGGAGGCAAGTGGGGAAGCAGGGAGTCAGGGCACAGGTGGGGAGTCTGGGGAGCAGAGGGGAAGCAAAAGATGATTCGGGGCACACTTAATACAGTAGGACACAGCACAGCTTTAACTCTACAAGTGAGGCATGCAATCTTAAAACTACAAGTTAGAACAGCACAAAACTAAAACAGACAATCTCATACTTACAAATTAAAGCGGACAATTTCTTAAACTTATAGAGAACAGCAGCAGTTTAAGAAGGCAGAAGGCAAGCCTACTCTTCAGGAGCATGGGCTTGCTTGGCTCAGAGGAGGCAGTGGCAAAACAGCAGCCAAAACGGAGGCAAAGTTTTTTTCTTTTAGAGAAAGTTTACAGGGCAGACTCATACCAGTTCCACCAGCAGCAGCATAGCAAAGGAGCAGAGAGAGACTCGTTTCTCGGCCGGCAATTACACGTGGTACGCTCCGGAGGACTCGTGATTGGAGAAGGTCAGCATCTGGGTGATCAGGCCAGGCAGGGATGTCAGGAACCGTCCTGCCTGGCCAGCCCAAAACGCCCGTTTTTAAACAGTTTTGCTTCCCGCCTGTAGCAGCAATTGGCTACTTTTTGCTGCATAGGGCAGTGATTACAGGTAAGGCGGGGAGCTCAGGTCAGCAGACCTTGATGACTCCTGCCCTTACCTTACTGCAGGTCTACATGTCTGGGCAGAGCCCTAAACTGTAGGTATGACTCGTGCCCCCCCCCACTCTCTGCAGGTCTTGCATGTCTGGGCAGAGCCCTCCTACACCTAGCCCTGTGGCTACTGATTAGGGCTGCTGGCAGCCATTTAGTTAGTCAAGGGCCTGAGAGGGCGGCCAGAACAGCACACTAATTTGCAACTGACAGGTTGAACGGGCTGCAGCACCAGAGATGGAAAGTCCCATGGGGAAAGGGTTATTTCAGGTAGGGGAGGTCTGGCTCCCTAGTGAGCACTAGCAAGGGAACACAGAAAGCAGTGCCCTCAGTATTATGCTAGAAGCAAAGCTGGGGGAGAGTGTGTGGGTGGTGGTGGTGACAGCACAAGGAGACCATCCAACATTAACTATAACCCCCCCCCCCCCAACACACACATCTGCTCTGCCAGTATCATGTGTTAGAGTCATTTTCCCTTGCCCTGGTCCCCTGTAGACTCACAGCTCTGACTGTGAAGAGGCATTGTCGATTCAGTGCGATATATCCTGAAAGCAGGCAGCTGTTCTGCCTGAGAACTTCCCCCCATCCACCCCGCTCGCAAGAGTTGCCAGTTAATTAGAACGCTAGGAAATGGCAAATTATTCTGTTTTAGGGCTGACATGTTGACTCACTCTGTGTGTGTGAATGCCACCTCCTGCCTTCACCCCTTGTCCCCCCCTCGAGCTCCAAGCTCTGGGCCGTGGCTTCTCTCATCCCTTCAGACAGGAGCCTTCACATTAGATCACAAAGGGCCATGGAAATCATGCTCCGAAATGTACGAATCCCTGTTTGCTTTCTGGGTCTCTGGTCGGTGCCAATTCGCAGCAGCTCTGAGCTTTAACCTTCTCCCTGATCAGAGCTTTGGCCCTGGCCCAGGCAGAATCTACCCACCAACCCTTCTTTCTCGTGGGAATAAGGTGTTCTTCCCTGGCAGGCCCCTGGTTCTATTACAGTCATCTCCTGGTTTGGTGATCAGCTGGATTCATTAAAAAAAAAAAAAAGGTTCTCCCATCCTTTTCTGACATGAGGTTAGCTCTAGCATAAGGGGGCAGGATTCAATGTTGGAAATCTGGCCAGACAAACAGCAAAGGTGCCAAGAGATTTTTAAGTGGCATGAGTGGAGTGGCTTAGAACCTTGGATATTCTCATCCAAAAGATAGCACCTCCAGCCCCATGATGGATGGGAAGCTGGATATGAGCCAACAGTGTGCCCTTGTTGCCAAAAAGGCCAATGGCATATTGGGCTGCATCAGTGGGAGTGTTGCCAGGAGATCAAGGGATGTGATTATTCCCCTCTATTTGGCACTGGTGAGGTCGCATCTGGAATACTGTGTCGAGTTTTGGGCTCCCCACTACAGAAAGGATGTGGACAAATTAGAAAGAGTTCAGCAGAGGGCAATGAAAATGACTAGGGGGCTGGGGCACATGACTTACGAAGAGAGACTGAAGGAACTAGGCTTATTTAGTTTGCAGAAGAGAAGACTGAGAGGGAATTTGATAGCAACCTTCAACTACTTGAAGGGGTGCTCCAAAGAGGAGGGAGCTAAGCTGTTCTCAGTAGTAACAGAAGACAGAACAAGGAGCAATGGTTTCAAGTTGCAGCTGGGGAGGTCGAGGTTGGATATTAGGAAAAACTTTCTCACTAGGAGGGTGGTGTAGTATTGGCATGTGTTACCTAGAGAGGTGGTGGAATCTCCATCTTTGGAAACATTTAAGGCCCAGTTAGACAAAACCCTGGCTGGGATGATTTAGTGGGAGTGGTCCTGCTTTTAGCAGGCGGTTGGACTAGATGATCTCATGAGGTCTCTTCCAGCCCTAAGATTCTATGATTCTATGATTAAAGTGCTACCTACCAACTGTCCTATACCTTATGGGCTTTCCCTAGAGCTCTTCCATCCAAGGTCTGACTAATGGGATGATACCTTGGGAGATCTAAAAGGATCATGCCTGACTAATTTTTTTGTTTATTTGGTTTTTTTAAATTCACAACTACATCAAACAATATTCTCCATAAAAATCTTCCAAAGAAACAAGCTCGAAAACATGTTTCTCTCCCCGACAGAATTTGGTTGAAAACAAGGTGTTACCTCACCCAGCTTGTCTCTTAAAAGAAATAAAATATTTTCATTCCATTTAAAAAATTGTATTTGTTTTTAATTAAAAAAAGGTAAATAATGAAAATATGGCCAATTTTCCTTTTTGACCTAATCCTCGCTTTTTTCCCTTTGCATTTCCCTTCACTACCAGGAAAGAGGAACAGCGGAAAGGGGAACAAAAATGCATAAAAGGTGAGAAAAAATACAACCAAATAAAAAAAAATTCCACTGGAAAAAATGTTTTGTTTGGCCAAAAAGCCATCTTTCACTCCCCCACCCTACCAATGCTTCAATGAGAAAGTTGAGCCACTCTATGACAGCATCCAGCAGAGCAGATGATTAATGAGACCAGGCTGGTGTGGAATCGATGGGTCATCTCATGAGGACACAATTCATGGGGAGAGCCCCAAATCTCTTGCATTGTGCTTCTGTTTTGGAACTCAAATGTCAGTGCTTAGAGAGACCCCCAGAGTTTTGGAGGGTCAGTCACATCAGTGGATGGGTGGATTCAGTTTAGCTCATTCTCGAGCTAGGCTGGAGTGGGAGAAGTCAGACCCAGCTCTTAATTTGGAGCTCTCCTCCAAAATTTGGATCCAGGGTTTCAGTCTTGGCCCATCTTGGGGAGAAAAACAAACTAAGAGGGAAACACTCTACTGAAAAACAATACATTGTACAGTCTGTACCTGTCACCCCACCAAACTTTCCTTCTACTGCAAACAGCAGCACTCCATTTACTAAGTGCAGAGGTGCTGAAAGAAGGTCTAAGCTAATAGCTATTAGTAATAAACATGCACTGCTTCTCTGCCTATGCCAAGACTTCTGCACTCCTTCTATAATCGGTGCAATTTGCTGTTGATCTGCTCACCAGCATATCATTTGTTCTGCATGAAAACTGAAGTACACACACTTTGCCCATGCACACACTTTTGTGCACATACACACTAATGTTTGCATCCAGAGAGCCAGAGTGACCCCAAAATACAATTGCAATACCGGTAGGTATAGCCATGTGGGTCCCAGCTGAAGCTTAGAGTCCCTTTCTTTCCCAGACTTGAAGAAGAGCTCTGTATGGCTCCAATGCTTGTCTTTCTCACCAATAGAAGCTGGTCCAATAAAAGCTATTACCAGTCTTCAAAGCATCTGACGAAGTGGGATCGTCTCCCACGAAAGCTCAGGTGATAAATAAATTTGTTAGTCTTTAAAAGTGCCAATGGACTCCTTGTTTGTTTGGCAGTCCCAACTTGTCTCCCCAATATTCAATGCACTATTCCCGCCCCCCCAACACACTTTTGGCTCCCTGCAATCCCTGGGGGTCTGGAACATGGGCTAAAACCCTTGGCTATGTCTACACTGGCAAGTTAGTTCCAATTAAGGAAGCTTAATTCGAACTAACTTAAGCCTTGGCTACACTAGGCTTTCATTAGTTCCAATTAAGGGCTTCCTTAATTCGAACTAATAAATTTGCTTATACTTTTCGAACTAACAGTTAATTCGAATTAGTTAGTTTGAATTGACCCAATGCGGCCATGTTAGTTCGAACTAAGCCCTTAGTTCAAACTAACCAGCACACTGACCTTAATGCAATTGACTAATTCGAACTAAAATCTGCTAGTTCGAATTAAGTTCATTCTAACTAATTAAAGTTAGTTTGAATTAGTTAGTTCAAATTAACTAATTCGAATTAACTTTAGTAAGTGTAGACATGAAATTAACCCTGTCCATAGGGGCTGTGCCCTCTCATCTCAGCCTACCGGGCAAGACTGAGCGTTCTAACGGGACATTTAGCGGGGGCCATCTCATTAATGCAGCAGCAGAGGGGAGGCTGGGCCAGGACGGCCTGGAAAGAACCAGCACTGAGGTCATCAACCCCTGACTCTAACCAGGCACCCCCAGGCCCACATATTTAGCTTCTTTTCAGTGTCCCAGTCAGAGAGGGCAACAAGAAGAGGGTTCTTTAATCTTCGGGAAGGAAGCGGGCTCTGGTTACCTGGCAGAAGGACAGCTTTCAGTGTAAGCGGAGAGGAGCAGGAAGAAAAGTTATTAACGTTTCAGCTGCTGCCATCCAAAAATGGCCTCACTGATCAGCCCTAGACGGGGCAGCATTCCAGTGGGTTAACCCCTTCCTGGTTTTGCTACACCGACTCCAGTGTCAGGGCCACTCACTATCTTCCCTCCCCACCCACACCCCAGCAAAAATGCTCTCAGGCCAAGATTTCTCAACCTGTATTCCCCGCCCACTACATCAATCCATCTTCAAAGCAGACATCAGGCATGGCTGGAGATGCCCCATTCCAGCCTTTGTCAAGAGCTGCTCTCGGGTTCTGCATCTTAATAAAAATCCATCACCATCAGCTGGCTAAGGAGCATGCATCACTGCTGCCCTCTACTGGATGGAATTGGAACCACCACCCCTGTGTCAGATGCTCTCTACTGCCAACAGGTTGGGGGGGATTCTCCTTTAGTTGAAGCAGCCACAAGCTTGGCTTTTAGGAGCTGGTGAATCTAATTCCATCCCCACAGCTGCCAGCACAGTGACAGATCTGAGGTCCTAGATGGCCATGGATAGGTTAAATTATCTTGTCATCACCCAGCGCCTTTCATACCAGAGGATGTCTAAGAGCTTTGCCAACTGGCTCTCCCTCTAGCTTAGCTATTCCCAAGGCATTTTAAGGGTCAAAGCACTGAGGGCTGCAGCTGTTTGACAGTGCACAGCCTTTTAGGACAGGAAGTGAAGAAGAATCCCAGCCTATCTTGAAAAAGCGAGGGAAGATTCTTTTGGGGAGGCAGTTCCAATTTGGAATGTGGCCCTGGCACCGAGCTGAAGAAATCTCTCATAAAAATGAGCCAAATGGCTAGATTCAAGTTCTCACTTGGAAGACATCACCTTCAAAAGCACAATAGAGAAGCTCCGTCACTGGGAGGGGGCCCTGGATTCAGACAGGGCTGAGATGGAAGAGCGCCCCTTCTGAACAGCTAATGCCACTCCCTGCAACTCCTCTGTGGTGCAGTTGGCGTTGTTGACAGGTGGAAACAAGGTGTTTAGGCCAGATCCTCAAAAGGCATCCCATAGGTCTAACAGTCTCACAAGGAACATTGCTGGCACATTTACAGCAGTTAGGGCAGATGCATGATCTGTTGCAGAAGATTCTTCCAACCTTTCAGGGCTTCCTGATCACTGTGTGTCCATGAGCCAGAGACTTTGGTTGGGTTAGAATGTGGTGGACATGTGTTTATATGTGTTTGTGGGGGATATTAGGTAGGATATGGGGGGAGGCGCAGCTGGATCCTGAGCAGAGGGGGTGACAGGCTTGGAAGGGATCCAGCCCCAAGCTATGGAATGAAGAGCATGTGTGACCAATTCACCGTGCAGTTCCAACTGGGGCGGGGGGGAGGTCATTGTGGGGGGTGTCTTTCCTTCACTTATCGCACACTCCCTGGCTCCAGATTTTAGTTTGCGCTTCCTGAAGCTATTACACATCTGAGAAAATGTGTCAACGGCTCATTCCTGTCCTGTCCTGTCCCACCGCCTGGCCAAGTGCCCCGTGCTGTCTTCAAGACTGGGGCAGCTATTACTTTGGAGCCCCAAAGTCCAGATGGGTTGATCTTAGGCTCTTGGCTTCATTGGGCCAGGTCAGCACAGTTATGCACTGGCAGGGTTACACAGCAGTGGCACTGGTACACACAAATCCCCTGGTACATCCATGTTGCACCAGTCCGATCCTTCGTGTGTACTAGGGGCAACTACACCCGTGCACTTAGAGCCCCCTTCAAGAGACAGCAATGCCGGAGTGGAAGTAGAAGGCCAGTGGAAGGGGGAGAGAGGAGAGGAGTCCGTTTCACCCCCCACCCGCCTCTCCCTGACCTCCTGTCTGATTCCTGTAAGACGCAATTTGTTTCAGAGGGAACCAGATTTTCTCTGAAAACAAGCTTCCCCCTTCACAGCGCTCCTGGGGTGTCTCCAGTCCCTGTCTGCCTGGTTTAGCGTAACTCTGAGAACCAAGTCTCTGGGCTGATGGCCAGGAGGGCTCCTCCTTCATCAGGAGGATTAAAAGGCGCGGAAGTGATGTGTGCTGACCGCCAAGGCAAGCTGGTAAACACAACATGTGTTACAGCTTCTGACAAAAAGCAAGGGTCAGTGCTCCTGTCATTTGCCGATCTGCCAGGGGGCTGGGGAGTGGAGGGGGAGATGGAATGACAGAGTGGGAGGAGGTGGGGGAAGGAGAGAAGGTGGAAGGCAGGGAGAGAAAGGAGGACAGCCCAGCCAGAGTGGCAACGAAGGTGAAGGGAGATAGATGTAGGGATGCTAAGATGAAGGAGGGATATCCACAGAGATGAGACATGGGGGGGAACTATCGGGGTCACGTGGTCCCCCCCAATTTTTGCTAAGGTTTATATTTATATGCCCTTCCCCAAACCCCGCTGCAGAACTTTACATTGTAACGCACTTCCCCCTTTGTCCCCCACACACTCTCAATAGTTAGGGTTCCTGTGCCCAGCTGGAGAGAAGGGGTGAGAAAGAACAAATGGAGGAAAGGAGATGTGAGAAAGGGCGAGTTAAGAAGGGGAGCAAAAAGGAGAGACCAAGAGAGAGGGACAATCAGAGAAGATGTGGGGAGATGAGCCATAGATGGGAAAAGAAAAGTGAAGAAGGGAGGCAGAGAGGAAAGGGCTTGAGGAGAGGACTGTATGAGGTTCCCTCTGTGATGCTGGATAGTCAGTCCTGGGTGTGATCAGCATTTCCCTGCCCAGAAACATGGGAATTATTGGGGCCAGAGTCCCTCCCCATGCATAGCATCTGCTTTGGACAGTCACAGGACCAAGCTGAACTCCAGGGTCCTCAAGTCACAGCTGGGTAAAGCCCTTGGGGAAGGAAGCTTAGGAGAGGGGCTAAAGTGAGAGGCTGGGAATGTTGGGACTCCTCCCAGCCCTGCCACTGATTCCCTCAGGCAAGTCACTTCCCTCCCTCTCTGCCTCAGTTTCCCTATCTCCCAGTGGAATATTTTTGCTTCCCTACCTCAAAGAGGAGGCTTGTGACACTTCTGTCGTATCTGAAAAAGCATTTTGAGCTCCTTGGGTGGAAAGTGAATGGTTAAATAGAGCAGACCAATAAATGGTTGGGAAACATGACTTGCCCCAAGTCAGCCTGCAGCACATCCATGGAGCCTAATCCACTACCCTACCCACTGGACCGGCTACCTCCCTCAACCAGCTCATCCATACAGTCACGAACCACCATCTGGCACTTTCCAAAGCACTTTTGGATTTGTTCATTGATGACCGAGTGGTCAAGGGCTCAGCTGACAGCTGTTGATTTCTTAGTAGGCCGTCAGCTGGGTTATTTCATGAAGCTCACCTGAGTACCAATCTCCTTAGCCATAATGGCGATTCAAGGACCTATATGTCTGAAAATCTTGGCTTCCAGGGAGGCACCTATGAACAGGCCAGATTTTCCACAGTGATTCACACCCAGCAGTTCCCACTGTAGCAGCAATGGCCGGATTTTTCAGCAGAGTTCACCTGCTGAGCACACGTGAAAACGTAGCCCAACGGGAGGTTTTGCAGGTTACAATTGCTGGCTGATCCCTCCCTTCAGAACTGGAGATCAACCTGGACCATCCCCTCTGGCCTATGAATCTGTGGCTGGGACAGAATCTGAATTTCCTGTCACCAATTTTGAATGGGAGGCAAGTGGGGTGGAAGGAGCAAGGATACAAACTCTCTCAGTCTCTCCACTGAGACGCAGAACTCCTACTCAACGTGCCACATAACTATGTTGGGTGCAGGACCACCACCCTCCAGCTCTGCATTACAGAGAAACAAAATCACCCCCAGCTATAGAAAAAGTGTATCAGTGTCATTAACATTTATACTGTGATGGTGCCTAAATGCCACCACCGGGTTGGGGCTCCACCTCAGACACACTTTTCAGCACACTCCTGCTTCTTTTTGGCTTCCCTGATGTTGACAGACAGGGAGGCACTCAGAAAAGAGCAGATGGAAAGAATAATCAGAGGGGGATGAGTTGTACACTAAAAAGTAATCAATCCCATCTATTTTTGCTAAGCAGCATGTTGAAGGGTGTATTATTTACGTGACTATAAGCGCTGAGGCAAGATCAGAGACCCATCATGCTATGTGAACGCACAGCGAGAGAACTGCTGTCTAGAAGAGCACAGAAGGGGAAGTGAGGGGCGCAGGTAGGGTTAGAACAAATGTCTCTGGAGTTTTCAGCCAGTTCCTTACCCGCTGACCCATCAGGCAAGGAGAAAGAAACATCCCAGACTTACCACTGAGGGTTTATAACTCAGAGAAAGGGAAAGAGAAGCTGAAAATTAGGGAAATCTTCCCAAGCATGAGAGCTAAGAGGTGGAGGAACCCTCCCGCCCAGAAAAAGGCAGAACGCCCCCATGATCTATCTGGTTGATGAAACCACAAAGGAGAGAAGGCACGCACTAGTTCTGCACCGCCCCAGGAAGATGGGATCTCCTCTTTAGCATCTTTCTTCCCTGCTTTCATGGCCTGTATGTGCCTGACACCGGGAGCTTGGAGAGGCTACCCTGCCCCATGCCGAGGAGGTAGGCCTGGGTCCTGCCAAATGGAAACCAAAACTGAGTCATTCCACTGCCCTTGATGGATTGCCCAAGTGAGAACAGGGTCAGGTTATGCCCTCCCGCCCCATGGAGCCCACCCTTGGCACAGCTCAGGCTCCAGCCAGAAAAGAGATTGTGTAACAGCACGGGACAGCAGGGGACAGCTAACACGGTAGGCCTCACAGGGAAGATAGCAGGGGCCCTTCTCTGCTGGAAGGGCATCTCCTGCCAATCTGCAGCTCTTCGACTCCTGGGCCCACCCCACTTGTGCCTGTGCCCCTCTCACACACTCATGGGGCGGGGGTGCCATACATGGAGTGAATATAAGAGAGCTCAGCAACTAATGTGCAAGGCACCTCAGGGACCCCCAATTCCTTCAGCAACCCCCACAGCGACTCCTGCGTGGCCAGGAAATCCAGTGGGGAAGGGGCTAGCCCACACACAGCCTTTATCTAGAGCAGAAAGTGACAAATCTCACAGCCTGATGGCCTCCTTCCCCTATAGACCAATCAGTGGCTCTCCGCCAGCCCAGGGTCCTGCTAGATAGGAGCCGCTTCTGTCCACAGCCCAAAAGGAGTGTGGGTCTTGGACTTAGAGGAGCTGGGTTTAATTCCCTGCCCTGCCACAGACTCTAGCTAGGACCTTGGGTCCACTTGGGACCATTTAACCACTCAGAAGTTCCCCCTCCGCCCAATGGGGTAATGATAATTGCATTGCATTAAAGAGCATCAGGGTGCTCAGATACTATGGGGAGAGGAGCCCTGTAAGCACCCATGATGGAGAAATAGATAGTGCACCTCTAGCCAGGGTGTGGAGAATGTGGGCCCCAGCTCTGGGAGATAGATGCTGTGGGCTAGGACGAGGCACTCCAAGGGCAGGGAAGGTCTGAGAACAGCTCTCCCATGTGCCATACAGCTCAGAATGGAAAAGGAGGCCCAGCTGGAACCTGCAAAGCCTGAAGCAAATTCCCTCAAAGGTCAGGGGCTAGGCGTGGGGTGGGGGGTCACATGCACAGTTCTGAGGTTGGGTCCCTCGTGAATAGGAATGTGAGGTTGTCTCAGACTCCATCTAGGCCATGGATGATGCTTCTCCAGCCTCCTGGATCGATTAATAGGGGCTACTGCATCCAGGCTCCCCGAGGCAGCAGATAAAGGCCATGGGCGCTCCACCATTTCTTCAACCCACAGCTAGGAAACAAACTCATCCTGTGGGCGCTAGTCCCCTTGTGATCTCCCATCCCCCCCAATAAAGAGCTTTTGGTGTCCATCCAGCAGCTATTCCTGATTCCACATTTATTATCCTACTTCTCCCATCTCGCTGGGCCATGCTGCAGCTGGGTTCTGTTCTCTTTTAGCCAATGCCTGTGTTAACACCCGCCACGTTCAATCACAGCTTGAATTGACCCACACAGGAAACAAGAGAGAACAGGAGGCTACAACATGATAGTTGGGGGGCGGGGAGGGGGTGCACAGAGGGACTCATTGGGAAGTTTGATAAATGGACAAGCAAGGTTTTGCTTTCTCCTCTTCTGCAGGATTTGAAAAATCCAGACAGCTCCCACCTCCCCAAGACGCCAAGTACCTATCCTGACACAGCCCAGTTTCCTCAAGCTGAGGAAGTGCTGTGAAAAGGAGAAGGCACTGCGGATTTTGTTTCCATACAACTGGCTTCATCAGAGCTAGGGCTCATGAAGAGGTGGGTTTTAAATTGGGAGGGTTTCTGACTGACCTAACAAACTGCAAGCCCAAAACAAACACTCAAGCTACGAGGGAGCAGACGGACATGCAACCTAAAACATTTCTGCAAAATTGCTCTGTGAAAGCTGGGGAAAGGGGGTTCAGAGGAGCCACACTTGCCATACGAGCAGTCACGCCAGACTCAGAAAGTCTAGTGCTTGTCACTGCAAACACAAGACAGGGATGAATCTTGATTATAAATGAACAGCGGTGTTTGGCCAAACCTTGGTGGAGCTCTCAGCATTTCAGACCTACTTACACAATGGCACGTTGAGCACTATCCATTGTGCTTTCAGTTACTGGCTGGAAACCCTTCTAGGACCTGTGGAAAGATGGCCAGGTGTGTATGTTCCATTGCTTAAAAAAAAAGGTGGCGGGCCACTATTATAGTCTGGGAGCAGCAGCTTTAGTAAGCCCCTGTTTCAAGTGCAGGCCTCAGCAAGCCAGCTTGTTTTGCTGGGTGACCCCTTTGTCCAGGATGCAGCCACACAATCCTATTTTCCTAAAGTTTGCCCCGCTTCCTGGTATTGAGGCTATGGGATAGAGCACTGGTCTGGGATTCAGGAGACCTGGCTTTGCTTAGGGAGCTCCTCTATCTAGTCTAACTGGATTGTAAATTGCTGGGGGACATGGACAGACACAGACTATGGCGCTCATACAGCACCTACCACGTGTAGAAGCTCTGGGTGTTACTGTAATAATAGGGGGACTCCAACTCTTCTCTGGAGAAATGATTTCAGCTTGCTACATCACAGTAAAAGGACATTTTGAAAGATGTGTAATTTAAATTCTCCCGCTATTCCTTGTTTTAGCACACTCAATAACACTTTTCTGGGCACACCTTTCTGATACTTACCAAATGGCATCCTGACTCCCACAAGCCAGTGGTTCAGCTGGGCCCCCTTACACAAGATAGGATGCTCAGCTTTGGGTCAAGAACACACAACCAATCTCAAACCTTTTCATTTCAAGACCTCAAAGCACTTGCCCACTTTTGTGAAGTATCATTAACCCAGTTTTAGAAGTGGGGAAACTGAGCCATAAAGCAACTTGCTCAAGGATAGCAGCAGAGCTGGGACTAGAACCTAGGGTCGCTACTCCTATGAATTAACCATTAGACTACCTCTGAAGTGTCCTTGGGTGTAACGGAGGGCAGAATTTGATCTACTTAATTAATTAATTCTTCCCTGGTTTAAACCTAAACCCAAGTTTCTTGAGCCTCCCTCTATCAAAACCAGCCACAAAGATCTGAGTATCCCGCAGCCATGGGTGGCATTGATGTTCTCATCTCTCCAGCACTCCATTAGAATTTTTTGAGGTTTTTTTAAAATCCAGTCCCTTTTCTATGTGGGTGCAACTTGGTTGACATCCCATGAACATCTGCCTGGTTATTCTTCTGAGTCACCCACAAAAGAAAGCACACCCATGAGAGTAAAAACACAACTCTGTTCACACTAGAGTGTCCAGATGACTAAAATATGAATGTGGCATGGCCAGTGCTCAGACACAGCATAGGACGATGCGTTCCACTCCGAGATCAAGGAGAAATGGTGCTGGCAGTCTCTCCCAAGCACTATCCTCAATCACTTACAAGTTCCACTGTCCCTCTTAACACATTGTGCTGATCTGGGACTCTCCTTCTCCAGCAGAGGGGGATGAAATAGCTATCACAGTATGATGCCACAGCAGCAGTGTTAACCCCTCACTGGGATGAATGAATGGGCTGTCAGCCCCTCCCACAGCTACTGGGTCCAGGTTCTCTGCAGAATCCCCTGGTAGGCTGCACAGCAATTACACTCAGGTCACATTTTTGAAGGCTTCCACGGCAGCCGTGACAGCTAGAGGATGTTTTATTTATAAAGATGAAAGCTGAGCTTGTGGAGACCAAGCGTCATTTAGGTCCTGTGGGCAGCACAGCCAGCCTGATATGGGTCCAGTCTGTGCTCTGATGCCCAGAGAACACCACCACTGACCATGGCATGAAGTTAATGTCCTGACCCTCCCCCTACAGGGGTCATCAGTAGGGTTTGAACCTTGCCCATCAGCACAATATCTAGGCCTCTGTCACTTGAGCTAGAAGAACAGTCCCATTAGCCGAGATGCAAGCAGTAGGCTGTTATCCTGTTGGCAGACTAGCCCCACCACACTCTGCAGGCATGTTAGAGGAATGTGATCTGAAGAAATTCGCGCAAGGTGTGGATACAATGTTAGATGTGCAGGTACCAGCCCCAAGAGCTCAAAATCATAAGGTCAGACCACCCCTTAAAGTAGGGCAATTTTGTGAAGAACCTCATTGCAGTTCAGCTAAGACACATTTCTTTGACTCTGGAGCACACTGGTCACATTTTCAAGCTTTCTTCTGCAACTGCAAAGGCTAGAAATGTAACTTTCATTTAAAAAAAAAAAAAAAAAAAGTAAGATTCTCAGGTAAACTAATAGGTGAAGCCTCAAGCTGTGCAGCTAAGCTCACCAGAGTTGGCAATGTGGCGGTGAACATTTGGCATTCCTTGCCCAGTCCAGCTGGCCAGGCTATACCCACAGTAGGAGTACATTGATGCCTCTAAGCCAGACTGCCCCAGCGCTGGCCCAGGGATAGCAGAGAGGCAGTTTGTCTCTTTCCTACTCAGGGATTTCCTGGCCACTGGCACAGTGCACCGAGGCCCCCCTACCTTGCCCCCTCTTCGGTAACTGCTTGTGGCGCAGTGCCACAGAACTGTCCAGGTGATGATCCAGCCCCACATCCCCCTTGGGCCTACTCCACCCCACAATAGGGGGCTGTGTGGTTACGATGCAGCTATGGGGGGCGGGGGCACATTGACTGGAGGTGTGTGTGGTGGGGAAGAGAGAGAGAGAGACTGACACACATAGGGAGAGAGGTATTGTGCTGTTTGGATTCTGTGACGCTCTCTCTGTCCCAGCTATTAAAAATTCACCAGGGAAGTTTACAAAAACAAAACTTTTTAAAACTGATACCCACCCACTCCACCCCGCAAGTTGCAAAATTGTCAAATCTTCAATAAAAAGCACCACCACCACCACCACCACCAAGGAAAGAAACACCACACCTCTGCTCTGGCCTTTGTCAACAGATCAGCACAAATAGGCAGCAAAAGTCAGTACAATTAATCTACCACAATGCCCCCCCCCCGCCCAAATTTAAAGGAAAGACATAAAAACCCTCTACCTAAAAGCCAGGGATCCACTCATTCTGTGAGCGCACGAGGGAGGGGGGGCTTTTGAAATGCAAAGTGACAAATGATGTCTCCGCTGCATTAATTGATGTGACGCTGGGTTGACACTGCAACCCCGGGAGGGGCTGGCATTCAGGGAGAGAATCCAATCAAATGTTAAAAATAGGTCAGAGAGGGAAGAAGATAAAGCTGGTTTAATTTCAGCAGCTAGTTAAAAGAATCTGCCCCTGGCTACAGAGTGCTTAATGCAAGCCCGGGCGGTGACATCAGATTCCCAAGCCAGCACAAATGACAGGGAGAAGAGGCAGTGCGTGAAGCAGGTTGCAGGACGCACGGGCTGGACTTTAACTTGGGAAGCTGGCTAGGTAGGAGCAGGAGGGGAGGCACCTTGGAGACCACAGAGCATCCCGGCACAGGCCGCTGTGGATAACACCAACCTTGGTACCCCCACTTCTCCCCCCCACACACACCTGTCCTAGCTACGCAGCTTTCACAGTTCCTATCACCACAATAGCGGGATAGCCCACAGTCTGTACCGTGTTTAATCTTCCCACCACCCAGGAGGCAATATCCCCGTAGTACAGCCGGAGAACTGGTGCACAAAGAGCTAAGTGACTTGACGAAGGGGAAACACAGAATTTAGCCCACTTGACCATGTAACCTTCTCGGCAGAGCCTGCCTGATTTATGCTAGTGATTGTTGCGATGGGAGCAGAGGGTGAGCAGCAGTGGTTCCTGCAGAGCTACACAACAACCACATCAGACCCGGGACCCTTCAAGCTAAAAGGGTAGCACAGTAAAGAGCAGCAAGGCGTGGAGTCAGAGCCCTACGCCGCAGGAGATCAAAGAGAATGGAACACTTGGCCTCTCATGGACTGCTCCGCATACTGGAGAATTTCCCAGCAAAGGGATTCCCGGCAGAACTGCCAGGGCGCAGGTAGCCAAGTTGGGATTTCCACCATCTGCTCCGCACGTGCCCCGAAAGGGCTTTAGTTTTCGACCTCTTTGGGGTACCTCGTTGGTCATTCGTGCATTGCTCTGCTCCCACTCAGGTTTTGCTGTCGCCCTGGTCTGAAAGGGTCGTAGGGAGTTCAGCCTGGCAGAGACACCGCTAGCTTTGCAGTGACGGGACAGGCAGCTGGGAGAGGGCTGCCCTGGGCTACGTTGAGAGAGACACAGCTGCAGCACCCCGAGATGAAGAACCGGAAGCAGTTCCACTCTTCTGAATTTGCCAAAGGAAGGCTGTGCGGGGCACAGGGCTCCCTGAGGCTGCCAGCCAGACCAGCTGCCCAGCCCACAGGAGAAGGCTAGACTGGAGCCTCGCGCAAGCTCCCTGCTGTTAGTGCATAGAGGAACTAGCAGGGGACTCAGCCAACCCATTTCTGCCACTGACTCCCTGGGTTTTATTGAATTCAAGGCCAGACGGGGCCATTAGATCAAGTGATCTAACAACTTTGGGCAAGTGACTTTCCCTGTCTATGAAAAAAGAATGATGATGAAACAAGACAGCAGGGAGTTTTGTCAGAAAGCTCTTTGGGGCAGGGATTTTGTACCGCACCTAGCACAACAGAGCTTCTAGCCAGGATTGTAATGTGCACAAGTTACAAGCTGAATCAGAGAGCCTAATTTGGGTGCTGAGGGAGTATCCATTAGCTGGTAGCACTAGTAGACTGTTACCTTCTCTGGGAACCAGTCACTAGCTAGTGAGTAAACACAAACGCACACACAGTTCTTGTTGCTTTAAAATAATCCCCCTCCCCCAACTAGCCCAGCCTGGCGCCCATGTAAGTGATGCCACAAGAACCAGGCAGTGACAAACCAGGCTCTATGGTGTGGCTGGCATGGTGGGGCAGGAGGTAATGGAGCTCCACAACCCTCCATCAGGCAGCAAAGATGGCCCAATGGTTAAGGCAGAATTTTATGACTGGAGGCGAACCCCGGCACTGCCACAGATTTCCTGTGTGACCATGGGCATGTCATTTTTCCTCTGTGCCTCAGTTCCCCTCCTGTCCAACAAGAACAGAAGCACAGCTCTGTTGCACACGGAGCTTGTGAGAGGCCATGATACTAAGGGAATAGTGGTTATACAAGAATCTTCACGAGCCAGGGTCAGGCTCTGCTCTGGTTGGAAAAGGTGCAGACAGTGCAGGGGTCAACATTTGACTCCTAGACACCTTCTAACCAGCTGCCTTGACCACGCACCCGACGCTGGGCCCAAGTGTCTCAACGCATCACGCATGGGCCCGACTGCAGCGTCACGAGCGACGGAGTGGAAGCGACAGTAAATGCCTGGCACTCGATGCATTTCACACCCTCGCCTTGCATGCCAGACTCCGCTTTGCCCAGCCCCTCCGGTCCTCCGCTGCTTACCTCAGAGTCTGTACTGGATGCAGTGGGAGGGGGTGGGGGGACAGGGAGGGGGAGGGAGGGGCCAGCGGATGGTCTCTTGCTTCCCTATCTCCTTGGGCTGCAGATTCCTTATGAGCTGGTAAAGGACTGGCTGCTTCGCCACCAAGTTGATTGGAGGTTGCATCAGAGCCGTGACAGGCCTGTGGTCCTGCTCTCTTTCGGCCGTGACATCAGCAGCAGCGCTCTCCTGCACAGTCAGCATTGCTCCTCCTCGTGATCTGGAGCGACTCCGAGCCCCACTGCCGCACTGACCATGCAGGTCCGAAATGCTGTACAAATCCAGTAGTTTAAGTGGAGTGTCCCTGGATTTACACCAGTGCCCCTGAAAGCAGGATCTGACCCAGAGTCTTCCTAGAACCTGCAAAGAAAAACTCCTGACAAAACCCTTATCCCAGGGGTAAGGGCCTGTCTGCTTTGGGTACGTACATGATGCCCTCTGTACTTTCTACCCAATGCTTGGTTCTCCTGCACTTCCTGTCCCAAACCATTATGCTGATGCCGAGTCCTGCTTAAACCACTGCCATGTTCTGCCCTACAAGTGTCTGCATTTTCGCAGAAGGTGAAACAATTGGCCCCTCTTCAGTAAAACTGGTCAAGAATTTTGGAGGACGAAAGCAAGGTATTTATTACTGAGCTGAGTCAGGGCAGTTTCCAGTTTCTAAGCCCATTTCCCAACTGACCCCCATAACCTCACCCCCATTAGGCCCACAAGAGATGGAGCTAGCTGACAGCACTTCCTTATTCCACCAATTTGTCATGAAGGCTGAAGAATTCAAACCCAGTTCGGTTTGAGTGTTCGCAGGGGAATGTCCAGCCAGCAGTGACCGTGGAGTCACTGGGAAGGTGAAATAGCAGGAAACCAAGCAGCCAGGTGACTGATTGAGGAATGCGAAGGTGCTGGAAATTAACACCTTTTGAAACAGACCCAAAGCGCCACCTTGGAAGCTGCCTCTGATGTTCCCACAGCTCAGGCATGATTGGCCACAAGAGTATGGTAACTTCTGGCCCAACTTTAAAGATAGCTGAACAGAGAAGCAGCAAAAGAAGATCCAATAATGCATCTGCCAGAGGCTAATGAATGAAGGGCATTTTTCAGAAGAATACTTTGAGCTACAGAAGGGATGAGCACAGAGTGAGCTACAAAGCTAGGGCAACACTGTCCCCGTTTTACCGACCGAGACAGAGATGAAGACAACACGGCCATACTTCAATCCCAGAACCCAGGTGTTCTAGTTTTCACTGCCACGGCCTACCCACACTATCGCCAAGTATCAGGCCAGATGTACACTAGATGCACGTGGCGTAGGCATGTTCCACTGGTAAAGTGTCCCCAGTGCAGGCACAGCTTACACCAGCCAAACTGCACTTTGTATTAATGTCATTTATTCCAGCCCCTGCTGCCCCAGCAAATGAAATACGCCAGCCAGGTGCCGGCAGACGTCTGAAGTGGAGACCTGGTCTCAGACTATTAAGCCAAGCGCCATAGCCAGATTTCGCCTGAGTAAACTCCATCATGCTTCCCTGACACTCTCCCCTGCACTCTCGGTACATCTACACTGCAAGCAGAAATGTGATTGCAGCACAGCTAAATTAAAGCTAGTCTGAGTTTGCCAACCCATCACACCTTTAGATGCAGTGCAGCCATGGCCTCAGTGACACACGCCATCTTGCCCCTTCACAACTCTTTGTTTCCATTAGCCCTTTGCAGTAGTTACAGGTATAGCAATCCTCTGACTCCAGCGCAGAAGCCGCCGGGATTACGACACGTCGTGGCATACAGAAGCTACCTAGTTAATTACATAAATTAATCATAGCTACAGAGAGTCCCCCTACAGAGAGATTGCCTGGTCAAAACTAATTCAGTGAAAGAGGAGGATTTTAAAATTGGGCTTCTGGCAATACAAAGCAAGAAGGCACCAAAAACTATATTCAAGACCCAAAACCAAACCAAAAGCTACTCACAGTCAAGCCACGGACATCGTTGTGTCAGGTGCTGCACAGGGACTTGGAAAGAGGCATTCTTTTCTCCGCAGAGCAGAGCCCCGGTCCTGAACGCAAGGTCTCTGTGCAGCCGTGGTGTCACTTAATGATCCTGTTCACATTCTGGGAATAACAATGTTGCAGAACTATCAGAACCTGATGCTTCACTCTCAAAGAGCTGACTAATTTTAAGTAGGAGAATTAAAGTCAAGATACAAGAGCCTTCACATCTTGTCTTAAACTCAGGTGCAGAATCAGCTGCCCCATTTAATCTCAGAGGTGGCTCCATTTCAGTGTCAGGGAATCCAGTTTTCTATATCCTTTACCTATGTCACAAGCACATTGGCAAGATAGAATGCAGAGACGTTTGGCAAGAGAATCAAATGGCCTGGGAGGCATCGCCATTAACCTTGTTGCTAAAGGACTGTTGTCCCTTTGGATGGGTAATAAAAGTTGCCCTGTTCTGCACTGGAGAGTGAGGGGATGGATGGGGGAGAAGAGGAATGACAGTAAAATCCCACTCAGTGCCATCTGTGGCTTTGCTCAGGAAACACAGGGGCAAGTGGGCTGGCCTGGGCACGTGAAGTAAACAAACTGCCCTCCCAATGAGAAACCCATGTGGTGTAGCCTGATGTGAAAGCTCAAGGCCACCCCAGCCACCCACAGATCACAGGCCCCCAACAAACACCTGGCACATGGAAATGGAGTCAGAAGAGAGTTTTTCCACCCAACAGGCAACCAAGATGGCACAAGACACCACCGCTTTGTTCTAGTGCCTCCCTGGATCTCAAAGCACGGAGGCCATTTTAATTCATTACCTAGCTGCTTCTCTGGCTTCCCATTGCAGGAAAACTGAGGAACACTGACGGATTTACTCTCACAATGCCCCCAAGACGGAGAATAGTATAAGTACACCTATTTAACAGAGAGGTAGTGCAGTCTCGTGGCTAGAGCAACGATACTCAGACTGCGGCGAATAAATTGTCAGTGGCTCTTCGCAATGTAAGAAATTAAAATACTGTGTGAATTAATTATTAACCAGTCAGGGTGCTTTTACTGTGTTATTAACCAATTTAAGTTATCCACTTGAACTGAAGTGGCCCTCCTTTCTCTGTGTGTATACGTGTGTACGCCTAACATATGACAGTTTCCATTTCATGCATCTGACGAAGTGGGATTAAGCCCACGAAAGTTCATGCGATAAATAAATTTGCTACTCTTTAAAAAAGTACCACAGGACTCCTTGTTTGTTTCACTTGCACTAAGTTATACACTTACCTGCTGTGAGTGTGTGTATGTATCTTGGATTTAAAAAAATCGAAATGTTCCCCACAACCCCTTCATGCAGTTTCAATATGAGCAGTACTATAGTAAATTAAACAATGAATGCACACCACCGTGACTCTTTTTAGTAATGGTGATGGGTAGTTTGGCTCCTGAATCATTGAGATCTGAGTATATGTGGGCTAGAACAGTGGTCTTGGAGTCAGGAAATCGGGGTTATTTCCTTAGTCTCTGTAGCGCTGCCTTGTTGATAGTTGACACTGTGGGCACGTACAGCATCTACTGCAATGGGCCCCTAATTTGGCAGCAGTCTCCGGCGTCTGCCCCAGTATTTAAACCCTTTTGAAGCAGAGACTGTCTTTTTGTTCTGCATTTGGATAGTACCTAGCGCCATGGTCCATGATGGGGCTTCTCTTGCCAAGGGCACACTGGGAGTCCGAGACCAGAGCAATACCCACAAAACCATCCTTCCCCACACTCAATGATTATTGCCCCCATTCTACAGGTAGGAAAACTGAGGGAAGTGAGGAAGTGACTCCTCCCTCCCCCCACTCCCCAGTCTCATGTTCTAATCACTGCACTGTGCCTTTAACGGTGACCAAAAAGGCTTTGTAAGTGGCACCCATTACAAGTCAGAGTTCCTCTGTCTTTAGCTTAGGGAACAGAACAGTAGAGATGCCACAGCCATGGAGGCTGCAGAGAGGCCTATGAGGTATTGGAGCAGTAGCATGGGCAGCTGCAAGGGCTGGCAGGGGCTAGCTGCCTTGAGTATGTACCCACATTGTCAGGGTGGGTTTGTACTTAGGGCAGTCACGCCCTCACGTGCACTCCTGTTTGTAGCATGTTAGCTCAGTAAGAACTAGCCAAATACAGCTGAATTGGGAATCACATGCCAGCTCCAAGTTCGGATGCAGCCTATGATCAGTGGGACCTAGCTCCAAAAGCTCCTGATGGGAGGCTTAGAGCTGCAGCCATCTCTGCGTATGAAAAAAAATCCAGCATCTTCCTGATTTCTTCCCCCTACTCCAAACATCCATAAATGTCCCAACTGTGACAGACTCTGCAGAGCCCTGTGGACCCTCTCCAAACCAAGCCAAGGGGGCGCTGTGCATCCAGCCACCAGCAGCATTGCAAAGAATGAAACCAAGAGGAGAAAGAAACCAGAAATCTTTTCTACAGCAAATTTCTACCTCCCCACACATCCCTCCCAACTGGGAATCTCTGCAAACAGCAACACCAGCCAAAAATGAATAAATAAATAAAAATCAGCCAGTGCCAACGCTGGAAAGCTTATGAAAGCTCAGCAAAAAGATCTCTCAGCTGCCATCACTTCTCCTTTTTGTTTGATTAATTCTCAATTTTTCACAAGCTCTCTGCGGCCACATAAGGAAATGCATGGTCCATCCCAGCCAGAGTCCATGGGGGTGGGCGGCTCTGATCCAGCATAGCACAGGGAGGTGGAGGACTGATGGGGTGTCTGGCTAGAGTGAAATTGCTTTCTGAAAGATAAAACACCCTTTGATGTTTGATATGGGTGACCCTGAATTTAACCCCACTTATTGCTCAGGAAAACGTTCCCCCAAACACAGATCGGCTCTGACAGCCGAGAACTATCCCCCTGGCTGGAGCTGCCGAGGCGTTGACCGCAGCGGAGGAGAGAGAAAGGAGTCATGTGCACTCATGTCACAGAGAGTTCAGTCCTGTCACCACCCTACAGCAAGATCCCTTGCCCGCTGGGCCCATGCACGCGCCTTGTCAGGGTCCTCTGCATGCGGGTTTTGATAGGATCGGCCATTACCCTAAAACTGCCAGGCATCACCCCTCCCTGCTCCACAGTCCTGATCAAGCCAAGCATAATCATAGCCAGGCCTGACCTGGCTCCATGCTTAATTTGAAGGCCCACCGTTCCCGCTGAATATTGGCAGCTGAGCTGCTTTTTGGGGACGGAGCGGACGTCTGCTGTGATGCCTGAATTTGGAGAGCCGAAATAAAAGGGAACACCCACTCTAGCGCCAACAGCAAGAGAGAGGTTGCTTCAGCTGGTGAACCTTGGCAGGGGCACTCTGTCTCGGCACTGACTTCCACAGCCTTCAGCCAGCAGTGACCAGCAGCACAGCTGAGTGAGCGGGAAGTCAGGACCTGCTGGGTTCCATTCCCAGCTCTGCGGGGGAGGGTGGCCTAGAGATTATCCCCACTTTGCTTTGCTCTCCCAGCAGCTTCTTTTCAGCTGCAATAAAGACATGGAGCAGAAGAGACACCAAAGGAGGGCACTGCAGATAGCAGGAATGGTTGATGCACTGTAGGGCCAGATCCATAGCTCAGTAAAGTCAGTGGAAAGATGGGCTCCAATACAAGCCCCTGCTCGAAGGTTATTCTGAAAACAGAGCTGGGGTGGAGAGGCTCAGTCCTATCCTCCCCCATTTTTCCTCCTGGTATCTGGAGTTAGCAGTTGCCATGAAATCCCAGCAGCTCGGGCCCCAGTTTGTGCTCCTAGTCACACACACAGCCTGGCTAGCGAAACATAGGGCTGGGTGGCCATCTTGGGCACCAGCTATTGAGAGACACGCAGGGTTGGGTCGCTGGTGTGACTGCACTGGGTCGATAGGGATGCACGGGCGAAGAGAGTTTGGTGGGTCTAACATAGTCATGCTGGTGCACCATAGCTAAAGGGCCAGCTGGCCCCTAGAAGACAAGTGTGATCGTAGCTCAGAGTCAGGCCTGGGCAACGTAAGGGAAGCTTTGGCTACCTGTGCCCTCATTCAAAGGGTTTCATGCCCCAGGGATATTCATGCATGCACAAGGGAAACACCTCTGCACATAACACTCTAAACCCCTGTGTCCAATGCACCTTTCACCCCATGTGGGGTTGGGGGGTGGGGGGCCTGGACCCTTATAGTTACAGAGTCCCTGGCCATGCACTCATTCCCTCCTGCCCTGCATTCGCCCATCACCCCAGGGGAAGCCTGGGACTCAAAAGGATGGAGCTGTCCTCCACCGTGTGTACAGGGAGAGTGGAGCGATTGGGGTGGGCGGGGAAGGGGCGGGGAAACAGGCTGTACTTCACTAGCATAACCACAAAAGCAGTTGGAGACATGACCCATCCCCGCATCATTAGCTACAAGAAGACCGTGACTTCA
This sequence comes from Pelusios castaneus, assembly GCA_007922175.1. Lineage (NCBI taxonomy): Eukaryota > Metazoa > Chordata > Testudines > Pelomedusidae > Pelusios > Pelusios castaneus. Next base: position 27,229,477 of record ML685768.1, on the reverse strand, counting down.
TGCAGCCCAGTCTTAATGGGGGAGGGGTAATTGTCTCCATAGCGACAGGAGTAAAATAGAAGGGGTTTAGGATCCAACATTAAAGAAGCCATCGTGAGGGAGCCAGAGTTTGGATCATGCAAGTGTCTTTCTAGCACAGAGTTCACAGCAGTCTGGCCAGCAGGAGAAGTTGTCTCTCTCTCCCCCACCCTAAGGACCCCATTACCCTAGACTAGGGTTTCTCAGCTTCTCATCCTGACTGGCAGAGGAGTGAAAAGCAGTCAGAGCAGGGGAAGGCGGGCAGGAGGCACTGAAAATTTGATTACAGTATAAAGCAAAGATTATTTCATTCCCCAATACCCTGATCTTCCAAGGCCAAGTTCCTTGGGTAACCTCTCAGAACAGACACAAGTTATCCAGGCTGTAACTGTTGATACATTTACTCTAGAAGAGTAAAAAAATAAATAATCAAAAGTGCAAGGAGGTTTACAGGTTTGTTTGTTTTCTACTCTGAAAACGGTCATTGATCTGAGCAGGTGGAGAAATGCATCAAAGAATTGAACCCGGAGGTCAGGTCCCAGGCAAGCCCCCCTCACCCTTAGACTACACTTCCTTTCTGTGCATGGTACCAAGCCACTTTGACGTGCACCAGCGAGAGGGACTCTTCACATACCAATAATGGGAACAAGTGGGTCTCCCCCCTGCCACAGATGGGATGGTGATTCCTCTCCACTGAGCATGCTGGACTGCCTGGTGGGGCAACAGAGCTGCCTCTGAGTAGGCAGAACAGATGAGGTGAAGAGCCAGTCCAGAAAAGAGGAGATATAAATGAAGTATGCTGAAGAAAAGGGTGGGCAGACCTGTCCCGGCACAGATGGAATGAGATGGTGGGGGGTGGGGTGTTCAGCTAAGGAGAGCTGGGAGGGCAGGAAGGTGGGGAGACCCAGCCAGGGAGTTGGAAAGGGATGGGGGCAAGAGAGCAGCCAACCAGGGAGACCTGGAAGAGTCCACATAAAGGACAGGCTTTGACCCCAACTCTCCCCAGCCTTCACTGCAAGGCAGGATGGCCTTGCAGGGAGTGGGACCTTCTGGGAAATTCAGATCTGGAGGTGGGTTTGGATTTTGAGTCCCTCCTCTGTGTTTGGGGGTGGGCGTCTGGATGGGGATGGGGATGGAGAGGGTGGAATTTCAGACCCATCTATGAAAAGAGGGCCCCTGCACTGTTGACCATCAGGCCACTGACTGAACGGTGATGCAGAGGAGCACTGTGGAAGAAGAGGATTCTGGGTACACATCACCAGGGCCAATGCTCTGCCAGCTGACACCTCACCCTATCCTAGACCCCTCAGAGGAGGCCAGAACTTGAAGCTACCAGCACCTTCCTCCCCTTCCATCCAGGTGACAGAACCAATTCAGTGCTTTATCTCCACAGATGAGCCAAGTTTCCAGCTGCCCTGCAGCCCAGTTACCGCTGGGAGGAGCAGCAGGCACTGCTCCAGGGAGCACTGATCTGACCTGACAGGGATGGAGGTCTCATGGCGAGATGGCAGGCTGCGCCCCTCCTCCCCCCATCCCCAGCGGCTCATCAGCACCTAGCATCCCAGCGAACGTGCTAATGGGAGCAACACGTTCTACTTTCTCACATTAGTCAGTGGAAGGGTGATGGATCCGAGCTGTGATGCCGCAGAGTGAGAGAAGCGCATGGACGCTCTCCTCCTCCTACTGCATCATCCCAGTTCTTGGGGGGAAGAGGGGGAGGGAGATGCAGGAAAGGCCTTCCCCAGTCCATCCCATATTACAGGGGTACCTTTCAGGCTCCCAGCCAAACACCTCTCAGAGGTCACTACCTAAGGACACAGCTCTCGTTTGCCCCTTATAGGCACAGTCCCTGCAGAAGGCACTCAAGGGAAAGATGGATCATACCGGGCAAAACGCAGGCACATAGGCACTGCATGCTAAGGCTGTGTCTAGACTGCCTGTGAGAAGTACAAGAGCATCCTGAGCTGCGATTAATGCCCCAGAGGGCGCAGAGGGCTGCAAACAAACCAACCAAAAACCTCCATTCAAATTCTCTTGGGGAGGAACAGCTGCAAAAGGTCAAGCAGCTGGTGAGAGTGTGCAAGGCACGTGTGTGAGGGACCGGGAGGGAGAGAGGTTTCTCAAGCTGCATGGGAACTGGAAGAGGAAGGGAATTTAAAAGGATGGGTAAAAGGTTGGTGGTAGGAAGGGTGGGCAGGATCTCTGAGACCTAGCCCTGAAGGGTGGGAGTCCCCTCTCAGTTACAGCCATGTAACTCAATGAGGCAAGACGGGGATCACTCTGCAAGACAGTTCGTTTAAGAGGCAATATCTTTTTCTCATGTGCAAGGGGCATGTATTGCCCCAAGGCACCACTGAGTATTTTAATCCAAGAGCAGAACTGAAAACAAAATAGAGTCTCAGATGTTTGGGTAGAGAACGATAGCCCAGGCTAGGTAGTTGTAGTCCTTGCCGCATCAGTAGTTCTCAAATCACTGCAGGATCATTGTCCCCATTTCGCAGATGGGGAAACAAAGGCAGGGAGCAGCCACCTAGTAGGGTGAGCTCAGGATAAAACCCAGGTGTCCTAGACATCAGTGCTGCATTCTCTCCATTAGATCACCCTGCCTCCCCTCCTGCAGACCTGTGCAAGCCAGCTGCTCACTAGTGGGGCTTAAAAGGCAATTTTCCCATAACCCTATCACAGGATTTCTTTCTCTGCAGCAGCTGGCATTGAGCATTGTTGCTGGAATGGAGCAGGGGTCCTAGCTCAGAATTTCCTCCACCCACTTGATCTCATAGCCTCCCTACAGGCTCGGCCAGCCCCATTAGCACCACACATTTCTTATAAATGCTTCTCACCTAGCGTCCTGTATGACACAGCAGGCTGAGGGTTGTGGTTAAGCACCAGGGCCTCAGGTTTGAGTCAAGCCGGATTCGTGGCAGGGCCTGTTCCACCCAAGGCTGGAAATAAGCGCTCACTCAGTCAGGTGTAGCCAGCGATTTCCTTGCAGTGCTTTGAATTTCATTTCCTATAAAGGGAGCTGCTTCTTTGAAGGAGGAGGGAGTCCCAGCACAGGAGTTGCACAGCTGGCTTTCCAATGGGGGGAGGGGGAAGAGACAGTGCTCTCCAGCCCCCCAACCCCACCCCAGCCCTAGATGTGGTTAACAGGTGAGCCACACAGTCCAGGAATGGGTGAGTGTGGGCCCAGGCTAACCAGCCGTTTTTGCTTTGAGAGCGTGTGTTCAAATCTCACCCTGAGCAATCATTATTAGCGTTGTGGTTGCATAACCCACATCCACACAAAGCGGCTGGGCCAGAGCTATCACATGAATGCCATGCCTCTGGGTGGGTCACCAGCAGCCACAGTAGACCCCTGGATCTTGGGTCGTAGGGCATGAGCCTTTTAGGATGTCACAAAGCAATCCAGATCCGTTCAACAAGGCTATAGCAGGCATAAGCTGGAACCCAGCTACCACTAGAGGGGGACAGAAGGCCACAGAGAGTGGGTTTGGTTAAGAGTAGCACCGCCCACTTTGCCAGCTACTGAACAAACACAGAAAAGATGGGTGATCCTGAGCTTCAGGATTGTGTGCCCCCAATTTGGGGGATTCTTGGTCCACACCACAATTACTAACTAACTTCTCTTTTTAGGATGGCCAGGGATAGACAAATTCCAAAGGGGTAGCCGTGTTAGTCTATTGTAGAAAGACAACAGAGTCCTGTGGCACTTTTAAAGACTAACAGATTTATTTATCGCATGAGCTTTCGTGGGAGAAGATCCCACTTCGTCAGATGCTTTGAAGATAGTGGGATCTTCTCCCACGAAAGCTCATGCGATAAATAAATCTGTTAGTCTTCAGGGATAGACAGTGACTGAGCCAGAGATTGCAGGGCCGGGTCAAGGCAGACAGTGGATTGGTAGATGCCCATTCTAGAGCAGATCTGGGAGCCAGATGACACAGGACTGTCAAGCCCCCACCCCCTACAATGCATCTGGGAAGTTAGATGATGATACTTAGGGAAAGCCTCGTGTCTAATGACAGGTGTATGGATTTTCCAGATTACCAGCACTTCCTTTGTTTCCACTGAGCGTCCTCCCATGCTTCTCATTTAAAAAAGATTCATTGAAACAGTCACATTTTGAAATGTGTGTGTGTGGGTCAACCCATGGCCCATCTAGCTCAGGAACCCAACTCCAGCAGTGCCCTGTGCCAGCTGCTCCATAGAGAAAGGTGTTGGAGCCACACAGAAGCGGTATAATTTGCCTACAAGAACCCAGGCAACACTTTCCGCTCCATCCCAGCAATACAGCACCTTTGTTCCCCAGCACCAGCCCCCTTCCTTCCCAGAGGGATTCCCCATGTCCAGGCTACATGAATTATTGAGAGCAGCTTCTCCACCCACGCCAATGCAATTGCTCACAAAGCAGATGAAGGCCAGAGGCTCCATGAGGCTGGATGGTTCTTGGCAAGGGCACAGCTGCCCAGCAGACTTTCCACCCTGCTGACTAGCAAAGAAGGTTCTTCTTTTCACAGCAGAAGGACGCCCACATCACCTGAACACAAAGACACCAGGCCCAACTGCCAGCACCCACTGGAAGGCCTGACCCCCAACGCCAGCCTCGCTTGGGCATCACTACCCACACCCCACCTCATGAAAGATGGTGCCGCCTAGAGGTTTCACCAAGGGACTGTGGATCAGGACTCCCCAAGTTCCATCCCCAGCATGGCCATGCAACTCCAGACTCATAGCATGGTGGGAGGGGCACTGAAAGGGTTAATCAGCAAGGGCCAGCTACACAGCCCTGTTTTCAGGGCATTCCAGCCTCCCCCACTCCCCTGTTGTCCCTCTGCAAATGGGACAGTGTTTACCCGCGTCACAGAGAGAGGGGCTCTGTCAAGGTAATGTTTGTGAAGCGCTTTGAGATCCCTGGAAGAAAGACACAAGGTCTGGTGGGGAACAGCTGAGCTGCTTTGGAGGACCAGACTAACAGGAGGCAGGTTCCGGGACTGGGTGTGGGAGCCGAGGATTGGAACGACTGGGGGACTGCAGGCGGTACCAAGGCCCAGCAGAGCTGCGGCGGGATGGGGCCGCAGGTTGGGATTCATAGAATCATAGAATAATAGGGATGGAAGGGACCTCACGAGGTCATCTAGTCCGACCCCCTGCTAAAAAGCAGGACCACTCCCACTAAATCACCCCAGCTGGGGTTGCGATTAAGGAGCATCGATTGCACAGAAGATATTGCACCTGTCTTGGTAGCTGCTGCAGCTAGCACTAGCAATAGGCATCTCCCGGAGCACCTAGAGACTCACCCCAGATCTATTTTCAGGAACACATTTCTCCATTGTGCAGGCCCCATGTGCGCCCCATCGCACGAGACACCCCAGTCTGGCCTGGCACCTACTTAACAGCAGAACCTACCCGTGGCTCCTCTGTCAGGAGCAAGTGTGCAGTATTACAGGGCCTGCAGCAGATGCTCAGCTCAGCTAAATGGATATTGACAGAACTGCGAACCTTACCTCTGACCCCAGTGCCTGGAGTCTCCATTCCCGGCGGCGCTGCACGCTGAGATGCTAAGCACTTTGCACGCCGCAGTCACTGATAGGGGGCAGCTCACTTGGGCCCAGGGTCAAGCTCAGGTCAAGCGCTGCGCTGGAGCCTGCCTTGTGCTGCGGCCGGCCACAACAGTTTTGCATGTTCATTTGCTTGCTGTCCTTCTCTGATCTGCCCCACTCCTCTTGTCCCCTGCCATTGCTCTTTTCCCTCCTTGCTCAATTTCATTTCTCTAGTCATTTTCCCCTTCCTCCTCCCTATTAGTGCCTTTTACACACACACACACGCACAAATGCGCACGTGCAAAATGTATCCATTCCCTCCTCCCAGCTCTTTGCTTTTCATGTCACACCCATTCCATTTGCTCCTTCCTAGCACCCTCTTTTGCCAGACTCTCCTTCCACCAGCACCTGAGATTTAATAAACTGTGAAGCTAGGATTGGGTCGAGTAGCTAATGTCTTGCGATCATTCAGAGCTTTAATCTCAATCTGGACAGTGGGATTAGGCATAAAAGAATTAAGACCAACTCTTAGGTGAAGGTGGTAAAAAGGAAATACTGTCTGTCTTGTCTACATAGATTGTACGCTCCATGGGGCAGGGGCTAGCACAAGGGGGCAGCAAGCCTGCCTCTAGATGCTGCCATTTTACTCATTACCAGGACTCCACCACCCAGCAAATCCAGACATGGTGCTGCATGCTGGGAAGCACTGTCTCAGCAGGCTGCAGCCCTGCACTGCGGGCTAGAAAGAGTGGATCTCTATTGTAGCCATACCTGCAGTGCATGGGGCACTGTGCAGAATGGCACTTCAGGGGCAGAGCACAACTCAGTTGAAGCCCTGAGGTCTTTGAGAAATCAATCCATCTCCGCTATGAGTGCCCTTAACTTGGCCTGTCTACACGCTGGCTGGCTCTGGCTCTAGCAAGGTCAAGTTCAGAGTCTCTCGTAAGCCAGGGTCTCCCTCAGGGCTCTGCAGCTGCCGTGCCCTCTTCTCTCCAAGCAGCAGTGCACATGGGAATGCCCCAATACCATGGACAGCCCAGGGGTTCGTCTCTATCGTGCTGTGCAGACCTTTCAGCTCCTCTCCCCCCACCCCATAATCTGCTAGCTACCTCCCCGAAACCTGGATCAAGCCAGCTTCCACCCACATCCTCCTTCCGTGACTCAATGGAAGGAAAAGCCGCCCCGAGAAGAGAGGACAGGGAGAGAGATGATGGAGACAATGCCAGGAGAAAGGGAAAGCAAAGAGAGAAGGGAAAAAAGAGTGATCAAAAGAGGTGTCATCAGGCCTCAACCCTCTTAATTCACCTGCCACCCCAGAAATGCCAGCTGGGAAGGAATTGAGCTCATGGAAGGTTCCTCTGAGCCTGGCCCTCTAGTGGCCACCAGTGGAAATCCACATGAAGGATTCCCAGCTCCTCAGTTTGTGCAAGTGGATGCATCTCACTCCATGGGACTTACAGCAAGCCCCGTGTTTGACCCTTCCCACCCCATGCGAACTGAGTCAGGGCTTGCTTGCATACACCCCCTTATACTGATGCAACCATGGCCATGACTGCGCAACCACACTGCCACGCAGGCTTTGGGTTAAGCTACTACACCTCTGAAATCCCAGGACCAGAGCATCACCAGAAGCATGTTGCATTGTGGGTCATCATCCCGGGGTGCTAACTGCTGCTTTTAGGCTCTAAGCATTCTGGGTGATGAACCCCAGGAAGCTACAGCACCTTCCAGTAAGATAGGGCAAATCTGTCCATGGGATAGAGTAAGAGTCTACAATCTGTGGCTCCGGAGCTGCATGCAGCTCTTTGGCTGCCCCCTTGTGACTCCAAGCTCTGGGCCCCCTCCTGCCACTGGAGACCCTGTGGGCAGCCCACACTAGGCTCCAGGCTCCTCTCCACCACCGGGTGACCCTGAGGGGGGGGGGCACTCCTAGTTCCGAGCTCCCTCCTCACCACCAGGGGACCGTGCAGCAGACGCCCTGGCCCAGCTTCCAGCTCCCCCCACCAGGAGGCCACACCCATTGTGGCTCTCAAAACACCTGGTTATTGAAGGAATTTTTTTAAATGGCCCTTCTTATCTTTTGGGTTGCTGACCCCTAGGATAGAGGATGTAAGTGTCTAAAAAAACCCAACCCTCTACCTAAGTTAGCAAAGCGGGGAAATGAGAAAAAATTAAGTTGACTTTATTAAACCTACTTTTAAGTCGACTTTCTGCTTAAGTTGACTTTCTAAAGTCGACTTAAGCCAGTGTAGACCTGGAGTCAGGGGCGTTGCTGGATAGCAAAAAGATACAGGGCTGTGGCCCCCAGCCCACCCCTGCCCCCAAACCCCCACTCCAGCCCTCCTAACTCCCCAGCTTCCCCCATCTTCACTCCACCCCCCTTGAGCCCCCAAACCCCCTCCGTCCCTAGCCCCCACTCATCCCCCAACCTCCTCCATCCCTCCCCAGCCCCCCACCTAGTCTCCCTCCAGCCATCCACAATCCCCTCCCCCCCTCCCCAGCCCCCACCAGTCTCCTTGTCCCCATGTCCCCTCCACCCCTCTCCAGACCTCTAACTCCATTCATCCCTCCCCAGCTCCCCACCCAGTCCCCCTCCAGCTGCCCATAGTCCTCTTCACTGCTACCCAGCCCCCAGCCAGTCTCCTTGTCCCCTCCACCCCTCTCCAGGCCTCCCTCCAGCCCCTTCCCAGCCCCCTTACCTGGCCGGAGGCTCGGAGCTGCAGGGACAGCCAGCAGAGCTGCTTCTCGGCCAGGCCGCTCCCACCCTGAGCACGCTCTGTCTGAGCATGCTCAGGGCGGGAGATTTGAATCTCCCCAGTCTGGCCGCAGCAAGAGTCTGCGGCTTTGCTGGGGCCCCTGGGTGGAACGCAGTGTTCCGCCTGGGTGCGCATGTGCCTGCTGGGGAAAATAGATTCGGGGCTCAGGATTTTCTACTCGGGGCTGGCGCCCTGCCAGCCCGACGACAACGACGCCTCTGCCTGGAGTAGCCCTAAGTCAACTCTCCAGGACTTCCCCACTGCCTTCCCTGCCAGGGTGGCTGGCACAGGGAGAGCCTGGCATGCCCCCCCACAGGGCAGGGCAGAGCCCTGCCCACCCTGCCCCTATACCCTGCCAGGGTCCCTGTCCTCCTTTGCCCCATTGTACCCATTGTACAATGGGGCAAAGGCTGAGCCCTCTGGCACTTGGCAAGGGGTGCCCCCCCTGCCACCATGGACCAGTCCCAGGTCCACCTAGCCCCTACAAGTTGACCTAGGCATCCAGTGTAGGACTTTGTAGGGTCCCCTGAAAGTCGACTTAAAATTTAAGTGTGGACATGCTAAGTCAACTTAAATTAACAAGTGTATACATAGCCTAAGAGACCCGACTATTCCATTTCAATTCCCAATGGACCTCGTGGGTGGAGTGTCTAGATCCCCAAGGCTGCTTTGAACAGTTCAGCCAAGGACTCTCCATACAACACATAACTATCAATCATAAAGGGCTCTTTTTCTTGGAGGACCTCAGAGCCATACAGACATCAGGGCAGGGCATTTGTCCAACAGAATGGCCTGACCTGGCTGAGACCTCTAGGCACCCCTAGAAAATAAAGGGAGCTAATGAAGTCTTCCAGCTGCATTGCAGAGTAAGAAAACATTCCAGTTTTGCAGCTCAGGAATCAGAGGGGAAGGAACTTGTCAAGGTCATGCAGTGAGTTGGTGTCAGAGGCTGAAAGAGAAGACACCAAGCTACAGGAAGACATGGACGAATCCACCATTACCATAGAGTCAGTGTCCACATTTATCTGCTACAGCAACCTCTGTATTCACACCACTTATCTCCTGCCCCAACGTACACTGTGCCAAGCTCTCCATGACTCTGGAGCAGTATGTAAGTCATGCTGTAGGAAGCCTAGTTTAACCTATGTCCTTTGGGCTCTGATCCTCTAGGAGGTGCATAACTGCTTCCCTCCCCATGCTACCCCCACTGTGCAAAATGAAAGTGAGCCGCAGAGAGCACCAGCTTCGCCCCATCCCTGAACCCACTCAGCTCCATCTCCAGTGACTCAGAGTGGAAGCCGCGCTGCTCTCTCTCACACTGTAGTGAGACCAAACCACAACCAGAAGTGCGGTTTCACCGCTTTTGTGCGAGCAGCCGAGGAGAAGGAGTTGCAGTGGGTCAGAGGAAGCAGGCCGCAGAGCCCGCCAGTGAACGCCCCTCACCCTCCAGCACAGCCTCATGTTTCGGTAGGTGGAATGGGACCTCAGAAGAGTCAAGATGGGGTGGGCGGAGTAGAGGAAGGTTGGGGAGGTTTGCATTTGATTTGGGATTCACAAAGGCAGTTTGATTATGCAAACCTTGAAAACCCCTGTGATCTCTCATGGTTTCTCCCACTCAAACTAGAACTGCTTTTGGAGGTTAAAAGAAGAGAAAAAAAAAAACTTGTGATATACGTGGGGCAGAACTTCAGTTTGTTGGAAGTTTCACTCAGTTGCCGCTAAAGACTTAATCGCCCTTCAATAAAGTTACAAAGAAAAGCTGATGGGATCTAAAGCCTAGTGCTTTACACCCACATTTCTGCCATTTTACAGGTGGGGAAACTGAGGCAGTGAACTGATTGGCCCAAGAACCAGGAGTACAACCTCCAGATGAGGCCAATGTTATGGTCACTGGCCAGCACTGTATGTTTTTCTCCACACAGAACAAGCGACTTGTTTTCTAACGTTGGCCTATCTAGACTCCTGAATGCCAGCCCAGCAGAAGCAAGTCTTCCCACCTGTAGTGTTGCACAAGAGGACCCTTACTGATTGCGGTGATTAAGAACTGCAGGCTGATCTGATGCATCTGCTCCTCCTGGGAGGGTTTGGTGTGAAACGGAATAGCCAAGTCTACCGTGCTATAACAAGGCACCCAGACTCACAGCTACTGCTAGCTGCCTCTTGGAAAGATCCCTGTGACATATCTGAGCATGGCCACAAAGGATAAGATTAGATAGATAAGCACCCTTATCAGCTAACATAGAAGTTTTGATTACCAGCTGGGTGGGAGGGGGAGGTCAAACTGCCAGCCACCTTGAGCAAGACAGCCATGGATCATTACTCTCTGAAGAAAAGAGCAATGCTCTGACATAACTCTTGGAAGACCTATACCAGCATATCCTCTGAAGGGAGCATACAGCAGTGTAGGAACTTGTTACGGTATCAGTCCTGACTGACCAGTGGAGAAGAACTGCAAATTATGCTCACTAAGGCGTATGGGAACAGGCTGGCATTAGAAAGGTTTTGACTTTGTTCACGGCACAGACAAAGGGTGAGGTGGGACATGGAGAAAGCCACATGCTTAACAAGAGATAGCACTTAGCTATCAGCCATGGCCACATTTGAGCTAGAGATGGGTCAGTGGAGGGGGTTTGCTACTTGACCAGTCTGCTCTACTTTGCTACTTGACCATCCCTGACTGCTCTGCTCCCAGTCATCTTTGCTAATGGAGTCACAATGGAAACCCCTGACATAGAAGACTGTCATCATGATGTATGGAATCCCAGTGCCTCTTGAACTGCAGGCACATAAGAAACAGCTACAACTCTAGACAAACGCAGGGGCCATCTTAGTGATTCTGGGGCCATGGGCAAAAGTCAAGGATGGGGTCTGGGCTAAGACCGCCTATGGACAAAGGTACAAGCTTCCACACAGCTTGAGTTCCTTGTTGATCATGCTTGTTTACCAGAGGCCACACCCTGCCTGGAATGCTACAGCAGAACCATCAAGTGGTGGAAGAATTCAGCCAGTAAACAGTCATGCAGTTGCTATTTGGTTACCGGGTATTAGTTAAGTCAGCCATAACTGCTTAAGGGTTTTGATAATAAAAGGCAGACAGACATTCTTTCTGTTGGAAGATGTGGTTGGTTCCCCAAGACTCTGATCAAGATACCCAGATCTCCCAGAAAAAGAGTTTGGATTTGGGCCAACCAAGAAATTCAGCTTTGGAATAAATATTCCCCCCAACCCCCATACATGCACTCCAAAGTTGGGTGGAACATTTTAGAACCCAGGTTTTGGCACAAGCCCATTTCTACTTCATATAGTTTTATTTAGAGCTAGGTATGGCCCCATGCACCAGAGGGATGGGAGCAGCAACATGCCAGGTCACGAGAGGATTAGGCCATTAGCTCAAAATGGTGGCACGGTGTACTAGGGAGGTGAAGGTCAGGGGCTGTTATAAGTACAGAAAGAAATACATGGCTTTAGGACTTGTCTACACTGTGGTGTTAGACCCCCACAGTGTAGACACAGCCTACAGCGATAGAAGGGGAACTCCACCTCACAGAGTGAAGGCAACTAGGTCAATGGAAACATTCTTCTGTCAACCTCGCTGCATTTACACTGGGGGTCAGGGCAGCAGTGCTGTGACACTCGGGACTGGCTTGCTCACACCCCTGAGTGCCATAGCTACGTCAACCTCAATTCTACAGGCTGACCAGGACTGCGCGTCCCAGGGACTCCAGAGATTCTGAATCCTTGGTCTACCTTGCCTCTCAGAGCCTCCTGTTGGTGGTACACCAGGGGGACATTTCTTTTGGGCAGAAACCCACCACTCTCTTTGCTTTGCATCTGCAGGATGCCATCTACATGGCCAAGGGGAGGGAGATGAGAGATGGCAGGGCAAGGCAGAAGTCAGATGCTTTCAGGATGTTTTTATTTGAGACTGAAGAGAGCCAATCCACACATTTAGGCACAAAATGAGACGAAGGGGAGGAGATGTGATGTTCTGGAACAGCCTTCCCAGGGAGCAACGGTGGCAAGAAACCTAGCTGGCTTCAAGACCAAGCCTGATAAGTTCATGGAGCGGGTGGTACGATGACAATGCCAAGAATGGCATATAGCCGATATGTGACTGCTAGCAGCAAGTATTTCCAGTGGCCATTGATGGGACACTAGATGGGGCTGGGCTCTGAGTTACTAGAGAAAATTCTTTCCCAGGTGTCTGGCTGGTGAGTCTTGACCACATGCTTAGTGTCTAACTGACAGCCATATTTGTGGTTGAGAATGGATTTCCCCCAGGTAAAACTGGCAAAAGCTTTCGGGGGGTGGGGGGAGGCACTCCCTTCTACTGCAATGTGCAAGGCCAGATTAACCAGGCTGGGGACTCTGGGCTTCGGGCCCCCACACCCCAGCATGGCGGCCTGCAGGCAGGCTCTCGCTGGTGGAGGCCAGAGGACACTCCTGCCCTTGCGCATCTGTCCCCAGGGATGGGGCCAGCTGGTGCATGGCACAACCCCCAATTCAGCCCCACCAGGATCACAACAAACAGGTGCTGGCCCAGTCCACCCCACCCCCAGGGGCGGCCCAGCTGGCCCAGTGGCAGGGCAGGAGTGCAGAGTCCAGCCTCTGGCCCCAGGGCCTCCCCCCACCCAGTGCCAGCAGGGCAGGAGTGCTCTTAGCTCTCCCCAGAAGCCCTGCCGGTGCTGAGCAGGGCAGGTGGGGGGCCTAGATTATCACAGGAGTTTAGGGGCTGGAGCCTGGGGCTCCCCTTCGGGCCAGGGCCGAGGGCTTCAGCCCCTCTAGCCCCTACATTAATCTGGCCCTGGCAACATGGGGCATGGGTCACTTGCAGCTTAAACTAGTGTAAATGGTGGATTCTGTAACTGTATCTATAAACCAGGATTTGAGGACTTCAGTAAGGCAGCCAGAGGTCTGCATATTACAGGTTCTAGGTTCTGGCCTGCGATGTGCAATAAATGACTATGATGGTGACGTCTAGCTTTGACGTCCGTGAAAGCCAGCTATCCTGCGTAGAGAAAACCCAAGCAAAGATACGCCATCCCATCTTCGCAATGAGGAGGATATTCAGCAGCATGAGCCACGTTGATCCTCCGTCACCACTTGTTGCTGGGTCACAGCAGCGCAGAGTCGTGTTTTGCAGCCCTAGGCGAAGAGGATCAAAGCGCTCTAAGCTCAGGCCTTAGCGCCATTTAACAGAAGAAAAGGGACATGTCCCAGCTGGCATGGCCATTTGAAGGAAAAGCCAGGCACAGAACCCAGGTTGCCCAACTCCCAAGCAGTGGCCCAACCCCCTGGTGCAGGCTGGCCACTTGCCATGGCCAAGGTACAGAGAGGTGGGGAGATGCTAAAGAGGCCGACTGTGGTAGGGTGCCTCTCCAAAGACACCTGCTCTGAGCTGGAGGAGTGGTTCTCCCCTGGATGACACAGATCAGGAGCAACCACGCTGGAGTCCTCATCAGAGAGGAGAATTCAGCCCAGCCTCTCAGGGCCTTTGACGTGGAGCAAGTGTAGGGTGGGTCCCTCTGCCCCTGTCCTCTCCCTCCCCCAAGATCATGCGATAAATAAATGTGTTAGTCTTTAAAAGTGCCACAGGACTCTGCTGTCTTTCTACAATAGACTAACACGGCTACCCCTTTGGAATGTGACTCCTCAGGTATGTTTATCATCACCCTGACTCATCATCAGCACCACCCCCGATGGAAACCCTCTCTGACTCGGCCGGGCAAGCAAGGGATGAGTAACAGCTGCTCAAACAGCAACAGCCTGGGGTGTTTGAAATTTATCACGTGATTTAGAAAAAGAGAGGCGCCTTCTCATGAATCAGGTGTGAGGGGGTGGGAGAGAAGGAGGAGGGGTCCAGATTGGAGGGGCACAAATAGTGGTTTAAAATTCATCCCTGGGGTAACTCCACCATCAGAGGGACTGAGAAAGGCAGGGAGAAATCAGGTATCTGGATTGTGTGCGTGGCACTGTGTGCAATCCCTGCCCTGGAGAAAAGACAAGAGAAACACAGGGGAATTAGGAAGAGAGGCAGGAACCAAATCAGGGTCTCTCAAACAGGCCAATGTCCTAGCCCCTAAGCCAGGCTGTCTGTGAGCCCAGTTAAATGGTGGCTTATGTTGGTAAGCCATAGGCAGACCTCCCCCCCACCCCCATGTTATTGGACAGTATCATGTGATTAGGGGGGAATTTCTTATCCTTGCTGGGGGGCGGGCTCCCCTCTTCCTCTCCCTAAATTCTGCAGGGCTTGTTCAGTTCCATTCCTCTGCAGGCCAATGGCTACCCAACTATGGAAAGCAAAGAATAACCTGGAAAGGAGCCTGTTTTTTAGGGAGTGCTGAGCACCTGGTCTTCAGGGGTGGGGGGGCAAGGTAGGAATCTAGCCACTTGAAAGGGGCCAAAGTTGCGCCTCCAGAGTCACGGGTGACTTTAGAAATTCCAGCCTCTTTGAATATCCATTCAACTCAGCCCTTGGGCAAACTTGCAGTGCAGACGAGAACAGCCCTGGAGGTGTCATCAGAGCTCTCCAGGCAAGGGACAAACCCGATTTTTTCCTAGTCCCTTATCTCTGAAAGACAAAGGCTGGGCTCCCCCACAGCACCTTCCCCCATCTGCTGCAGATATATGCGGGCCCTGCTCAGCCCTGTGGATTCTGGTTTGGGTTTTTTTGGCTCTCCCAAGATTGAAAGATTAGTTTCTGGTAAAGGCTGTTGTGTAGCTGCCACTGGCATTTCTTCAGACAGAGTTATCCTTCACACCATCTCACGGCCCCCGTCTCCAACTTGGCAGCCTGTGCTGCAAAAGTCTGGAGAATGTGGTGTCAAGTAACGGGGTGAGGTGGTGGATCAGGCAAATTTAGCAACACTGGGACCTTTCCTAGCACAGAAACCACCTCAATGCGTGTCTCAAAATGAACCTAGAACTCCTTTGGGCTGGCCCTTATTTCTTATGGGCCTGCTTCTCCAGGACTGGTTTCATCTCCTTGGCTGGGATTCAAGAAAGCCCCTACCAGAGCATGAGGCATGGGTAAGACCATCACCTAGGGGTAACAGAGGCAGTTAGTCCAGCTGCTTTAGGGACAGAAAAAAGTCCAAGATGCAACTGGCTACATACGGGTTTTGATGCACCTTCTTCTGAAGTAGCTGGTATGGGAGACAAGATATGGAGCACAGGTGCCATACATGCCTTGCCTGGGCCAGGTCAACCTGTCCCTCTGGATCAGATGTGCCCAAAGTAGGATGAAAGCAGCAGCTTGTTTCTGGTGGAGAGGCCTGGAACTCTGGGTTTTATTCCTGCCTATAGCCTGTTGGGTGAAAGTAGCTCATGAGCCCCACCTGCAGAGACAAGGAGCATCGTCGCAGCCACAAATACCTTTTCAGCCATGGAACAGGCTTTGTGCAGGATGCAGATTAGTTGGTGGAAGCAGCAGAGATGGGGAAGTCCTCACCAGCAATGTGCCCCGACCACGAGACCATCGCAGTGGGGCATGGTTTCAGGTCTGGGGGAAGAGGGCGCATGCACAGTCCTCAGCTAGCTTGGAAGAAGCGATCTGGTCAAATCAGAGCAAATGAGGAAGTTTCAGTTTTGGAGGAATAAGTCACTTGAACTCCTTTCCTCTAATCTGGGGGAAGAGAGAGAAACCTGAGCTACATCAGGGAAAGCCACAGTCGTCAAGCTACGTCACTTCAACACACAGTGCAGATGCACAAAAGACATGCTGTTTAGTTTATTGCAGCACTTAAAGCTTCAGTCAAAGATCAGGGCCCTATTGTGCAAGGTGCTGTACATTCACAAAGGTGATGCCTGTACATTTACAAACATCACGGCCCTGATAATTGTAGTAGCCAAGTGCCTCACAGTCATGGAAGGATTTTATCTTTGCAGAACACTCTTTGATGAAGGGAGGTATTCCCCCATTCGTCACAGAGGAGGAGCAACAAGAGAGCTAGAGAGAGAGGCAGAAACTATGTGTGTGCGTCTGTGTGTATGTTTACATAGAACTGGAACGAAGGCAATTGTGAAAATCTTCATGAGGCCAAATGTTGCACTGCAATGTTGAGCCATATTGGTTTGTTTTAAATATTGTACTAAAATTGGGGTGAGTGTCATCATGAATGTCATTTCAATCCAGAAAATGGAAAGGTTTTTGTTTAAAAAAATGGGACACTGACAAATTTTGCCATTCCCCCTTCTCCATCCCTCCCCTCATCTCTCCCCCAAAAACCAACCAAACAAGGAGTCCTGTGGTTCTTTTAAAGATTAACATTTATTTATCACGTAAGTTTTCATGGGCAAAAACCCACTTCACAGATTGGTGAGATGGAAAGCGTAGCACGCTAGAGATATAAATACACGCAGAGAAGGGTGAGTCACAATGTAAAATCAACCAGTTCCAGAGAAATAGTTTGCTAGCTATCTCAGCAAAGCAAACAAGCATACACCTAACATACTACAGTTCAATTTCATGCATCTGATGAAGTGTGATTGTGCCACGAAAGCAAATGCAATAATTAAATTAATTAGTCTTTAGAAGTGCTACAGGACTCGTTTGTTTTACTGAAGTAGACTAACATGGCCACCCCTTCGGAACTTCACCCCACAAAAAGTTTTCACAAGTGGAGAAACTCAGCTAAACTGAGCGTTTCTGAGAAAAAGAGGTTTGGTTTCAACAAGTCAGCTTTTTTTATGAAAAAGTGCTTCGTCCAAAAAACTCCTGGTCAGCACTACAGAGTTTTCTCTCATCTGATTTAGGCCAACAGAGCCAGGGTTCTCATTTTCACTTGGTGCAAATGAGCAGCCTCTGGACCAGCAAGTGCACATGAAGTGGCTATCAATTCAAGCCAATAATGACCCATAGCCTTAGGCACTAGCGCATGCTCTGTCCCACACTCAATACTGAACTTTGATAAAGAAGGCATGCAGAATTGATCCCGATACCTGCTTCCCTGGAAGAGGAAGCCTTCTGGCTATTGGGGGCCTGAGGTGAAGTCCCACTGCAGGCCCCCCTATAGGCCTATTGCTGGGCCCAAGCTTCCTGCTGCCAGCCCTCCTGTGGCCCCAGCCATCTCCCCCAGCCACCAGCCCCAGGCCCCCCCACCCTTCGCAGCTCCAGTGCCCTGCTTCCCCAGCCCTCCACCAGCCCCAGCTCCCCACTGCCAGACCCCGCCCGAGGAGCCAGCTCTTCCTCCTGCTGCCAACCGAGGCAGACATGGCTTTCGGGGTAAGCGAAGCAGGCGACAGGGCCCTTTACTGCTCAGAGCCCTGTGCATGCGCCTGCTTTGCCTATCCCAAAAGCCACCTCTGCTTTGCCCTCCTCACTTTGGAAGAGTCATTGATGTTGATGTCAGAAGGATTCCAGGAGCCAACCTAGGAGGAGTGACTTTTTCTAACACCCAGTGCCTGCCATGTTTGTGTGGTATGCTCTTTCCTGTCCTGTTCCTCTAGTGTTATCCCATGTACTGCATTTCCTCAATTTTTTTCTCAGAGCATCATAAACTGGTCTCATTTAGAAGAGCCCTTGTGCTAAAGAAACTGCCCATGAATAGAAGATGGAGCCTCGACAGAAACAGATGCAAACAGAAGGAGGAAGATGTGATGAAGAGACGCTTGAATTGAGCATCTGTTGCCTGCATCTCACCTTTCTGCAGCCGAAGGGAGTAAGAATTCTTTAAGAAGGGATGGTTACACATTTAAAAACCACTTTCATTTTGTCCTTTGTTCCATTCAGAAGCCACAAAGACTCATCAGCCAGAAGGGTCATCAGTTGTGGCTTCCTCATGGGAAGCCTGGCAAGAACAGCACACGACTCACGTGCTCATGACATACCACCACGATGCTGGCCAGGTAAGATGCAGCTTCCAGAAAACTCCTGGGAACTGCGTGCAATCCTCCAGCTTGGATTAGCGTTGACAGATTGGTTATGAGGATGCTGTGCTTCCTTCACACCACCCTATTATGGGAGCAGGGGGGAACACAGCAGTCACTGAAGTGTCGACCACTGCATCTTGAAGCATTTAACTAAATCTACATCCCCTGCTACCACTAAAGGGAGACAGAGTGTAGCACTGAGTGAGCATGGGTCAAGTCTACTGCCATTTCATTGGCTGCTAGAGGTTGAGGGTGGGATGCAGGGGGAAGGGGAAGAGCCAACCTTTTCTTCTGCAGCACAGCTGAGCTTTTCACTAAACTCAGCTGTTATTTCCCCCAAATCCTTAAGCCAGACACAGTCTGCAAATGGCCATTGCTCCAAGATCCAAATGCAGCCAGCAATAATGTGTAATTCCTTCATTTCGTAGAGTCCCCTCTAACGACATAGAGGAATCTTGCCTTTCCAGGATCAGCCACTTCTCCTCCATCACGGCACCACATTTCTCTTCCAGCCTGCCATCTCTTGTGGCTTGGCCCTGCCACTCTTCCCTTCTGAGGTGAACAAAGAGTGCCTATAGCACAAAATAATTCTTCCGCCTTTCCCAGCGCTCTATGGTCCTTCAGCCTCAATAATGCAGGGTGGAGGTAACAGTCTTTCGGCTATGCATCGCCTACCACTTTCTCCCTTCATGGATGCAGTCTCTCCTTCCCTGAGGGTCTGCCCTCATGCACCCCTGATGATGTAGGGATTCCTCTCTGCCAGTTTTGATTTGATTTTGATTTGCTGTTACAGCCTGACCTGATGCTATGTCATACACTCCCCTGCATTTAATTTCTTCCCATTCTGTAAGTTTCCCATCGTCGAAGCGTCTGATGAAGTGGGATTTTCTCTCACAAAAGCTCATGCGATAAATAAATCCGTTAGTCTTTAAAAGTGCCCCAGGACTCTGTTATTTTTCTGCAATAGACTAACACAGCTACCCGTCTGGAACCTCTCTGCCAGTGCCAATCATGGGCCCAACCCTCATCCTTCAGTCACCCACCTCTATACAGGGCCTTTTAGATCCTGCATGCTTCTAGGTAAAAACACAGTCCAGATCGGGCTCCACCCTCTTGCTCGCTCTCAAATTGGCCTAGTAGCCCCACAAGTTTGCATTATATAGTCCTGCAGTCACCTGACCACAGTCACATCATGTTCCCTGGACTAGCCTCTCATCAGCCCCTCCAGACTACAGCCCCCAGAATGCCATTGCTCTTGGCTGCTCCAGCCACTTGGTTCCCTTAAAGGGCTAGCGTGCAGCTTGTGGCAAACGAGATGTATCCCTGATAAAACATGGAGGCCTGGCCATGGGAAGGGTCACACAGGTCTTGCATTTATTCTGCAGGCCATTGCCAAAGTACTGCCCAGGAACAGGGTGTGGAAACCAGAGCAGCGTTAAGGGGGAATGACAGAGTTGGCTGAGACCACCCTTCTCCTACAGACCCTACTGGTTCAAGAAGTGCCTGGACCCCTCCAATGACAGAACAGGCTCCAGCCCTTGTCATCATTTTCATTAATAGGGATCCCCTAGCGCCCTTTACACAGCAAGGCATTACCAATTACTGTGCAGGGCAGCAGGCCAGGGAGCCTTTAGACTGGCACACAGCCTCGCCACACCAAAGGACAGTGTCCCAGTTTCCATGGGCACCAACAGTTCGTTTTTAATGGCCAGAAACACCAGTGCCCCTCTGCTTTGGGGGCTGAAGACAAGGCAGTGCCTTTCCCCTGGCTAGTACATTCCTCCAGAGTCACAGTTCTTCAGAACGCACCCTCACCCCTTTACAGCAAATCCACCAGAGCCCCATGCCTAGCCTTTGCTTTAGCGGGAGCTCACAATTAGCAGCGTGCCCGATGGGTAGAGCACTGGGCAGATCAGGAGACCTGGGCTCTCTCCCTGGCTCTGCTGGGTCACACAGGCCAAGTCATTTCCTTGCTCTCTGCCTCAGTTTCCCCTCCCACCTTTTGTCTATCACAAGCTCTTCAGGACCCAGAGTGCCTCTTCCGCTGTGTTTGTGCCAGGCCCAGCACAATGGGGGCTCTAGACCCTACCATAATATAAATAATAACAGCATCTGAGATTCACCAACCAGCCGTAATTTTCAGCATGACCCCTTTTAGGCAGGGTTTGAACTGGCATGCCAGCTGCGAAAGACTGTTGTTTAGGTCTATTAACTCAGAGCTGGCCATGCTCCCCCTGCAAGAGCATGGAAAAAGTTCATCCCTGATCCCATTTTGCTAACAGGGAAGTCAGCCAGAGGGAGCCATAGGGGAAAGCATCATCATCTTCCCCCAAAGAAAGACTAACCCGATTATCACATCCCTGCAATGCAATAAACCTCACACTTGGTGGGGTAGGGCTCTTTTTTCTCTCCTCCAAGTATGTGGCAGCCACTAATGAAGTTCTAATTAGCCCAGTGAAGTGATTTCCATTAGCACTTCTGATTCACAAGCAGGTGATGGTGCTGGGGCCTAAAGAAAACTTCATTAACGCAGCTCTCACCTGCCTCCGGAGGCAGCAACGTGCTGGCTGGTGGGAAGAAAGAAATCTTGTCATCAATCTGCCTTGCTGTAGAGCTAGGCTCAGCTGCTGGTTCAGTCTGGACACTAGCTTATGGACAGCAGAGGAAGAGGGTGGTTCTTTTATTTCAGTGAGAGGCAGGTCAGACAAGATGATGCTGATAGACCCTTCTGGCCCTAAAGTCTATGAGTCAGGTGCCCAAGTGCTCTTGAGGATCGATCAATGAGGACAAGTGCATTAAAGACTGTGTGGTGCTCAGATAACTGGCACACCCCAGATGGAAAGCATTCACAGCAAAGGGGGTGCCTGTGGGGGAAGGGAGGGGACCATGATGAGCAGGGGATCCCCTGGGGAGGACAGCCCAAAGTCAGACAGGCCAAATGAACCAGCTGGTTTAGAAAGTTGACCGGCATTGCAAGTCTCAGGCGTCTGATGCCTTTATCCCCCTGGAGGGGGTTTTAGTCCAAACTGTTGCAAAAGGGCTGGTCTCATTCGGCCCCGCCTGGGGTGGGGTGGGGTGGGTGTCATTCTCTGAAGCCTGTGCTTTAATAGCATGCTGCCTGTCCATAGTGCTGTCCAGCTGGGGATCTGAAAGCACTTCTTCCACTTTAAGTAACTCCTGCAGCGCCCCTGAGCAGCAGGTGAACTACAAAACCATTAGACAAAGGGGGAGGCATGGGGTAGTGGAGTGATTTGACTGAGGAAGTCACACAGCAAGCAAGTGGCAGATCCAGGAAGAGAACCCAGGAGTCCTAGCCCCCCACCGGTGGCATGTCCCTAACCTCTCTCCCTCCTTGCCATGGCTCTAGTTGGGCTACTGTGGCTGGTGGCCACCAGCTGATGGTGGGGGAATACAGTCTGTGGTTCCCCAGGTGTTTTAAGCCCCCACGGTCTGAAGAGAGCCACTATTGGGTCCCAATACCCATCCTCCACAACTACACCACACAGACTTCTGCCTCCCATCCCTGTGGGACACACAGCGCCCCCACCTGGTGAGCCTGCTGATTGCATCTCCTCTGCAGGAGGTGTGGGTAGCACCAACACTACTTGAGTGGGAGGCCGGAGCACTGCATGATCTCCTGCACTGAGCAAGCTCCTTTCTCCCCTACCCCAGCAGTGCAGTACTTCCAGTGGTTACACCACAAGCCCTGAGGCCAGCCGACTTGAGGAGCTTGCAAGCTGCAGCGGCTTAGGACCCCAGGGCTTTGGTTTTTCCAAGAGGTGAGCGTGCCAAGACCCGGCTGACCTGCCGCTCCACTGAGGTAGCTGGTTGCGGTGCTGCAGAGATGATTATATGTGGCACCGTTCCCACCGCCTGCACTCTAAGCAGGGAGGGTGCCGACACACTGCCTGGCATGGAGGGGGGAGAGGCTATGGCGTGCGCTGTAATCAACACAGCTCTGGTCAAGTGGCTGCATCTCAGTGGTTGAAACTTAAATACACATCTCCCAGCTGCCCTCTTGGCCAGTGCGCCAGGGGTCGGCAGACGTAGACGCCTGAACTGCTATGACTTGAACTAGAGGGGAACTGTAACACACTGATATCCTTTGTGGGGCGGCCCAGAGGGGGAAATAAAGCCAGGCAGCCAGAGGAAACAGCTGCCTTTTCATTCCTCAGTTCCTGACCCAACCCTGCCGGAATCCCACCTCCGCCAGCAGCCCTAACAAAAACCCCTGTGGTCTTCCCTTTGTGTGGCCAACCTCTACGGGTTGAATGTCCTTAACAGAGGCTGGGCTTTTCATCAGTGTCTAAGGGACCTGGGGTACATCCTTCTCCCAGCTGCATCCTTTAAAGGATGTAGGGAGGGTGGCACCTAGTGTATGGGAATTGGGTAGTATCCTTTTAAATAGTTTGGGAGCCCACTCATTCTGTCTAACTAGATGCCCCCCCTTTACCACAGTGTCTGAACACCTTGCAGTCTGCCCCACACTGACCCTCATAACCCCTCTGCAGGGCAGGGCAGGGCTATGAGCCCCATTGTACAGGTGGGGAACTGAGGCACAGAGGGTGCGTCTACACTTGTAAATTAAGTCAACTTAAGCCTGCTTAAATCAACTTAGTTTACTCTGCGTCCACATTGGAGTTTGCTCAAGTCGACTTAAGGAAAAGTAAAGTCGACTTTGTAAAACCTAGTTTTACGTCGACTTTACTGCTTAAGTCGACTTCTTAAGTCGACTTCCGCAGTATGGATGCCCTAAGTCGACTCGGTCAACTTAGGGCAGGGGAAAAAGGGAGCCCTTGTTCCCTTCTCTCCAGAAAAACCGCTAGCGGCTCATCCCGGCTCCATTCTCCCTGAGACCGCACACATCCCAGGGAGAAGTGACCACGGGGCTCCCTTCTGGCTGGGACTTGAATGGTCCCGGCCAGAAGGAAGCAGCGGCTCCCTTTTTGCCGGGGCCACCCATCTGGCTGGGACCTCGTTCCAGCTTTTTGGGAGGACCGGGTCTCCCCACCAGCTGGAGCGCCTAAATTCCCCAGTGTAGACATAGCCAGAGAGGCTAAATGATTTCCCAAGGGCACAGTGGATTTTGTGGTTGTGCCTCCCTGTCTTCTACTAGACAAGCAGCAGGGTGCATATGAAGCCAGGCTGTGCCTGTCTGTCTGTTTCTCTTGAATCCAGCAGACTCCGTGTGTTTCCTTGTAACCGTAGTGCTGTATTGAGACCAATGGCCAAGCTCTGAGATAATGCTTGGAAGTGGTTTCGGGGTGCTCCTGCCTGACATTTTCTTAGGGCAGCCAGAACCACAAGGCACCATGTCACCCTGCTCCCTCAGCAACGGATTTGCTGAGGCTAATCTGTGAAACCGTCACAGGGGCGTAGTCAGCTGGATTAATACACAGTTTGCTGGCTGGCTCAGATTCATGCCTCAGGCACTGGAAAACTAGATTGGCACGTGGTTCGCAAGTGAGAAGCAAACAAAGCAAAGGGTACAAATTTTTCCCTGTTTGTTTATTTTGGGTGAAGGGAATAGAACAAAGGAAAGCATGGATAAACAGAACAGCAGAAAGGGCTGGCTGCGTCCTGAGATATTATGTGGGGGGGCTAACAGATTAGGGCAACAAGCAGTTGTCACACGAGTGGGCACTAGCAAATCTTTCTCTCAGCAGGGCAGGGGGCTATCCAGTGAGCTACGAGATTGAGTGTCCTCATGAAAGCATCACATCCTGTTCATGATGTCACCATTGGACGGGGAGCCTTCACTTCCAATGGTTAGCTGACTGTTTGCAAAGTTTAACCTCGCCCAAAAATAATGATCCCAGCAGAAGCATTCTCATGTGAGTTGAAAGACAGAGCACAAACTGAGGGGCGGGGGGGAGATTGCAGAGTCTCATCCACCTGATGCTTGGTTTTTGCCAGACTGCCAAATACTCAGCGCCCACAACTGGGGCCCAGAGTTCAGAGTGCTCAGCTCCCATTTGGGCACTTTGGGGATGGTTTTCTAATGCACCAAAGAGTCTGTCAACACTGGGAAGAGTGGCAGTGTGTGTAGCCATAGCTGGGCTAGTTCTGGTCTAATTGCGGTGATGCCCAGAGTACTCCTGTGGCTACCCCAGGCTACCATGGCTTCGCTGCTCTTGCTCACTGCTCGCACAGGTATCTCCACATGTGCCACACTCACACAGCAGTGTCGACAGATCCTACGTCACTTAGGAGTGCATGTCTCCTTGCCCTTCCACATGTTCACAGCAAAATAAGGGACAGATTTTCAAGAGCACCTAGGACTAGCATGGATCAAATTGCAGCACTTTCATTTTGGGGGAAATGCTGCTGTTTCCCTTCATCCTGCAGTGGAATGAAAAGTTGGAATTTCAAAATTCCCCTGATATGCAATCCTGGTTTTGGTCGGGATTCATCCAGGGGTTAATTTCTGCCAGTCATTACTGCTCAGTCATTGTTCCTGCACAAGAAACATTTATTAACTCCCTTTAGGTGTTTTCCTCTTCATGTGGTTCCTTTGGACACACCAGGATACCACTGACCTGCCCAAAGCTGAAACTTACTGAAGTCAACAGAGGATCTAAATTGGCTGCAGTAGGCTTTGGCTAAATCTTGATGTTAAGGACTAGCAAAGAGTTTTGCTGTTAATGTCAACAGCGCAAGCCTTTCACCCAGATCCCTGCCTGCTGTAAATTGGTGTCACTCCACTGATTCCAAGGGAGCACCACTGATTCACACTAGTTGGGGTTGGGCATATGTCCTTTGACTTAACCAGTGCTATGCCAGCTTACACCAGCTGCAGGATCTGACTTTGTCACTCCATGCTCTCTCTTCAAGTGCATTCTCACCTCCATCGCCTCTGTTTTGCTGGGTATTTTGCTTACAAACATTATATTTGCTATACACTTCCTCTGTGGTTTCAACCACTATGTGCTTTGTAGCCTCATATCGCGCATGGTCTTGGGGGTTGTGTTTTTATGCTTATCTCCTCTTTAGCTGCAGACCAAAGTGCTTCATTCGCCCCCAAAAGAAGACAGGCATCAATTTGCACCAGTGACCCCAGGGTTCCAATTCCTGGATCTGAAGGTTGGAACCCATCCTGGTGCCCCACGGCTAGATTTCCAATACACCTTCCAAAACTGTGCCCACCAGATGCACACGCCATTTTGAAACGCTGCCTCCATGTAGATGCCGCAGATCTTTGTTTACTGAAATCAGGTCTGGAATTGCCTGATTAGGATGAACGAGGAGTGCAAAAAGCGGGTTTCATTCCCACCCACCCCCACCCCCACCCCCTGTGAAGTGCTGCACATGCAAATGCTGAGGGTGTGTTCACATGTGGCTGGCCATTGCACAGTCGGCATTTCACAAGTGGAAGTGTCCTCGGAGCTGGGTTATACACAGGAGCTTGTTTCTGTGTGTGGCAAGTCAGGCTCTCCTCTTTGGATCTGAAAAGGTCAAATCCCAAGCCAGGTCAGGCCCTGTGAATGGGGCCCTGGCCAAGAGTCAAGTCAAAACCCTGGCTGGGATGAGTTAGTTGAGGTTGGTTCTGTTGTGAGCAGGGGTTGAACCAGATGAGGACTTTGAGGTCCCTTCCATCTCTCATCTTCTAGCTCCTGTGGGATTTTAGGCAATCACTTTGCCTGCTTGGGTCTCTATCCCCCTCCCGCCCTTTGTCCATCTTGTCTAGTTAGTCTGTAAGCATTTGGAGCCAGAGCCTCTCCCTTACTATGTACAACAGCTGCCATCCTGAGGCCTTGCACACCGACCCTGTCTTTAGCTGCTGCTCTGGCACAAAGAATAATAATAATAGCTCTGCTTGGACTTGGAGAAGCCCCTAGGTAAGCATCCTGGAGACCCATTTTCAGAGCTAAAAAGCAGCAGCAATATATGGCCAGTCAGCTGCATTTCCTAAAGCCCAGTGAATTGAAACTCCAGCACCAAAACCTTGACATTCTGCAGTTCCCCCCCAAAAAACCCCAGTGGGCACCACCTTGCCCTGATTCAATCCCATCCCACCCACCCCGGATATTGCAGGGGCTGGAAAAGCCCAGCTCTATAATGTGGGAGGGGAAATCTACCACCCACCCACTGTTCCCCTCATGTGTTCAGTGGGCTTTGGATCCACCCCTCATTGAGATCAGGAGAGAAAGAGGAGGGGTTGCAAGTTTCCCATGGATTCTATACACCTTACCTCTTCCCCTCCCCGAAAGTGGGATGGGACCGTTTCCGTTCCAGTGGCAGGGGCTGGGTTGAAGGAGGTAACAGATGGAGCATCCTCACATAGGCACCACCAACCTGCCTGGGGACTGCAAAGTGCTTTTGGTTTTGCTTTTGATTGTCCTATTTCCCCTCCTCCCCCTCTCCTCCCACCATCGTGGTCCCAATCTTACTGGTGTGAAAGCACCACAGTAAACCTGAAACAACCCAGCAATGATGTGAAGCAGGCTCTGCGTGCCCCGGTTACTAGGTCGGTTCAGCTGGGCAGCCTGAACTCCGTAACCTTCCCTCGCCTTCTGTACTGACTCGGTTTCTTGTAGTGGAGAAAACACACGAGCAGGGCTATTGACCTGTCCTGAGTGAAAGCGAAGCAGTGTGGAACGCCCAGGACCTGGATTCTATTCTCACCTCTGCCACCCACAGCACAATTTCTGAGCCTGTTTCCCCTCTTAACTGTGATCTATTTAGATTGCAAACCAGGGCAGGGCCTGGCTCTCAAAGTGTTTCTGCCCCATCTGGCACAATGGGAGCCTGATCTCGCTCCAGGCCTCTCTGTGATCTTGTGATCACACCAAGGTACAAGTACTGCCTTCGCATGCTTGGGGAACTTTGCATGGGAGATGGGGTGACTTGTTTGAACCAACACTTAGCTCCCAGCAAGAGTGTGCAACTAGCATACTATGCGCAGCGTCTGCAGACTGCTGTGGCCCACTAGACGTTCCTCAGAGCTCTTGAATCTGCTCTCATTTCCAAGTGGACTAGATCAAAGCACACTAGGAAATTTATATTGCACAGCTCACAGCCTGGGGGTCAATCCACACCCAAGCTTGCCACAGACTCAGTGTTCATTTACGTGAGCTTTGACTTTGCTAGCTGGAAGTTATGGCATAAAGGCCACCAAGCTCTTCTCTCGTCTTAGAGTGCCTACACTACAGAAGTCAGGGCCGATGAGAGAACTTAATTATGCCAGCCCCATGAGCAGCAGTAGCTAGGTTGGCAGAAGAAGCTCTTTTTTAGGTCAGTGTAGCTTCTGTTGTTCAGTGGGTTGCCTTTTTTACATTCCCCTGAGTGACCCAAGTTATACCAACAGCAGCGGTGGTGCAGACAAAGCCTGAGGCCTGGTCCATGCATGCCGGGAAATTCAGCGGCAATCGATGGGCGTTACGCAAGCTTCACAAAGTAGCTTGCGTGACTCCCATCGACTTCTTAAATCCTCTGCTCTGTGACGTCTTCACTGCACTGTGCCGACAGGAAAGGTGATCCCATCGCCGCTACGCTACTTGCTGAGATGGTCTTAAGAAATCAGCCTCTGGCAACTTCCAGGTTCAAGTGAGTGCGTCTTTACTGACACTCAATCGATGTCGAAAAATTGATCTTCCACTGTCGCTGGTACCGCGGTCACTGTAGCCGTACCCCAAGATATTTGCAACACATCCCACAGCCTTTAAACACATGGTACTTGGGTCTGAACTCACCTACACCAAGACTGGGCTGCGGGGTGCTTTCCCGTGATCCATGACACATCTGAGCAAGGAGGTTAGTAGGGTAGATCTACACTCAAACTGCTAGATCAGCACCACTTTAGTGCTTCAGCGATGGGATGCGGGAGGGCGGTATTGGACTCAGTCAAGGTACACAAAAAGGAAACAAAAATGCTTAGGGGTGTGGAATAGCTTCCGTATGAGAGATTAATCAGACTGGGACATTTCAGCTTGGAAAAGGGACGAGTGCGGAAGGGGGGAGGAAGATATGAAAGAGCTCTATAAAATCATGACTGATGTGGAGAAAAGTAAATAAGGAAGGGACATAACAAGCTCGGAGTGGGGGGTGGTGTCACCAATTAAAATTAATAGGCTACAGGTTTAGAATGAACAAATGGAAGCATGTCTTCACACAGCCCTGATCAACCTGTGGAACATTTTGCCAGAGGAGGCTGTAAAGACCAACAATATAATGGGTCTCCAAAAAAAAAAAAAGAAAAAAAAAGAAAGGTAAGTTCATGGGGGATAGGTCCAACAGTGGCTATTAGCTGGGATGGGCAGGGATGCAAAAACCATGCTCTTTTTAAGTATCCTAGCTTCTGTTTATCAGAAGCTGGGAATGGACTATAAAGGATGGATCACTTGATGACTACCTGGTCTGTTCAGTCTTTCTGAAGCGCTTGGCATTGGCCACTGTCAGAAGACAGACCACTGGGCTAGCTGGAGGATTGCTTTCGTCCAGTATAGCAGTTCTTATGGTCTCCTGTTGTTGTGGCTAATCCACCTTCCCACGAGACGGAGCACGGTTGATGGAAGAACTGACCATTGGATGGAAGAATTCCATCGACCTAGCACTATCTACACCAGGGTTAGGTCATCTTAACTATGGCATGCAGGAGTGTGGATTTATCACACCCCTGGGCGACATAGTTGGGTTGACCTAACATTTTAGTGTAGATCTGGCCTTATTGTTTGTATTAGGGTAGGCTCTAACCCAGATCAGGATTCTGATCTTGTGCTAACATGAAAAATATCAATTCTGCCAAATAATTTTGATTTTCTACTGGGGAAAATTGAAAAGAGGGATCCCAGGGAAGACTTGTCATTTCACATTCTGCCTTGGGAGGGGGGGGAGAGGTGGGCGGGGAGTGAAATTTACAACAGCCTTACAGGCAAGCCTCTGGGAAGCTAAACGATTCCACTGTGGTTCTCTCAGATGGGGTTTGTTCTGGAAATCCCTCCCTTCGTGCAAAAATAAATAAATAAATAAATAAAAAAAATTTCATTCTGATTTGAGACAGAATTTTTTTTCAAAAATGTAAAACTTTTTCTCAGGCAAGAATCTCCTCTTCCTGACCAGCTCATGCTAAGTCCTGGAGGCATCAGAGTCATCTCAGTGTAACATACCAGAGCCAGAGCCAGCTGTTCTCACATAGAGAATGAGTTTCCAGCCCGCACAGCTGGGGCCTGATCTACCACTCACTAAGTGTAGTGCCACAGCCCTCCGTGCAGTTAGTGGTTTGACACGAATGTAAGCAGGGAGTGAATCGGGCACATTTCCCGTTCTCTCAGGGACATGCTGTTGGTGATGTAACACCACTGTCTGCTGGAGAAGGGTTCAAGCTATGAGTATGAAAGGGAGAGGATGTGGGCCATGAAACAAACCATTTCTCTGGTACGGGGTGGCTCATGCTATGAAGTTTGAGAAGCTGTTTGCTCCTTGCCAGAGCTGGCAGTGGAACCCAGGAGTCCTGGCCTTCCTCTGTCCATTAGACTAATGTTTCTCGGTGTTCTAACCACTAGACAACGCTATCTTTGAAAGCCAGGAGTCCTGACTCCCAGCCCCCTACTCCAAGTACTAGATGAGCATTTGCTCCTCACCCTTGGCCATTTAATTGCAAAAACAAATAAGCCAACAGTCAAGCTCAAACTGGAAGAGATTTTTGGCTGCCAACTGATGCTTCGGTCAATGAGTAACTTTTATTTGACTTATTCAGTTTCACAGAGCACAGGATCTCTTCAAGGAGAACACATACAAAAGGAAGATACACACAGACCAAGGTTTTTCCACGTTCTCCTGAGCATCTCAGGGGCCCGTGTTCGTTTGCGGACCGTGATCAAAGGGAAAAGGGGTCAGTCAAGAGCATGCAGCACTGGATGATGACTGATAGGCCACTTGGATCTCCCGATTGGGAGTGGGGGGCAGAGATTATACCATCTCATGTAACTCTGCTATAGATTGTTGGATTAGAACAGTGGTAGTGGGGGGCTTGAAGTAACAGGCCCGGAGCAGCCGACAATAAATGACACACCAAGAACTCTCTGCAGACCACGCATGGGGGCGGAGGCAGCTCTGGGATCTTCAAACAAGAGCCAAGCATTGTCAGACTTTGCGCCAAGCTCCAGAATGGGTCAGACCCCTAGAGAGACCCCAGGAGACGGGGATGGGCAGAGGAGCCCAACCTCCCCGCTCCATCATTCCTGCTTCTCGGTAGCTCTGAGGTAGATTTCAAGGAGATGCGGGAAAGTGGTGAGAGTACTGGGGAAATTAAATTGCTCACGGGCACTTCTTTAGCCCTTGACTCCTCCCCCCCAAGTGCTGGCCCCTCCCCCCACCTTAAAGTGACAGGACCTCAATATGGTGGGAATCCTTCACTGACTGAAAACATTTGTCTTGCCTGTGATCACAGCTCAGGGGCATATCTGTGTGTTATCAGAATATGGAAAGAAGTGAAGGATGCCAGAGTGAGTGTAAATGGGTGCAGCCCAGTTGACACCAGAGACGCTACACACCTATTCATGCCAGCAGGCCTTTGAATGAGACCCAAGTGCTTTCAGCTCCTGCTGGCTTCTGCTAGACTAGAGGCTGCTCCGTGCCCACTAGGAACTGTTCAACACCTCCCAGGGCTGGCCCCTTTTTACTCAATGCCTCTACCTCTGGGCACAGATCCAGCACGATGGGCTGTATGGGGAAAGTGATAGAGGAGTGCTCGCCCCACCTCCCCAGATACGCAAAACTGGTTTGAATGCATTTCCCCAAAGGCCTGCATCCCTGTTAGATGCAGGCTCCTTACATCACGCCACTGGCATCAATGTTGCTTGGAAGCATCTGAAATTCCTCTCTGATTGAGACTTTGGGTCCGTCTCTACTGCAGCTGAACACTCACGGCTGACCCAAACCTGAGTCAGCTGACACAGGCCAGCCCACAGGAGTTTAACTGCAGTATAGACGGCCCCTTTACAGCCAGAAGGGACCGCTATGATCACAGTTCCTGGATGCACCCATCCCTGGGTGGCTTTTGAGTGTCAGTTACATGTAACACACCAGAGCATCATCCCCAGTGATTTCCACATCCAAACCATCAGTAAACAAACAGTCCTGTCATTCTGACCTCCATTCAACTAGGCCCGCCAGCGCCATCAGTCAGTAACACACCCCTAGGCCACCTGGCTTGTGGGGTCAGAGGTTAACCAGCATCTGGTTAACACCAGCCAGCCAGCCCCTGGGTCATCTGAGCTGCAGGCTGGCCCTGTTTTGGTCTCCGTTAAACGAGAAACCCTCTGTATGGCTATTTCAAAAACTCTGATTTCTAGGGGTCTCAGTTCCCCATCCAAACCCTGCAATCCAGAGCTTGGCTAGTTTTAAGGGCTGTTCCTGGTCAGTTCCATTTGTGAGTTCTCCCAGCAGCATCTGCCCTGGTCTAGTTTAACGTACTGGTGAAACTAAACTGGGACAAGGCACTTTTCTTGTGGAATAAAAGGTTCACAAGTGGGGGCTAATCAAGAACAGCTAATGCACTTTAAATGCACCTCATGCTTTAATCTGCATTAACTTTCAAGTGTGCGCAAGCTCTCCCTCTTTCTGAGAGTCTTCTCAAACAAGGAGCTGGGGTTTCCCCTTGGGCAAGAAGAATCCTCACTTTAAATAAACCAATTTCTCACCACCCACTCCCCACCCCTTGGAGCTGGCAAGCACAGCACATCAGTCCAGGACGCTGCTTTGACTCGTGAGTGTAATACTGCTTTGTAAATACCTAGTGAATTACACAGTGCATGTATGAGGGAATAGGTTTCTGGAGGTTCACAGTTCTGGGATCAGTGCAAAAGCTGTAAGTGGGGCAGGAGCACTGTGCACAAATCAACCCTCTCCCTTGCTGCAGGGTGAGTGCATCTTCCTGACCCCAACTGCCACCTTCATCCTAGAGAGGCCACTCAGCCTCAACCACATGCCCAGATCTCTGTCTCCACATGACAATTTCCTCTCCTTCCTCCTCCTCTTGTGCTTCTCTTTGGAGTCTAGGGTGCATGGCCACACGCTTGCCCCCAGCCCTTTCCCAGCCCTCCCCACTGGCTTGTGGGGTCCTTGCAAGAAACAAAGCTTGAGCCAAAACCCATTAACTTTAATGGGCTTCGAACCAGGCACTCGGTGCTTTCTACTGGATGTTCCTGGAGCCTTTGAGGCAATGTATAAGATGGTGCAGAATGGGAAGTTATGGGATGGCCCCACTGCTTCTGGGATCATTCACCAGTGGGGCAGCACAATTAGGGAGATGGGTCCAAACCCTGCATCTGAATAGCCCTTGAAATGTCAGGGGTCCAGTAGCTCCAAACAAATAGTGGGTGGCCAGAGCCCAGCTTCAGGCAGAGCACTGGGGTGAAAGGTACATTTTCAGCTCCAGTGTGGGAAGGTGAACTCTACGTGCTGCCAATGGCAAGCGAGAGTCTCTTCCATCCCTTCCCCACCCCTGAGTCCGGATGAACAGCCAAGCCAGGGGAGCTGTTCCAGGGACAGAGGCAATGCAGACAGGAGAGCGAAGAGCAGGGCCTCTCAACCACTCAGGCAGTAAGTCAAAGGAAATGGGGTGGCTGGCCTGGAAATCAAAACACAGGGCTAGATCCACCGCGACATCAATGGAGCAACTTGGATTCACACTAGCCAATGCCAGGCCTGCACTAGCCCAAGGGTTCTCAAACTATTTTTGCTGGAACCCCCTTTGAAAATATTTAAGGCTTTGATGATGACCCCCCCACCCGGTGCTATTCCACTCCCCACCCCATCCCACCCTTCCTTCTGTGCAGCAGCAGCATTGATTTCAGAGCTCCAGCCAGTGTCCACTGCTCTCCAGCCACCCAGCCATGGCACGTGTGGGGCTGACAGCTTGTGACCCCTTGAATTTGAGAACCCCTGCTACAGCTGCTAGTTTGGCCAGTCCATGATGAATGACTAAAGAGTGGGGATTTGCCCAGCATAAAAAAACCTAATAGCTGGGTCCTGCTAGGAAATGTGGGGTCCTTCCAAAGCATCTTCACTGCATGGATGCTTCGGATGAGTGAATGACTCTGTGTCGTTCCAGTGAGACAGTCCCCGTGGTACAGACACCACACGTAGGGGGACACAAGGACAGCTGGCCAGTCTCCATGGGCTTTGTGGTAGATCAGTACAACAGGAATATGCTTGGTAAGGCTGGAGAGAGACAGTGGATCTTGGACCCGCACAGTTAACCACTGTGGAAATAATGCTATCCCATCATGATAGTGGCACGTGCCATCACGAGACTGCGGGAAGGTGAGGGCGTGACCACTCTGCGGGACACAGAGAGTGTTCTTGATATACGGTAACTAGCTACTCAAAGCAACATGTCAAGATGAAGGAGGAACAAACGGCACATTGAAGAGAATATAAATACATCGGGGCCGGATCTAGATCCTGCCGGAGTCAATGACAAAACCGGCCATTGACTTTGAAGAGATCAGGATGCGGCCCCTAGCCAACATTAAGTTCAGTGCAATATTATGGGGTGTCCATGCTACGCCTCCAGAAGTGGGTTTCGTTTCTCAACAGCATCACTGAGAGAAGAAGGGGACTTTTAATGGAAAAGACTGAAAAGATGCTTAACCAGCAGACCTCTGGGAAGAGAGGATAGACAAATTGCAGGGAGATTCCTGCAGACAGCGGCACAAGGCTCTGTGCCTCTCAGCCAAACAACTTCGCTTTGAGGCTGCCACCTGCCATTCGGGGGTGTTGTGTGTGTGTGCGCGCGCGCGTGCGTGTGTAGTGGGGGGGTCCATCCTTACTCAGTCCTCCCTGAGATCGTCCATCAGCAAGAGCTGTAAAGGAAGCAGCAGTAACAGGCAGACGACGCCATCTGTGAGAAGCTGCTATGGCCTGTTCTGCCCCCAAGTGCCTGGATCAGAGCCTTGCCCCAGCTGGTGCAAGCATTACAGGGTATTGCAGATCCAGGACACAGAGGGGAGGGGATGGAAAAGAAACCCACTTAAAACCAAGGCGATGGGAAGTGGGAGAGGTGAATCTCTTACAGTTCACAGTCTTTCCTGCCGCTACTGAAGACTTGGAGGTATTTCGGGGGGGCCAGGTTGCTCCCCGCATTTTCATGCAGCATCCAAAGGGGGCCAGGGCTGAAAGGAAGTCAGGGCGAGGAGGAGGAAGGAGCCTCAGATCTTACTGTTCTCCAGGTGCGAATCAATGTGCTTTATCAAAGCATCATCCGGGTAACCGATGGGGAACGCCAGCTGGCAGAGGGGGCAGCTTCGGATGTCGGAATCCACCGTCTCCATCAGCAGCTGCAGAGCCAGAGGGAGAACAAGGAGGGGCAAGAAATGACCTTTCTGCTTAAAGGAGTGCCCCAGGAACCTCCCCAGGGCCTGGGGCGGAACACCCAGTTAATGACAGTCAGCGGAGTTCCACTGCTGTCCTGTACCACTTCACAGCAGCCTGCGAGTCTATGTGCCATGCCAACCACTGCATCGCACCATCCCAGGCTTCCCTTTGAACTCTCTGCCACCACCCCCTTGGGAGCCTGTTCTGTAGCCCACCAGATCTCCCCCTCAGCAGGCTTTGCTGGGATCTCCAGCCTAAATTTCCTCCTTGTTAATTTCATCCCATTCCTTGGGGGCTAGGCCTTGCCTGAAATAAACCCTCCCTCTCTGCAACTTTCCCTATACAGAGGCACAGACGTCAGCTCCCACCAGCAGGGCCAGATTAAGGCAGAGGCTATAGGGGCTGCAGTCCCTGGCCCTGGACTAAAGGCGGACCCCACGGTCTCCCCAAAATTTGGCCCTGGCCTGAGTGGCTGGCCACCACTGTTCCCTGCCTGCCCAGGTCCCAGGCTGGCTGGTCTGCCTGGGAATGGGCAGGAATGCAGCAGACCGTGTTCTCTGGCTCATCCCCTGCAGCAGCACCAGCCAGTGGGGACTCCCCACAGCCCCCCGAATAGCACCGGCCTGCGCCCCTCCCATGCAGTCCCACACAGCAGTGTGGGATCACAGCACAACCCTGCCCCTGCATCAGGGCTGGCTGCAGTCCCTCCCAACCCCACGCAGCAGTGCCACCTGGCTGTGGCTCCCCCAAACCCTCTCTGCAGCGCTGGCCAGGGCCCTAGAGCTCATGACCCAACCCCCCAGTGTGGGGGGCCCCCAGGAGTCCCCCCAGAAGAGCATCATGGCAATGGAGGGGGGTCCACACAAGGGTCCCCCCAGCTTTGATCCGGCCCTGCCCACCAGTTGTCCCAGTCAAGCTAGCTATATGGGGCTGCCTTAGGAAAATCCCCCTAGTGCAGGAGCTACCTCGAGGGAGTCACTACATGGGACCTCTCCCAGCATATGCTGTCAACACAAGGCAGAGCTCGGATTAAGGTTCCCCAAATGTTGTATCTAGTGACAGGCTGTTCTGGGACCTCCAAAAGGACAACAAACAACTGCTTCTGCCATGGGTTGGATTTAGCCCCACAAGGCAAGAAGGTATCACAGCTCCCTGTTATACTGATAGGAAAACTGAGACACACAGGGGTTAAGTGACTTCCCCAAGATCACACAGCTTATCACTGGCATAGCCAGGACCAGACCACAATGCTCCCTGTCCTTAGGCACAGGACCACCATTCCTCTTCCTTCTTGGGTCTCCGATTCTGGTTCCAACCCACTGCCGAGAAAAGAGGCTAAACCCCCCTGAGTCACAGGCTAAGGGAGGAAGGCTTGGGCCGTTCCAGGCCAGACTTGATCTGGCACTACCGTGAAGAAGCTTGCGGCAGGATAAAGCCGTAACAACGGCTATTACTTACATTGATCGAGGGCCAGGATTGCGCGTGCTCGGCCCTGGAGTAGGAGGCAGCCGTCCGGTGTGCGGGGAGGTCGGGGATGGGGAAGCCGGCGCAGAAAGAAGCACAGCGGATGGTGCCCCCCTCAGGACTGGGGGGGCTGGGGACGGCCCACTCGTCTTCGTCTGAGGACTGCTTCTCAAAGTGCAGGTGCTCCTCGAAGGCGTCTCTGGTGCTCCTGGGACTGCCGGCCCCCCCGCCAACGTAAACCTCGCCATATGGCCGGTGCTTCGGGAGCGTTGAGGCCTCAGGCGGCGACCACAGGGAGTGAGCCTGCCGATACACAGCCGCGTCGCTCACCTCTGAGTAGCTGCGGCGCCCCTGGAAGCTGGCTTTGATGTGGTGGCTGGAGGGTTTCGAGTACCCCAGCTCCATCACATTCCTCTCACTGGCGGGGGGTGCCCTGTGCTGGGAGACGGGGGACGGGCAGGAGGGTGCTGGGGAGCGGCACTGCTGTGTGGGTGACTGGCACGAGGGGGGTGCCGGGGAGCGGCGCTGCTGGGCGGGAGACTGGCTGGGGGGGACCGGAGACCGCCGCTGCAGAGCGGGAGACTGACACTGGGCAGGGGGCCGGCCTGGCTGTGTCGGGGACGGGCACGGCGGTGCCGGGGAGCGGCGCTGCGATAACGGGGAGTGCCTCTGACCTGGAAAGCAACAGAGACAAAGACAAGCTGGTCAGCAAGAGAATGCACCCCCACCTGGGGACAGAGCCAGCTACCCCTCTCCCCGCGCTAGGCCCTGAGCAGCCCCATCCTCCCTCACTGCACTCACCACTGTGGAGGGCTGGCTCCTGCAGCAGCGTCCTGAGGATCTGGCTCTGCAGGGAACTTAGGCTTCTCAGTTGGCAAAGCTCCTCCGTCAGCTCGGTGTAGGCCAGCGCCAGGTTCACCCTAACACGGAGTGAGACAGCACAGTAAGGTGTCACATGAACCCCCAGAGAAGGCTGGATGTGCGGGGGAATCAGGAAAAGGGAGCAGATCTTGCTAACAGAGGGACTCGGGAGGGGGGGGGGGGCACAGGAGGGGGAGGTAGGGCAAGGTTCCTGGGATTGCTCCAGGGCTCACATGCTGGGAGTGCATCTGGGGCTGCCCAAGATTCCTGGCCCTCAGCTCTGATCCCAAACCTCTTTTCACTGCCTGCCAAGGCCAGATTTCTTAGCCCTGCTTCCCCACGCTAACCTACTGCCTCCTGCATAACTCACCCCTGAGACACGACAGCAGCCCCCACTGCCCCAGCGTTCCTGAGATACTTGTGGATGTGCTATGCTCACAAGGGGCGGTGCACCATCTGGCTAGGCAGGCAATGCACAACATGTTAGGATCCCACCACCGAGGAAACCCAGACTGCTAGCGTCATGGGAGCAGCAACAAAATCCCCCCAGCTTCAGAAGACAACATGAGCTGAAGGGGGACTCTCCACTAGTTGTTAGCAGTAGAAGGCTACTGACACACAGTGGAGTGATTCCGATTCCACCTGGCAGAGGGCCCCAATAAAGCACATACACCAAGCTTATTCTTACATTATAAATAAGGCAGAAATAATCTCCAGTGTAAGTTCTGCAGTACTTCAGTGTAAGTCTGTAGCATAGGCATATATAATCAGTAGGACACATCCAAGCTGCAGTGCGGTTTCGTGGCTAAGGCAGCGGTGTGGTGGTCAGGGGAGGTGGGTTCTAGTCCTGACTTGGTTGTGTGACTTTGGGTATACGGCTCCCCTTCCCACACTTTTCTAGTTAGACTGGACGCTCTCTGGCGCAGAGACTCTGTCTCCCAGTGTTTATACAGCACCTAGCACAAAAGGGCATCAGGCAGCTATCAGCACAGCACAACACAACCAGCTCAGCTCTTCCCCAGGACCTGCGATCCTTCCACTTGAGGGAACCATGTTAACACCGATAATTGGAACAAGCTTAGATCTAAACGAGATGAAGTCGCTGCTCATCACTCTGACCAATATTGCTTCCTTGCACACCCCCATCAGCCTGCCTGTATCCAACTGTTGTCTCACCTTGTATGGCAACTGTATGCTCTTTGGGGCAGAGACGTCTTTGTGTCTGGGTTTGGAGCAGCCCCTAGGACACTGGCTCACAAGTCGCACTCCCAGACACACTAATATCCACATCATAAATCGGGACACAGGGCCAGGCAAAAGAAGACAGCATTCTTTTCATCCCAGGACCTCAACTCCCTTTCCAAAAAGACTTTGGGACACTAAGGTCAAGCTACTTGCCCCTGTCATCTAGTGAGCCATGGACAGAACCCAAGCATCCTGGCTCTCTGAAACAAACAACTGTGCAATAGATAAAGGATGACTCTTTTCTCCTGCTGGGCTGCCCTCATCAGTGCCTTTCACGTCGTCAACACGCAGAGGTCTCCCCAACAACTTCCGCATCGCCTTTAAAAAGCACATTTGCTACACTTCTGTGAAGGGAGAACCTGTCTCACGGGGTTCTCAAGGGGCTGTCAGGCCAGGCATGAGACAACAGCTGAGTTGAACTGAGCGACTGTGACACTGAGGAGACCTGGGAGATGGCTCACGTAACAGCAGCGGACAGGTCCCCCCCTCCTTTCGTTTGTCATGCGTTGCTGTTTCAGAAGAAAAGAAAGGGATCATTTCTTTCCCCCCGCCGAAGAATCGGGGGAGCGGGGGTGTTTTCACACCAAAGCTCACAGAACAGATCCCCTTGGGAGGGTGCCATTGTTTGTTCTGATGTGCGGCTGGCAGGAGTGACGGGCGCAGAGATGAAAGGCCCTGGAGGATCTAGTGGTGAAGGGTTTTAGGAATAACTGGCACAACGGGCGACTGGAACAACCCCTCGCAAGCCCTAGAAGGGTTCCTCCATCTGTCTATAGCGATGGAACTAGTCTCCATCAGCCACAGCCAGCTTCCTAGAGCTCCCTGGTGCCCCCAAGTGCCTCCTTTCTTCTAGCAGGCAGTGGGGGCTGAGAACAGTCAACATCGATCCCAGCTGGCGTCCAGTCTCTAGCTTGTCTCGCGGACAGAACCCCAAACACGTGCCCTGCCATGGGCGCAGATCGCCAGGGACAAACCACTGGCCCAGACATTTCCTAAAGGTGGCCAATCACACACGCTCCTGCCACAGGTGGACGGCTTCAGGGTCCATAAAGCCCGCGGGCCCAGAGTCCAAGGAAGGGGTCAGTCCATGGCGGTGCTGCTGGAGGTCTGGCTGTTGCAAGCATCCTCCCAGTAGCTGAGCCTGCTCCTCTGGCCATGGCAGGGACAGCTCTTGAGAACAGCAGCAGCCTCCCACTATTAAGGCACTATGTACCCCACTGCTCACAGCAGCAGTCTCTGGGGCCTTGGTCACATCACTTAACCTTTCAGACTTGCCTCCCCCTCTCTGTGAAATGAGGACACCGACCTCCACTCCTGCCCCAGCAGACAAGGCAATATTGTCGTCCCCACTCAGGAGGAGGGGAGCCGGGTCACAGAGACACCAAAGCACTGGCTAGTGCTAGTGCCATGGCTGTAAAAATAGCTCCATAGACCTTCAGACTCAGGTGGAGGGCGGGGGCGGTGGAGTGGGGTGGCTTCTGATCCCACACTCCAGCCTGAGTCCAAACATCCACCCGGCTATTTTTAGGGGGAGCCTGAGTCTACAGTTGGGCTCTGAGATTCACCACCATGTGGGTGGACTCCTTGTGTCTCACCCAGGGTCACACAGTGAACTGGAGGCAGGGCTGGGAATTGATCCCCAATCTCCTGGAACCACCCTTACCCTCCAAGCCAGGGGGAACCCCTGGGCACAGGAGCCTGTAATAGATGGCAGGAGAGAGGCAGGCGAATTAACTCTTTTTGCATGCTCTCCCTGAAGATGCAAAGGGCTAGGAGTGAATGAAGGAGACCAGTGAATAAGACATCATCACCCCTAACTCTTATCATCCCCAGACCCCCACGCACCTTACAGAGGAAGTCAGGTTCATATCCCTGTTTTACAGATGGGAACACTGAGGCATGGAGCAGGCCCGAGGCCAAGCCAGGAAGAGAACCCAGGTCTCCTGTACCCAGCTCCATACCTTCACCATTTCTAAGGGTAGCAGAGACCCCTGCAATCACCTGGCCTGACATCCTGTACAACATCGGCCACAGGACTTCTCGGAAGTCCCTGATATTCTAGCCACTACTGCAGGGGAAGGCAAGATGGGGTAGAGAGGCCAGGCAGTTGCATTCACTTTGTCCTGTTTCACCA
Source organism: Pelusios castaneus (assembly GCA_007922175.1). NCBI lineage: Eukaryota > Metazoa > Chordata > Testudines > Pelomedusidae > Pelusios > Pelusios castaneus. The sequence goes on along the minus strand of ML685768.1, from coordinate 27,189,272 downwards.
AGGTCCGGACAGCTGCCTGGATGCCCACCCACAGCCCCATGAATATTTCATGCACCTGAGCATGGCTGATGAGTGTGAGAAGCTGACGTGCCCTTTCTTGTCTGCTGCCTTCCAAACCCAAAACCACCCCAGCGCCCCAGGCCTGGCTGTTTGGCAGGTGTGCTGGTCAGAAAGAAGGCGGACATGTATGTAGCCCCCTCCCTGCCAAATAACCTTTTGCCCCCAAGAGATCAAAGAGTGGAAACTTTCTTTCCAGATCAACCCTAGCAATGTGAATCAAACAAAAGGCAGCCTGGGCCTGGCAAAGCAGAACACGACCCCCGCCGTCCTTCTCCATGCTCTGGCTGACATAACCAACAGGCACTGTTCCAGGACACCAGCACCGTAGTGGCACCGGGATTTTGGCCTTGCAAACGTCAGCGAAGAAATTAACCAGTTCCAGTAAGAGGAGGCGAAGGACAGGTCTGGGGGTGTTGGTGGCGGGGGTGGGGGTGGGTGAGGTCTGTGCTTCTGAAGACAGGAAAAGTGAGTGTTTTAAATAAAGGCTGGTTAAGAAGAAAGGCTCCCTGGGTGTGCGGCTGCAAGCGGGTTAGGAAACGTGCTCATGAAGCAGAGGTTATTTTAGAAGCAAGAGCAGCAAAAAAGAAAAAAAAATCCCCACCGCTTAATCAGGGTGACCAACCTCCCGGGGGCCCACCGCTCGGCTGCAGGCAGCTCAGGAAAGACGTGTGGTTCTTTAACCCACCCCCCGCAGTGCCTGCTGTGTGGGTGCCCCACCTCCAGTGACTAGCAGGGACCATGCCCAAAAGCTGTGCAAGGAGGGAGCTGATGTGCGCCACACCCTTTCCCCCTTGCTGGCTTTCCGCAGGAGCATTCGACTGCAGACCGACCCCAGTGATACGTGAGGCCACCTGGGTGAAGGTCCGTCCTCAAAGCCCCTGTGCCTGGCCATGGGATGTTTTCAGGCTACCTCAAAATACTCAGTTTACAGCTGTGGCCCCAGAAACATCACCCCCACACCCTCTTCCTCTCAAGGTTTCCCCAAAGGGCCTCGTTCCTAACTGACCCTTCTTCCTGGTTCCCATCCCCAGGCATACTTGCCTTTCCTTCCAGAACAGCCCATCCTATGTGGCTTCTGATCTTCCTCTGCCCAGACCACAGGCAAAACCTGAGAGCCAATCCAGCTTTCTGCTACTCCTGTGTAACCCTCGTCCTTGTGAGCAATCCTCCAGCCTCCCGTTCTCAGCTGGGCACCTGCATTTGAAACAGCCCTGCCAGCAATCCTCAGTCCTGTCTCTGACCCCAACCCTGCCTGGCAGTGACCTTCACATCCACAGTGTCCCCTTGTGCCTGAACCTACCCTGCTACACTCCAGATTCACCTGGTCCATGTGCGGCCCAATCCCAAAAGCTGCTGTGCACCTGCAGCTCTAATTGAAGTCAGTGGAAGATGCAAGGGCTCAGACCTCCCCAAACCAAATCCTGCGTGGTTCTGAGTGCTAACTGCAAGCTGCAGATGCACACCAGACTTGGCTCCTCACAAGATCGGTATCCAGTGTGCTTAACAACGCTCTGTAAATAATCATCAATAATTGTTGGACTGCATCCAAACAATCCATGCAGTCCAGGGCAACAGATAACGGCAGGTGTCCAGGATCCTGTGACCAACGATCACACGTAAGGATCGTTTCCCCTCCCCTGGCTAGGATAGGCCGTTGCATCTTATCTGTCCACCCCCCTAAGTCACTAGAGGGTGGAGAGTTGGGGGCGCAGTTTCCCCAAAAGAACGGGGGTGCTCCCAGCACAAGCAACCTCACAAAGAAAGGGATGGAAAATCAGTTTTCCAAATGCTACCGTCCAAGCATCTGTGACCTCGGAATGTTAGTAGGGAAGGAAAGAGGTTTCCGAACCCCATCTATTGGGATTTGTTCTGCCATCGACTGGTTTCAGACATCTGGATCAAACTTAGAATTATTTTTTGAACCGCTGCAAACACAGGAATTAGGATGTGCCTCAAAACACAGGAGCTAGGGTTGAAACCCTGTCCTGGATGTGGGTTCACCGTGTCTAGCTCAGAGACACTCTGGAGATGTCTACACAGCAACTAGATACTCATGGCTGGCCCGTGCCTGCTGACACCAGCCACAGGGCAGTTTCACTGCTCAAGATGTAGGACCTTGCAAGGGGTCCCAGGGCCTGGGCTCTACCTGACACTTAGACACACCCTAAATCGGGACACCTGGCTTCAATTTCTGGCTGCTTGTGTGATCTTGATCACGTCCCCACACAGCCAGTTTTCAAGAGCTCCCTGCCCAAATAAAAGCCAGAGTCTCAAAAGAAATGAGTGCTCTTAATCCATGTCAGCTCCCTGTGTCTGGCTTGTCCATTTGAAAGTATGTGCCACACCTAACACCGCTAGGTACCACGGCAATGGAAATAATACACCCCTGCAGTATCTATGCTATTGCATGTTGATTCCTTGCATCTTCCACCCTAAGGGTCAAGTGGTGGGAGTGAATTACTGGCCTATATTGGGGCAGGGATGATCTGATCTGTCTCTCAAGAGACACTGGGTCATTGGTAGCAGACCAGATCCTGTCCTTTAGCTCTACATGATCAAAGGTATTCAAGTTCCCCCTGGGACATCTGTGGCCAGATTTTCCTAAGCTCCTTTCGGGGGAGGTGCGGCCATCTGTGCCTGCACATTGCTCCCTTTCCCCCAGCAAACCAGAAATCAAGTTGCAATTAACAAAGGAACAGCCAAAACCACAGCGCCCGTGCGCGCCAAGGAGTGCTGTGCAGCGAAGGCAAACCAGTGGGCATTTTCAGCGCCATCTTCCTGAACTGCTTCGCTGGCCTCAACCTGCCTTGGCGAAAGAGAACTTTTACATGCACGTGGTGCGATCATTTCTTCACCCCATTTTCACAAGGCACAATCTATTGATGACATTACCCCCGGCAACAGTTAATTGCAGGGATTGAGAGGGGTGAGGGGAATAATGTGTTAGCTAGCTCCCAGAACAGATGGCAATGGGAGAAAGAAACAGCATAGAGATCTATTTTTCCACCCCAGATATTTCACAGCCTTTCAGGAAGTCTGATGCAGCAGAAAAACTGTTTGTAATTCATCTACTCCCCCTACATGGAAAATCTCGACAGTTTCTGAAAGTTACACCCCTCCCCGCCCCAAACATATTCATTTCAAAATGCGGGTTCTGATAATGCAACTGAAGACAAGAGATCTGAGAACTAAACAGCTCCCAAAAGACCAGCCACATCCAACCTCTGTATTCACGACCAAGAAAAGGGGAGAGGGGCTATGATCACTTGTACCGAGCCCCGCTCCGCCAGGTGCCACACAGACACACAGTGACAGCCAGTCCCTTCCTCCTAGAGCCGACGTTCCAAATAGACAAAATGGAAGAAGGGCGAGAAAGATGGCTTCACCCCCGTTTTACAGAGGGAGGAACTGAGAGACCCAGGGGCAGATTTGCAAAGGAAAGGCAGCCTATTGTGACCGGCTGTGTCACAAGAGTAGCTCTTGGGCACTGTTAATGACCTGGCCCCGAGGGACTTGAAAATTTGGCCCTAAGTAACGTAGGTCACAGAGGCCGGCAGCAGCAGTGTTCAGAACCAGACCTCAGTCTTCTATCGGGCTGCTGCCTTACCTTTCAGTTATTTATTGCTTTAAAACATACTTGCTGCTTCGCAACAGAATGAAATGTGCCATCTTGTTTCAGAAGCACATTACAACTAGAGGGACCGCGGGAGGGAGCAGACTGCGGGTCTAGCAGTTAGCTGAGTAGTGGGCGCCAGGAACCGCAGTTTCTAGTCCCAGCTCTCCTGCTAATTTGTCATGTCAATTTTGGGTGCATTACTTTAGTTCCCCCACCTGAGCTTCTCTCATGGTAAAACACGGATGACCATGAATGAGTGATCATTATTCATCTCACTGGGGGAAAGGGGGAAGGAGATGAATCTTCATGCAAATCACCACTGAGATTGCAGTAAACTTAATAAAGGTTCACAGCCCCAGGCCCATTATTTATAGGAATTTCCATGCTGAGTCAGACCAATGGACCATTATCTCCTACCCCTCACCATTAGCTGCGTCAGAGGAATCTATAACCCCCAAAAACTGAAAAATCACGTAGTACTTTCCCATAAGAGAGAAGGTCCTTCTTGACCCCAGACAATTCGTTATTGACTCATGCCCTGAAGCCAGTGGATTCATTACCCAAATGAAGGGTTTGCTCTACGGAATGGAGCTGTGGATAGGCTCCTTTGCAAAGTGAACAGTCTGTCTTTTGGGGAATCCTGGTACAATAAAAATCCACAAACAGAAATTCCATGGGTACAAAAACCAAAAGGTTGTTGCTTTTCAGTCACTGGACAGCCCTTGTCTACATATTATAGGAAAGGATAAATAAAAACACCTGATCTGCCTTCTTTCTTCCATTCATTATTTTCTCTCCTTCTGTCAGACCTCGTTTGTCCACTCTCTAAATTACACAGTCCAAATCTTTTCATTCTCTCTTTCCCAGGCTCAGAATCACTGCACCTGACCTTCATGCCATTTGTATGTCTTTTCCATTATAGAAGGACCTCAAGGGCCAACCAAGATCCATTAGGGTAGGCACCATCTGTACACCTAGCAAGAAACAGTGCCTGCCCCCAAAGAATTTACACTCTAAATAGACAAATGTGAGAAAGGAAACTGAGGCATAGAGAGGGGAAAGCGATTTACCTACAGTGACACAACTCATTAGTGGCAAGGGTAGGAATGGAGCAGAAGTCTCCTAAATCCTAGCCCTGTGCACTAGGCTGCAATGTTTTAAATATCAGGTACTTAAGGACTCTAATCTAGGGGAGAAAGGCATAAATGAGAACCTGTTACTGGAAGCTGAACGAGCTCAAATTAAAACGATGGCACCAATGCTTAACAAGGAAGGTGATTTAGTTGGGTTGGTCCTGCTTCAAGCAGGGGGTTGGACTAGAAGACCTCCTGAGGTCCCTTCCAACCCTCATCTTCTATGATTCTGTGATTTAACAATGGGACAAATTCTCATGGAGAGCGGAGGATCCTCCATCACTTGCTGTTGTCAGATCAAGACAGATGCTTTCCTGGAAGGCATTTTCCACTGTTGTTCGCAGCAGTGTCATAGCTGTGTTGGTCCCTGGACATTAGCGAGACCAGGTGGGTGAAGTAATCCCTACCTTTCCAGAACCAGAGGGTCCATATGTGCTTGCTGCAACGTAGGGTGTACCTCATCCACGGCACTAAACATCCCAGTAAGCACGTGGGTGAAACAAGACAATCACTAGCTCTCAAATGAACTCACCCAGAAAAATTATAAAAAAAGACCAAAAACACCATGTAGACTCAGACTGTAAGGTCAGAAGGGACCATCATGATCCTCTAGTCTGACCTCCTGCACAACACAAACCACAGAACCTCGCCCACCCACTCCTATAATAGACCTTCGCCTCTGGCTGAGTTACTGACATCCTCAGACCCTGGTTTAAAGACTTCCAGTTACAGAGAATCTGCCATTTCCATTAGTTTAACCCTGCAAGTGACCTGTGAGTGAACACTTCTCACAAAGCGATCACATCATATCAGTTACTTCAGATCTGACCACTCAGTTTCCATCCTCAAAGGAAACTTATTCACATTTTGAAAAGACAAGCCTGGGAACTTAAATTCATAGCTTTGCTAGACCCGAAAAATCCTGGACTTAGTAAAGATGTTGGATTTATAGCTGACTACAATAAACAATAAACCTACTACCTCCCCCTTTTTGTCTTATATCTGCCATGGTATTATCTTAGCCACTTCCCCTTGAATGGTCCCTTAGAACTTGGGTGCCCAATCAATGGCTCGTGGACCATATATGGCCCACCAGGGCATTTCATATGGCTCATAGCCTGCTTCAGCACAATATACTAATGGCTGATTCATTAGTGTTTTGTTGACATTTTAATTTAATTATATGTTCTTTAATGTTTTTTCCCCTGTTTTCTATAATTCTGGCACACGTTTTATGCTCTGGTTTCCTTATTTGTTTTTAAACAGACAATACTGTACATAGAAACAACCTAGCTGAATACATACAAAACACAATCAGTTTGGCCTCTGAAAGGCTGTGCATCCATTTATGTGGCCCTCCTGTGTAATAAAGTTGGACACCCCTGCCTTAGAATATGTTCTGACTACTTACGCTAAACAGTCTGTTCCACCTTGTATTTAGCTGTGTGATGCTGGGAGTACATACCTTTCCCAGCTCTGCAGAAGAGCCCAAGAGTCAAAGTAGTGTGAATTCTTTTTTTTAGTGTTTCATTTACTATTTTAAGACATATATATTATTCTCACAGCAAAATGACTGACTCAGTATTATTTTATCAACTGCAGTTAGTTAATAACATAGCAAAAGCATCCTGATTGATGAGTAATTCAATCCCACCGGGTTTTCATCTCACGTGCTGCAAAGAGTTGCAGGAGATGCCTTAAAGAGACTCTAGTGTTTCCCGAGCCTCAGGGTAAATATTACGGCTTTAGTCAAAGTCCTGGTCTACATTAGGAAATTTGGATGATATAACTATGTCACTCAGGGTGGTAAAAATCCACACCGCTGAGCAGCGTAGTTATATTGACCTAACCACTCCTGTAGACAATGTTACATCATTCTCCCGTCAACCTAGCTTCCGCCTCCTGAGGAGATGGATCACCTACACTGAGGAGACAATTCCTCCTGTGGTGTAGCTAGCAGCATCTTCGTTACAATGCCACCGCTTCCATGTTTTAAGAGTAGCCAAGCCCAAAGAAATGATTGGGCTCCAACGGAGAGGAATCAGGGTGAAATGTAATGGCCTGTGTTATACAGCAGGTCAGCCAAGAAGATCTAATGGTCTCTTCTGCCTCTGAAATCTACAAATCTAAGAACAAAGAAGCCACGTCCTCTCAAGAACAATCCCCCACGATCTAGAACACCTAGGCCTCCTTCATACCACAATTCGAGTCACCGGGAGTTCAAGGCAAATTCTTTTTTCTCGGATCACGAGATACAAATCAGCGGGACGCAGCGCCCTGCCGATAAGCTGCGACAAGTTTCTCAATACAATGATCTGCCTCCCTCCCCCCACTCCCCACCCGCAGCATCTCACGGGGTTTGCATGCTGCCGGGCAGAGATGGGAAACCAGGCAGCGGCTGCAGCTGCACGGGTTCCTACACTCATTTTTTACTCTTTTGTTATTTTGCTTCTGCTTCCTCCCCCAGACCCACAAGCCTCAACCCTTTTAATAAAACGCTGTGGTCAGCCCTTCCCCCTGCCCCAACTCCCACACGCCTCCTGCTCTGTCAGCAGAGAGCGCGGCAGCCCGTGGGTGTGGATTGTGGAGGTGGCAGAGAGGGGAGAAGATATTTAGCCAGGAGGCTTGGTTCTGTGCCTGTGTCTGGGATCCTGGGGGGCAGAGGGACCTGTGTATGCCATTAAACTCTCCTACAGGGAAATAAACAGGAAGGCAAGTTGAAGGAGATCCATCCCACCCGCACTGCACTCAGGCTGGGTTTGCCAGCAGGAGGCACTGCAGGGCCTGGTTACCAAAAGACCATCACGCTGTCTAGTCTGACCCGTGCATCACAGCATCCAACACCCACCCACCAAACCCAATAACCAGCAGACGACCAAGTATTACAGCCCCCAGGAGACTGGACAATTGTGTGCCACAGCAGAGCACATGAGGGACCCAGGGGCACCAGGGCCCAAGGCCCTCACGATGGCAAGGAAAGGATTAAATGAGACACATCCAGATAATCCCAGGAAGTGAGCAGTGCACACAGAGAAAGATAAAGAAAACCCAAGGTCACTCCCTATCTGACCTGGGGGAAAACTCCTTCCCAACCCAACATATGGTGCTCAGCAAGATCCTGACCATGGGAGCAATACCCAGCCAGCCAAGTCCCAGAGAGAGAAAATGCTCGGTGCCATCTCACAGCCCTGGCCCACTCCCCCCAGGTGTGGCCATGCCTGATGCTTCAAAAGAAAAGAAAAGAAAAGCCCTCTCAAAATACATGGTTGGTGTGGGAGTCCCTTCCTGACCTCTGCCAGAGGCTGGCTGAAACCCTGAAGCATGAGTTTTAGGTATAGGAGACATCAATGGGAAGTTACTGAGCCCTGCCACTCCACCATTACAAGCAGCCCTGTCATACAATCTGTCCAGCTCTCTCTCAAAACTAGTTAAGTCGTTTGCCCCCACAACTCCCAGTGGGAGGCTGCTCCAAAACCTCACCCCATAGCTGGTTAGGAAGAGGCACAACCCTTGCCTTTTAGAAGAGGTAGGAGTGCTGTGCTCCTCAGGGTTGCCAACCGTGCATTGCAGTTTTTATTGACATGAAGATCTGAATTTGATTTTTTTTAACTGATGTGGTAAACTTTTATTGCCATCACTAAAAATACCATAAACAATATAATAATGCCACAAAAAGGTGTACTAACTCGTGAAATTCTGCACACAGAAATTTGAAATTACGCAATTGTTTTAGAGGCAGTTAATTGATCAATCGGGTTCTCTGGGTATGTGAAATAATAGAAGTGATAAAGTCATGGTCAGTGTAGTTTAATGATATAAGAAGTGATTCTGAACTACGACAATCAATGTCAAACTATAATTATGTTTTATTTCTATCCAATTTTACTGACATTGTAATGTATTTACAGATTTACTGACAGTGTTAAAATTATGGCTCTGTACATTTTTTTACTGATTGTTCATAAATTTACTGACAGTTGGCAATCCTGCCAGCCCACCCTAGGACAGGAATAGCTCAAGCAGTACCTACAGTTTTAGCAGTGAATGGGGAAGGACAATCCAGGAACTGAACAGAATCTTTACAGCTCTGCTACAGGTGCTTTTACATGTGCAGTTACAATCACCTACCTTCAGGCCCCCCACTGTCCCACTGAATCCCAAGAGACTGCAAGGGAGGACGGCAGAGCTGCACGGCATATGTGTGAGGTAATTTGTACAGGTTCCCTTATTTAAAGCCAGAACAAGCATATTACGAGTGGGTTAGAAGGATTTCATCAAAAAAATGCAGCGCGATCATTAAAGAATCTTCTGACACTTTCTGGGGGGAGGAGGGTTGCATTAATGTCCTGGACAGGAAACAACCCTCCTTCCCCAGGCTACAGTGCCAATCTCAGTGTTATCAAGTGTCAAGATTTTATCACGAGTCTCACCCTATGTGGGTGTTTCTCTTACAGCCCCAGCTTCTGGAATCATGTGAATATGCAAGACTCTCAGCTTTCATTTATGTTGCCCAGGGTTCGCACCATGGCTCTTTCCCACCCCAGAGGTGGCTGCATTTCAGTGGTGAATGTCTACACAACAGGGAAGCAGTGATATCTAGTGGGTAGAGCAGTGGACAGAAACTTCCCCTTCAGTCTGCCTAGTTTATTTTGATTGGCAACTCTATGAGGCAGTGATTTTCTCTCACACTTTCTTGTGTGCAGAGTCTAGTGTAACAGGGCCCCGGCCTCCGCCAGGTGTTATGGCAATATGAAAAATACAGTCTGTGAAGTGCTATCGGTTGGAAGGAACTGCATATCTAGAAAACATGTGCAATCAAGCTACTTATTTGGGGGTTTTTTTAACTGCTGTGATTGTGATGAGCATCTGCAGTGCAATATTGCCATGTCAGAGGTTCCTGAAGCTCTGCCTAAGAGACTGAAATGAGGAAACCACCGAATTATATACTGGTTGCCTCTAAGAGTTGCAAAGAAATAAAACCAAAAAAACCCCATGTAAAAAAAGAAACTTTCTTATTAAAAACAAAACTGCTGGCTATTTCTAGGGCTAATGCTTCCTTCTGCAAAACACAGATCACCTTCCGAGGAGATTAGAGGAGGCTGAGGAGAGGCTTAAGTGCTAATTTTATACCCAGCTCTCATCAATAAACGTGCCCCTTTTAGGGACTAGAAATAATAGCAGGTTCGATGGAGCTAGTGGATATAAATCAGTGTGAGGACCTTGTCCCAGTCTTGTGAATGCATGTGTCAAAATAAACATCCACTGAACCAGAAACCATGGCTCCAAAGACTATTCACGCTTTGAGCTCCAGAATTGCCTACAGGGAGAAAAGAGAGAGCTAGAAGTTAGGTGACCTGGACTCTGTTCCTGGCTCTGCCACTCGTCTTCTGGGTGACCCTGGGCAAGTCAATTCACTTCTCTGTGCCTCAGTTTCCCCATCTGTAAAACAGGGCTCCTCCTACTGACCTCCTTTGTAAAGCACTGTGATATCTTTGGATGAAGAGAGGAAGGGAGGGATTATTAGCTGACAGCTGTTGCCCAATCACATGCTATCTCTAATAAGAGATGGGCCCAAACATGGAAGTCCTAAGTCTGAGTCTCCTCTTTTATGTCAATGCAACCCAAGTCTGGATCCTGAGCTGAATTTGGAAGGGTCAGATCTTAGCTATGAGAATGACTGATGCTAAACAGATGTCAATAGATCCATCCAAGATTACTGTTAAAGCTCATTCCTGCTGCAGCGTCACCAACCCCAAACACTCTAAACCCATGACCAATACCCACCCACCCCCAAATCAGAGACTGGCTTAAAAACCATGAGATTTTGATTAAAATAAGTTTGGAGTTCTTTTTTTTTTATCTGCTGCTTTGAGACTTCAGGATGCTCTGGGTGGATTTCAGGGTTTTCAGATTTGTCTACAGTCACAACTTGCATTAGGGAGCCCAGGAAGAGAAAGAAAGCTGAGATTTTTCACACAATCCCCATGACTCCAGGAGCTGGGGCTTTAAGTAACACAAATACAATAGGAACCAGTGCCGCTGCTGGTATGTATTGCTTGCGGGCAGGGTTGTGGGAGAGAGAAGGCACAGCTTAGTTCACTGACAACACTGCCAATGTCTCCTGGAAGTTTAGTTTCTTCTTGTGCCACCTGGGAACCCAATACGGCCTCAGAATTATGCTCTACCAGGCCGTCACCGAGTCTGACGTGTCCACCTTAGATGACAGCTGTCCTGTCATATCACCGCACAGTCACTCGGCAGAGGTTGGGAGGTTCCTATATGAATGACCGTGGCGGTGAGAGAGCCCCAAGTGCACATGTGGTTTGGATTAGCCTAATTCCACTTGCCAAAGAGGGAGCGGGGCAGAAGGAAGGCGGTTGGAGACTTAGAAGGGTTGGAGGGCACATCTGAGCATAGCTTGCCAACTGCACATTGGCTGAGCCCTTTGGAGAGTTGTGGCCCGCACACATAATTCACTTCAGCGCAGGCTTCACTTCCTAAGTTGCAGGCAGGAGGTAAAGCCAGGACTGCACCAGGCGGCCCACGTCCATAAGAAGATTTCTAGAGCATCTGACTACTCGAAGGCCTTCCCCCATTAGTGGAGCCTCTGCTTACTCCCATGCACCATGAAATCCTTACAGATGAGGCAAGTTTATGAACCCTGGAAGAATCTGACCAACTCTCGATTATGTATTTGCAAAGCATCGAGTTCCAGGGGCCCTGTGAGCACAACAGGAATATAGGCTAGAAAGTCTGGCTAGTTTAACTGTGCTGGCATAGTTAAAGCAAGAGCTTTAGATCAGTGCAAGAGTGTTTGTCCCAGCACTGTTTATGTTTGCTCTGGCATAAGCTATACTCATCAAAAGCACAGTTATATAATCAGTATAACTGCGTGGGTGGTACGGCCTTTAGGGAAGCAGTATGGCCTAGTGGTTAGACCACTAGACTGGGACTCGGGGGATCTGAGGACTGTCTACATAGGTGTGGGAGTGAGCATTGCAGGGGTGTGAATTCTGAAGCGCAGCAACAGGGTGTCACGCATTAAGTGACCTGGGTAGACTTGCTGATGTGCGTTAAAAGTTCCCTAGAGCACAGCCACAGGGAGGGGGGCAGTAGAATGGGCCATGCTGTTGCTGGGGTCCAAACGTCTGCCCACAAACTGGCCCTGCCCCTCCATTCTCTCTTTAAAAAAAAAAAAAAAAATTCATTTTTTTTTTCAAAGTTTTAGACAATCTCCTTGGCTCGAGGGCCACAAATATAATTTTTAGAACTCTGAAGGGCCACTAATATATTTAATTAAAAATTGAATTTAAATTTAATTAATTGATTTTAATTAATCCCAATTAAAATTAAATTTGAATTTAATTAATTTATTTTTAATGTAAATTTAATTAAATAGACTGGTGGCCCCTAAGGGTTCTAAAAATTATGTTTGTGGCACTCAAGTCAAACAGCTTGGGAACACTGCCCTAGAGCAAATTAACATTGCCCCGTTTCAAACAGCGCTAGGCTGAGGGAACTTTTAGTCTGCACTGCACCAGAAAGGTCTACACAGGCCCACGAGGGGATGTCTACACTGCAAAACCAATCCTGTGGCGGCGAGACTTAAAGGCGGGCTGCCAGGACTCTGGTTGAAGTGTAGACACAGCAGTGTAGACATTCTCGCTTGGGCAGGAGCCCTGGCTCTGAGACCCACCTCTGCCAGGCTTCAGAGCCCAGGCGAGCAGGAATGTCTACACTGCAATATTTATCGCCATAGAGTGAGCCCAAATCAGCTGACCTGGGTTTTGAGGCTTGCTGCTGCACATCTTTTTCTGCACGTGACATGTATTAGGGTTTGCTCCCCACTAGCATGCACTGCCACACCACATGGATAAAGCCCTGGGTTCTATTTGTGTCTCTGCCCCACAGGGTGACTGGGGAAGCCACGTCTCTTCCCTGTACTTTAGCCTTCCCATCTGTAAAATGGGGCAATGATGCTGCCCTCCCTTGTACAGTGCTTTGAGTTCTGCCAGTGAAAAGTGTTATAGTAGAAGCTAAGTGTTATTTTACTGGCAGAGCGATGGTAGTGAAACAGTCCCTCTCTTCACTAAAGGATTTATGTGGGGAAAACTTCTTGAGTGGGGATCAGGCCTAATAAACTGTAGCAGAGAAGGGGCAGTGACTTGCCCAGGAAGCAAATCAGAAGCTGCAGGCAGAACCCGGGTGTCCTGGAGTAAAGTCCTGACTTCAATGGGAGTTTGGCCATTTTCTCGTGCAATCAGGATTTCACCCACTGCACTGTGCAGAGCGGCCTCTGCCATTTTACCCTGCCCCCCCTCTTGTCCTCAAGGGAAACGGGGTGGGAAGGGATAAAAGAATGTGCAGGGATTGGAAAGGAATTTCTCCCTCGCTGGAGGGGTGACTGGAACTGTTGATTGTGCTGTGCACTCCTGCAGGTGCTCGGCCGATGCAGAGGGCAGCTGGCCTGCAGAGGGACAGTGCGGCGTGCGTGCTGCCCGTGGCTGGGTGAGCCAGGCACCCATTCCCTGTGGACACACACCAAGGCTCACCAGGCTAAGGGCAGGTGTGGCAAGGCCTCTCCCAGCCCCGCGCTGGTGACGTCCCAGCAACACCCAGGCTAGTTTAGTTTTCTGAGCTCTGTCATGCTTTGGTCCCATGCCCGTTGTTCATCATGGTGCAGGGCGACGACAGGCAGGGCAGGATTATCGGTCCTTTCTGGCCCTTTACCCCGACTCCAGGTCGTCACGCCGTGCTAAGATCCACCCTGCTGTTGCCAGAACAGGGCACACCAGGAGGCCTTCCCACTCCCTAGAGCGTCCTGATCCCCCAGCCCACAGAGCATTGTCAGGGGGGACGTGACGACGGACTCAAGAACTGCCGAAACGCGGAGATGCCATGAGTGAACAACGTGGCTGGTAAACAGCATTAACCCAAGCAAAAACAGAAGCACAAACCACAGCCTTATCTACCGTCTCCGTGGGGGGTGGGCAAGCAGCTGCGGAAGGCAAAGCTGGGGTGGGAGGGACTGGCCAACCACATTTAATCCTCCACTCCCTCCCCCAATGGGCTCGGGAAGCAGAAAGCGCCATAGGGCTCTCCATGCCTACCAAAGGGAATAAAATTATGTGCCGGTAGCAGACTAGAGACCAAGAAACATAGGCCCCCTTGTGCACAGCACCATACAAACACAACGTAGTCATGTTGGGGACTCTTTGCCCCACTCTGATGCCACACACACCAGGATCTCAAAGGGTTTGACAGACCTTGGGGAAGGAAGGCTGGGGGCATCCGGAGATTTTAAAGCCAGAAGGGACCAGCCAGTCATCTTTTCTGACCTCCTGTATGACACAAGCCCAGAGAATCTCATCCGGTAATCCTGCATGCAGCTTTCACATATGGAGAGCCGGTATCACTCTCCCCAGTTCTCCCCTCCTCGGATGGAGGAAACTGAGGCCCAAGTGATTTGCCCCAGATCACACAATCAGGACTCCTGGATTCTCCTCTCAGCTCTGAACTCATTTAGTGACTCCAGGCAAGTCTCCTCTCTCCACCTTACTTTCCCATCTGTAAAAAGAGGATGATGCTAATGAGTCACCCAACAGTGGGTGCTGGGAGGGTTAAATTTGCTAATTCGGTGCACAGAGATCCCTGCAGTACAAAACATAGCCTTAGCCCCATGATCAAGATCAATGGGAGTCTCATGTGAACAGCTCAAGGCTATGTCTACACTGGCAAGTTAGTTCGAATTAAGGAAGCTTAATTCAAACTAACTTAAGCCATGGCTACACTAGGCTTTCATTAGTTCGAATTAAGGACTTCCATAATTCGAACTAATAAATTAAAATATGCTATTCGAACTAAGGGTTAATTCGAACTAGTTAGTTCGAATTAACCAATGTGGCCATGTTAGTTCAAATTAATTGCTTAGTTCGAACTAATTGGCCCATTGAACTCAATGCAATTCGCTAATTCGAACTAAGCAAGTGCCATGAATGGCACTTGCTTAGTTCGAACTAAATTTTGCTAGTTCGAATTAAGTTAATTCAAACTAACTAAAATTAGTTTGAATTAGTTAGTTCAAATTAACTAATTCGAACTAACTTTAATAAGTGTAGACATAGCCAAGGAGAACTGAACCCTCAGCACAGTGAGCTTCCACTTCTGTTGATGATTCTAGCTGGCATTTACACAGCAGCTTCCACCTGGAAGGATCCCAAGTCACTTTACAACCAGTTCCTAGCACACTGATGAATGGCAGCTAGCCCTGAAGTGAAACACAGCTACCCAGCCCAAGCACTTCGGACAGGAAGCAGGGGTTAAAGTGAGGTGGAACGCACCAGAAGGCAGTTCCGGGGCCCACAAATTTGAGGGGCCAGAGTTCCAGGGCCCCTAAAAATAGAAAAATCCAGCGGAACGCATGTTCCTCCCTGCCCTGGCTGCTGGTAGATCCTACGCCCCACCGTTGTTAATCACAATACTTATTGTGTGATGCAGTGTTTGCTAGTTTGTGACAGTAATTGCTATAGACATAAATATCATATAAAATTATAAATATTTTTATGAACGATAACTGATGCATGTGGTACTGAGAAGTGGTTGCAAATGCCTACCTGAGCTGGGGCCCACACATACATGAAGGGGGCCCAGATAATACGGGAAGGGGGCCCGGAGATTAGGAGGGTTCCGGGGCCCATCAAATTATACTTTAGCCACTTACAGGAAGTGCAGAGTACTCTAGCCAACTAAAATCACACAGGAACTTAGGGAGGCATCCGTTTTTCACTGCCCACCTCCAGTCAAAGGCCCTAGGGGATTTGTAAGAATCACAAACAGTTGGGATGCTAATGTAACCTCTCATCTGAAACGTAGGCATCCTCCTTACCCCAGAGCAGAGCCTTACCGCAATGTCCATTCAGAGTGAAAAGCACTCCGTGCTGAACAGTAACGCTCTTTCCTACAACACCCCAGAGGTTTCCTATCTGATGTTACCTCAATCTGTGCCTGCTTACCTCAGGAGATATCACAGCCTCCTAGATGGTTCTGATGCTGCATGTAATCTTGGTCTCTCTCCTACCGCAAAAATATGCATTACTCTAATTCTCTGGAATCTCCACAATCCAGCCAAAAGCATTAAGAATTCAAATTCAATTTTAACCCAAGCTTTGCTCAAGCCGTTCATTCCCCCCCCCACCCGCGGATCCCCTCCAGATTCAAATGAACCCAGTTCATTTATTTACCTAATGATTATTTTGTGCCCCCTCACTCGTATTTCTTTTTGCAAATGGATTTCCTCTGCAGAACTTAGAGCACCACAACAGTGTACAAAATGCAAACATACAAGAAATTAAAAAGACAGAGTGCATGCAGCACTTCCCAGCAGGAGAGTTTGCAATCAAACAGACCTCTGCAGAATGCCAATAAGTCAGATCCAAAGAGCACTCTCCAGGGAATTTGGGACAGATCTTATTTTAAACATACATCATAATATTCCAAGGTACAGGGGCTGGTCTAGCTCTCCCTGAAATCAATTGGAGAAAAAACAAACAATCATGGACGTCAATGGCACAACGTCAATTTATACCCACTGAGAAGCCGGCTCAATGATGCCATCACGCAAAAGGCACCTATGCATACAAGTAGATTTACTCATTTGAGAAGTCCAATTGACTTCACTGTTTTTCACCAGTGAGTTCTCTGCAGGATCCTGTAAATGTAAAATTCACTTCTGCAGGCTCATGTTTTTCCATCAGTAACTTTTCTACAAGCTGGAAAAAGCCTGCTTTGACGGTCACAACATGCTTTATATTTGCCGGGGCCATATTCTGCTCTCAGTGACACCCTCTCCTCATCTGTGGAGACAATGCACCAGAGTAACAGACAACAAACTGAGAGCACGTGATCAAATCTACTTAAGCACATACTTCTCTCTACTGAAATAAATGGGATCACTCACTTAAGCATTTGTTGGATCAAACCTTACTTTTTCCCCATGAAGGAAAGTTATAATTTAATTATTGTTCCTATTTTCCTTCTCCACTACTTTTTAACCGAGTAGTTCAAAGCTACCTCATGAGGATCAACATTTGGAACAAATTACAAAACAAAATGTCCATTATTTTTTCAAATAAATCCAACTGCCTGTCCAAACTTTGAATCACCTTTTGTCCAAATTAGAAAAGAAACCAGGCTGCAAGACAGACAACGAATCCAAACCAAACGTGACAGCTTTTGGAAGCAATAAAACTTTGGGCACAAAAATAATGTTCTGTTTGTGGTAAGTGAAATTAAGAAATGTGTTTATATTTAAACAGATGTAGGTCTGGAGAGCTGTTCCTTCGTTGTTTGTGCCTTTATATGAGTGGAAAAGAAGGGTTAGCTTTACACTGGGATAAATGACAATACAAGGTGCAGAGGAACAGGGTAGAAAGATTTTTTCAGAGATTTGCAATCTTGTCCATTTCTTGGACTAGGGTGTATTTCTCCCCCGTCATGCTTTCTGTGACTTTACTAGGATCTTTGCACAACTGTGTGCACTTACATAGAAGACTCTCAGCAAACAAATTAATAAATAAAAGACTGGCTTTTCAGCTGGAGTAAACGGATGTAGCTCTGTTGACTTCAACACCAGCTGAGAATCTAGCCCATTGACTACAAGGGAGTAATGGCAATTTACAAGACTTGAGGATTTGGCTCAAAATATCATTCATTTATATGGGTTTTCTGTTTGGAGGAGATTTCAGAACATCAACAGAATTTGTGCTGCTAAGTATCTCAGGGGGTTTGGAAATCTTCTCAGCCTTCCAAGTAAAGCAAAATATTAAAACTAAGGAGTCTGATGCAAATCTAAAATTCTCTGCCCCTTCTGGGTACACTAGAGAGGCAGAATGACTAAGTCGGCAAGAAGAAAGAAAGAAAGAAAGAAAGAAAAAAAGTCAACCAAAGATTAAAAATACAGATACTGTATGTTTCACAGCAAAAGGGGTGGAAAAGAACAGGTTACAAAAAAGAGCCTTATTTACAAGAAAAGAAAACTCTGAGGAGGTAAAGTTTGTTCCAAAATTAAAACCGAATCTGATTTTTCTTTCTGGGGGAGTATGAGTGGGTGTGCATGGCTTTTGAAAATCATGTTGATTTCTTTCTCTTAAAGAAAAAAAATAGTAGAATTTTGGTTGCTCACACTCACCATGGAGGAAGGGGGGTGAGTGTGAGCAACTCAGCACACAATCAAAAATTTGGAAATTTAGCAAGCGACCCAATATGGGGGGAGGAGGGAAAGTACTGCATTGCAGAATGTAGGACATCTTTCTCAAACGTGTTACCAGGGAGGAAGGAAGGTGTAGTGGTTAAAACCCCGCCCTGCAAGTCCAGAGATGTGGATTCTATTTTTGGTTCTGCGTTGCTAGATGACCTTGGGTACGTCAGGTTGCCTATCTGTGCCTCTGTTTCACCATCTGTTAAATTAAAAGGATATTGATCTCTCTCCCACGGGGACTAGTGGATTGTGGTCTTAATCAGCATTGCCAACCCCCAAATGTTCCAAAAATCATGAGTCAGGCCTCAAAATTCAGAATTGGAATAAAAATCGCAAGGTTTAAAAAATAATAATAAAAAATGTGGGGTTCTTTTTTTATTTGCCTTCTGGCATTTGAGTCTTTAGGACATGCTGCAGCCACAATTTCTAGCTTTCCCTTGCAAACATGAGGGCTAAAAGTTTACTTATATTTAAATGAACACCAAGTGTCTCACCAAATCATAGGACTCGGGGAACTAGGGCTTTTAAGGAAAACGCCAAGTGGGACTGGCTACGCTGCTTAATTTATTAATATTTACTATGTAATCTGAGATCCTAGGATGGAAAGGAATGGGGAAGTTTAAACTTTGTTATTTCTCTTAGGCCTTGAAGCTGACTTTGAGTTGCTGCTGACCATGGTAGATATGAAATAACAACTTAAAAATAAAAGATTCAGTACCCATGCTCAGTTCTCCAAATCATCCATGTGCAATCTATCACACATGGACACATGCTCCATAGGTCTAATCCCATTTACAACTGGGATTCCAAGTGAGACCCAGAACTGGATGATGCTCTGTTACTCCTGTGGATGCGTATGAAATCTCCCCAGCCTGGCCAGTCTGACAAGATTTCGGCCCAGAACTGCACAAATTGCACCGTAATAGGTGATCCAGCAAAATACATTCACCAAACAGGAAAAAGAGCTGATGACACAAGAACAAGACTGCGAGTTCTCAAGCGCTGTCAAATCAAATCCAATCCTCACCCCTCATTTCGGCTAAACCGCAGACCTATAATTTAATCCATATCCAGGCTGGGACACCAACTTCAATCTCAGCCTATTGCTATATACACCAGAGGACCAAAATCTGCTGTGAAGAGAGAGACATGGGTGGAGAATGAACGGTTTTGTGGTTCAAGTACGACCCCTAGCAGATCTGCCTCTGCCACAGACTTCCTGGGTGACCTTGGGCAAATCCCTTCACCTCTCTGGGCCTCAGCTCCCCATCTGTAAAAGGAGGACTAACACTTCTTTTGTGTATTTAAGCATGTGGGCAGGACTATCTTGTACTGTACGTAGAACACCTGGCACAACAGGACCCTGATCTCAGTTGTGGCCTCTGGTTCTACCACTGCTCAAAGGCCTTATCCTCAGCTGGTGTAACATGAGCACAGCTTCTCTGATGCCAGTGGTGGAGCTTGACAACGGGATTATAGCCTGGGATTGCCTGCAATAGCCAGGAGAGACCTCAACTACTCAGGCTCTGTCCCTAGCGGCTAATCTGATTTATTCCAGCTGAAGATCTCAGTAAATAAGTGACAAGAGAAAAGGATCCATTTCTTTCACTTAGTAGTGGGCCAGACTCTCAGCTGGCGTAAACCTACGTAGCTCCACTGCAGTCAATGCAGCAACGCTAGCTTACACCAGTAAAGGACCTGGGCCACCACCGAATGAGTGGAGAATCGGGTCTTTTTCTACAGTAGAAGAAAGTTCGTTCTGACTTCCATGACCTACATTTACTTTAGTTTAGCTGCACATGTAACACAGTCGCTTACTTTTTTCTACCTCTGCGAACAACCTCACCTTTCACTCGCATGCTTTTATTTGCTGTGAAACCAAACCGAACCCAACAGACCCTGGAGCCCGGCTCGCACCTTTTCCGTCTACACTCCACCACATTAGAATTAGCCCTTGTGCTCCGTGTCAGCTTTTATCTGTCCGCAAATCAAAGGCGGCATATTTGCTACACTTAGCTGCACCGATTGAATTTAGTTTGTGAAAACTCAATCTGTTCTGTTTAATAATACATCACTGTCAAAGTCCCTCGCCTGCACAGTGCTGTTACTCTGGACGAGGTTAGATGTGACATGCTGGGAAAAGACAACTTGACTTTCCGTATGCTGCTGTAACCCTGTAGGATTCCATTCTCTTTCTGATGAATATTACGCAGTGCGAAGGGATTGCTGACTACTTCGCCTAACTGTGCAAGACCTCTTGTTAGACCCATGTGAGGCTAACACCTCCGGGTGAAGATCCAGTAGTGGGAAATCAGCATGAATGCAGAAACTGCAGGAAGGGTGATTTTGAGAAACTGTAAATCTTAGAGGATGATTGATGGGGGATCTTGAGGAAAGAAATCCATAGCCCCAAACACACTGAAGAGTTACTTTTCCTCATCCTCATGAGAAAGTGCTTAGCTGTGCCCAGGGAGACATTTATGCTTGATTAAATCACTATCAATATGGAGTTACTCTATTGACTTTTGTATGTGGAATGACTTTGTTTGATCCTGGTGGAACCAAGAGGGTCATCCTTCAAGCAAAGTCCAGGATCTGATCCCCACTCAGGGGAAAAAAATGAAGGGCCCATATCCTCAGAAGTGCTGAGTAACAAGCGTCTCGCACTGCCCATGGTGAGACTCCAGAGCATGTATTTCTCTTTAGGCAAAACTGTTAGTTGGTTTCAATGGGAATGACTGTGTAAAATCCAGCACGGCAAAGGATTTGAACTGATGCAATTGTCCAAAAGAGCATTGCCAACTCTTGCAATTTTATCCAGAGTCTCATGATATTTTGGGGGGTTCTTAAAGCCCAAGTTCCTGGAGTCCTATGAATATGGGAGAAGCTCAGCTTTCATTCAAAGCAAAAAAATGTTTCTAGTCCTTTGTGGCTGCAGATAAAAGCCAGAAAATGTGACCCAAGCAGGGCAGAAAGGCTTAGAAATCAGAAGGCAAACAAACCCACATGGGGGGTGGGGAATTGGTTTAAAACAAAAAAATCTCATGTTTTTAAGTTCATCTCATGATTTTCAGGGCCTGGCTCATGACTCTGGAATGAGCCTGGGGTTGGCAATACTGAAAATGGCCTCTGAAGAAATTCTAGTAAATCAACATTCTTCCTGGTATTTGGGGGCTTCCTGAATAAGCAGTGAGAACATAACTACAATGCAGAGTGAAATGGCCAACGCAGAGTGTGAAAGGAGGAGTTCCTGGCTAGGAGTCTTCCACCCATCCCCCAGTGGCCTCATTTTACACTCCACTGCCAACAGGGATGCTTCTCCTCCTTTACACTGGGGTAGGGCATCAGCATCAGATGCACCGATTTTTAGAAAACTAAGCTTTTCTTGGAAACCATAGTTGACCCTGAGATTTTTACCCTATCAAACTCCTCAACTGAGTCAGTTTCTGTACCTAATACATGTCACCTCAAACCAACAAGAGAAGCAGGGGAAGGAACACACTCAGAGGCCATGCTCACCTGCCCCACTGGCAAGAATCCCCAAGGATGCCTCTCACTACCTCCAGTCCAAATCATTCCTGTAGGACCAGCCTTCTCCAGGCAGAGATTTCAGGGCTTGATTTTCAGAGGCGATGACCACCCTACAGCTCCCACCAACTTCAGCACAGCATGGTGAATACCTAGCGTCTCTGAAACTCAGGCTATGATTCAGTTCTCACTTGTGCCAGTCATTTGGTATAAACGTGGCACGAGACCAGAATCTGGTTCCACAACAGTCTCCAAATCAGGCCTTCCAGGCATCCCAAAATTGAGAGTCAAATGCTGCAGTCCTTAGCTATGCAAAACAAGCTCCTGCATGAGGACTTCAGGGGCTGGGCCCAATGCGATGAAGAGAAGGGGAAATTTTCCTCTGTACCAGCAGTGACTTTAATGGAGTTATGCCAGTGTAAATGAGAGAAGAAGCAGGCCCAGAATACTGGTAGGTCTCTTTCCATCTCCCTATCCTAGCCAGGACTGTCTCCCACAATCTGTTGTCCAGGGCTCCAGAACTAGACGGGAATATTTCCAGGCTGTGTTTAGTCTCCTTCTAAATGTCTCCAGTGATGGTGTTCCCTGCTCCCCTGGGGAAAGAATGCCATAGCCAAGCAGATCTCACAAGGGGCCCCTGATATTCTCACCTTCCTTAAAATCAATCCCTTAATCCTAGTTCTATAGCCCATCCCAAATCATCTTTTCTCCATCCCCTCCTTCCCTAGAGCCACAGGTGTCCCCTTTGGTAGGGCAGGTGCATCTCCATAAAGCTTTCGCATTAGCCTGTCAGAGCAGAGACTGAGCCATGGGGAAATCAGCAAGCATCTTGCGGCATTGCACAGAACTGACCTTAACAGCTCTTTTGTTTGTTTATTTGTTTAACCATGGCCATTTTTCTCAGCATGTTATTTCTTTAAAAAACTCTAGAGGGCTTTTGTTGATTCCATTTTAATTAGCCAAGGTTATTCTGGAAGCCAGAGCAAGCAGGAGAGAAAGCGTGGTGGAATTACACACAAGAACTTCATAAACTAAAAGCTTGGTTAGCTTCGGCAGCCTTTTTGTCCCCTTTACTGTAGGGCTTTCTTCAAGATCCTGGGCCAGATACTCAGCAATGGAGCAAGGGATCTGGAGATCCTGCCATTTAACATCAGTGGGAGTAAGATCAGGACTAAAAGCCTCGTTTGTTTCATCTGCAGAATCCTGGGCTGCATTGATTGATTTTGCAACTAGTCGCCTATTCTCAAACTCCAGCGAGCCCTGAACAGTCATTGCAATGAACTGCTGAGTCACCACTGCCCTCTGCGGGACACCAGCAGAACTGCAGAATTGCCTGCCATAGGCCTTGTACTGAAGCCAGAGCTGGTTCGGAATTTTTCAACGAAAGCTTTTGGTTTGGTTTGGTTTTGGGTCAGAAAATGCAGATTGGAGGGAAGGGTCAGTTTAGACAAAAGCTTTGTCAGGAAGATATTTCAGGCCCCAGATGGCCTTTCTCGTCAAAACAAGAAAGATACATCCTGATAGCAAATGGCTTGATTGCTCACCTGTACTGTAGGAGAGTCAGGTTCAGTTTGCCATCTGTCTGGCTTGCAGCAGGGCTTGAATCTAGGACTTGCATGTGCCATATGAGTGCCTGAACCATTGGGCTAGTAGCTATTCTGGGCTGAGAGGGACGATCAGTCTCTAGTTTAAAAAAAAAAAATTGAGAAAAAGCCTTTGTCCCCCACCTCCAGCATGGAACGGGAAATTTATTTTACTCTCAAAATTTTTTGCAAGATGGGACAACTGTTTCCTATCCCTGCTCTTACTGCATGTATCAGTAGTTTTCAAACTTTTTGTATCGGTGACCTCTCTCATCCAAGAAGCCTCTGAGTGCAACTCCTCTTCGAAATTAAAAAGCCACATTTTTTATAGTTGAACGCTATGTTAAATGCTAGATTTAAACCCCACTGTTTTAAAAGAATTTACCTTTTCCTCACTGCTTTTTGCCAGCTCACAACCCCACACCCGACTGGGGTCAGGCCTCATATTTCTGTAGGTGGTTGGGCTCAGAGCTCATAACACCATGCACAGTGGGGTTGGGGGCTCACAGCCCCCACATAATCAGGTCATGACCCCCTGAGGGGTTGTGACCCCCAGTTTGTAGCTGAAAGAAGGTTTCCTTTGATTCTGATCCAGGATGATCCAGATCTTATTCTGTTGTAAATTTCCAGGATCTTATAGACATGTTACAATATCATGTATAATAGAGGAATCCTCTGATTAGCATAGATACAAGCCTGGGTGCCAACTGGAACACGTGGTGTTTCATCTCTCTATTTCAGTTACATGTGGTTTGTTTATTTTTATTTTTTTTTTACTTGTGATTAAATTTTTCACAACGGTACCTGAATGCCCCAGAACTGAAATAAAGCAAGATCCTATCTCCTTGTGGCATTTCAAACCACCGTGTGGTAGAAACGCCCCATGGACAGCAGACCAAGCTTTATTTTCAGCACCATAAATGGACAAAATAAAAACAAAACAGCCAGAGAGAAAACCAAGATGAATACAGCCACCGAGCTAGCCAGAGCAAGCCCAGGTTTCACAATCTCTGGAGAGATCAAACTTGTGAGTCGGACTGAAGCAAAACTCCCACAGAAGACAATTTAGGACACCGGCGTTTACACATAAGGGGCTCCCAGTATCTGCACTCGCTTGTGCTACTGTATATCTGAAGGAACTCTTCTGGCACCAAAGGAATGCACTCCTATGGCACCTGCACAGAACCAAACCCAGAGAGTGGCTTGACCAGTTTAAGCCTTTCATGGCTTTGATGGCAACTATACGTGGTGCTGGCTCTCTGGTACACGGGGCTGAGTTTCAACCCAATGAGTCAAAAACTGAACCCAGGAGTTCTGGGTTGGAATCTTCAAGTGCTACTGCAAAGAAAGGCCAGCAGAACTCACAGCCTGTGCCTCTAGACACTAGAGCACCGTGTGTCTGTTACACACATGGACTCACACTCAATAGATCTCTGACATGAACTCGTGCCATGCTTAGGGTCACAGAGAGCAACCACAATACTCCAGGTTAGTGAAGAGGTCACAGCAACCGAACATTGCAGTTGGCTCTCCGCAAACGAGACACAATACAGGGCCCACTATAGGGGAGTGGAGGGCAAAGGGTGCCACTTAAACTCAAACACTCTTTAAAACCCTAGGAGTGGAATTCCTTTGGCCACAGGAGGCACACCCAGCTAGATCCCAGCACCGCCAGACTGGTAGCTGAGCACCATTTGTCTTTGCAGAGGAGCCGATCAATGGGGAGTATGTACTTACAGTTCATTCAAAATCTTTATTCTCCTCTCCCTGCGTCTAGATGCAGAGGAACCCTGACTCTCAGTGCTAAGGGCTTTCACTGTTCTCGGCACAAACAGTTATTGAATGCCTGTTGTGTTTCTTTTCACACATTTTATTCTCACTCCCCACCCTGAAACAATCACTTAGAATGAGATCATGCAAGTATAGCCAGCCTCCCAGAGATCAAAAGCTTGCAACACACACCTCTCCGAGCTATGGGGTGTTGCAAAGAGGAAAAAAACAAAACAAAAAACCCCACTGCTGCAAACGTCTTCACAGCACTGGCTGGTCAAACCTACAAAAAATACTCTGTGGCAGAGGACCAGGCCGCAAGGCTCCGACAAGATTTTAATGAGGAAGTTTTTAAGCCAGTGAGCTAAAACAATGGTTATTTATTGTCTTATAGCAAAACAGAGCCAGTAGCAATCAGACACATGACTGGACGGTCCAAACACACGGAGCTGAGGAAGGTGGGAGGGTGTAGAACACTCTTCTCTCAGCTGGCAACTTTCCACACCACTGTCTCTTCTAAATTAAGGACCCAGGAGAGCTGAATTTCATTAGCTGGATGACACATTCAAAGGTGCAAAGATCTTTCCTTCCTTCCTTGGGGGTTATCGCCTGCGTTCTCAGAGTTTAGATTCTGATGCGACAGATTTAGATTATAAGTGTCTTCACCAGGGATTTAATAGGATTGTGCGTCAGTGCTGAAAAAAGGGGCGGAGGGTCTGCGCGTGTGAGCGCCTGTACTGCGTATGATGCGTTAATGATTCCTACTCTGTGACCCAGAAAAAAAAATCTAGAGGTTCATACAGGCCCATGGGGGGAAGTGTCAACGTGTTAAACCTCAGGATGAAGGTGATGTCTCTATATTTGAGCTGAGAGGTGCGATTCTCAGCTCGTATCCGTGTAGCCACACTGGCTCAAACTGAGCTAGCTCACTAAAAATAGCAGCTTGGGCTGCCACCCAGGTATGTACTTGCCTGGACCCACTGCGTATGTACTCAGGGAACTAGTCCAAACCACCGTCTGCGCTACCCTTCTATTTCTCTATCCAAGCTAGCTAGATGACCACATCCCCCCATTTTTACTGAGGTGCAGAGCACGGAAACTGAGGTACAGAGCAGGGCAGTCACTTGCACCAGGGTGGCACAAGAAAAGTTGGGAAAGTTAACGCCACCAGCTGAAATAATATTGCGTGCTCTGTCAGGGCAGGTGCCCGCTGATCTCGTACACACGTGCCACATGGGAACATAGGATGGGCTCACTGGCTACCTATTTGCAGGGAATTTAGGAGGCAGGGATAGAGGGGAGGGAATGTGGGAGCAGGAATCCCAGAAGTTAGCACCCACTCAGTCACGCCACCTGTTTTCTATTAATCTCTCCCTCCCCATCCCCCACTTGCTTGTTCCACAGGAAACATCCCCATCAGGTATCACTAACCCCGAATGGCAGGTAGGTCAAAGGAGGAGCGCCTTAGTATGACAGCAGAGGGGAAGGGCGCTCCATGAGGGACCCCCGCATACCTGCACATGGTGAGGAAGGTGCATCTCCCTTCCCCCCCCCCCCTCCGCCTGTAAAACCTGCCCTGGAGTCTGTCTGATTAGCTGCGCCAGCCGCACTGGCATAGCCCTCGCAAGCAGGAAATGAGCCACGGCATTCCCTGGGGAGGGGTTCCCAACAGAGCAGAGATAATGAAAGAGGGAATCCAGTAACAAGCTTCATGAGCGGAGGAGCCAGCTTGGAAACACACCAAATGTTTACCAAGCTGATAATCAGGGCTGTGCGGGGGGCCGGCAGAATCCCAGACGCCGGAGCAGGCAGGCAGGTGGGGCTGTGTTCCAAGGGGCTGACTTTGCAACAGTTTCATTACCAAGACGGCCTTCCAGGGAGGATGAACTGCGTCTGCATGGTTTACAGAGGCCAATTCCTGTCTTGGCCCCAATTTGAGGCCAGCGCCCGCTGTGCAGAGCTCCATCAAAGCCCCTGGAGTTGCGCCTGAATGATGGGGATCAGACTTGAGCCCTGGAACTTTCTCTCGGCAGCACGAGTTTCCCACTTGAGTGGGAGAGTGCTGAAATCAAGCAGTGCAGTCCCAGGGCGAGCATCCCACACACTGTCCCGAGCTGGAGAGACCCCTCCCGGGGCAAGAATTGGGATAAGCCTGGCTCCCCTTTCAATCCACAGCCTCTCCACCAAGATTGCTAACGAGGCTGCCAGCCATGGCTCCTTTTTGTGCTGTGGACGTGACTGAAACCCCCCAGACTCATTTCACTCAGGTCTCCAAACAGCTTCTGGCCATCATGGCGGTCGCACACACTTAGGCTATCTAGCAGCCGCTGTATTTTCCCAGGCCCTGCGATAGCCTGTAGCACCCAACACCTGGGTGACACAGGCTCGAAGGAAGGATTTGGTTGATGCTGTCATGAAGCAAGTGCTTCACGAGTCCTTCGCTGCCTCCAGGCCCTTCTGCTGTGCATTCTGGTAGAAACCATGGGCCCAATTCTGCCCCCCGGGGCCTGATTCTCACTTATTCTATTCACCTGGGACACAGACGGTGAGGGGATTGGGGGCAAAGTTGGCTCAGGGCTGCTCTAACTGACTTCTACCCAGTCCCTACTTGGGATGGGGTGAGGAAGACACCCTAATGTCACTGTTCAGGGCAACTGCACCTATATTGTCCTTCAAAGGGCACCTCCTGTCAGCTTCCAGCTTCCCAGCTGTTGCCTCTCTCGGATGGAGACTCATGTCTCACTCTCCTGACCGGGATATTCCCAGACTGCATGTCACTGGGTATTTCCCAGCACAGACCGGTTTGATCGAGGACACCTGCTTACTTTCTCCTCACAGACCACTAACAGAGCCATTGTCAACAGTCACAAGTCACCCTGTGGCACTTCCCACACAAGCTGACTTCTCTCACCAGGTGAATAGCTTTCGAGGGAAAACATTCCAAACGACGATGCAACTAGCTCACCAGAACTCTCCCCACCCCAACTGGGATCCTGGCAGGACAAACGCCCCGGCCCAAGGAAGTTACCAGCTCATCACAGCTCAGCTCCAAACAAGCCCCAGTCCTTCCAAGCCCCTTCTGAGCTGTAGGGCTCTCTGTGGACCTGTGGGGTTCTATCCGTTTGCTCGATCAGGAAGAAGGCCTATTTAAACCAAACTAATTATCCAACCCCCTTTGCTCTGTCTGTGGGTCCCTGGAAAAATCCAGCTGGGACCACTACATATACCTTTCCCGGCGAGTGGTTTCTCTGGAGACATTACAACTTGAGTGAATTTGCCTAATCACCCCTGTCAATCCCCTAGTCACCATTCCTGTGGAAAGACTCCACAATGATATACCCACAATTGTCTTTTAAAGCCAACGGATCCCAATGGTATCAACTTAATTCAATAAAGTCTCTTCAGGAGACGGCAGGACATTGTCAGTCTATGTCCCAACCCGCACACCCGCTGATCCCGCTGGTGTCGTCTCCTGGAGCGACAGCCGCCACTCTGGCTGACACAGCAGCGACTGAGACGGGGGACGCCCAAGCGAAACACAGGAGCTACTACAGCTCAAAAGAGCCAAGCAAGTTCAGATCTGTGCCGATCATCAGGCCCAGAGGGGGAGCACTAATACTGTGCTGGTGTAAACACCCGCACAAGGAGCAGGGCAACAGGCAGCCGAGAGACAGACACGCCAAGGCCCCTGTAATCAAGCTGTCCCCATCTGTTCTGCCCTCAACTTCCCAGCGATCATTCCAAAACCTGCCATCCATTCAACAGCAGGACGGAGGCCAGAAACTTGCCAGCAGTGACCCCCCTTTCCCCAGCCGCAACAGGTTACTTTTCCATGGAAGCAGACAGCGCCATTAACAAAACCACCCCTCCCATCTGGCACAAGGAGGAAGAACGATTCTGGCCTTTGCGAGAAAGGGGCGGTGTTTTTAAAAGCATTCCCCTTTCTCCGACCCCTCCCGTGCTCCACACAGCGCTCCCCATTCATGAGAGCTCATGCTGGCTATCTGCGTTCAGGGCTTTGAAAAAGGACGTGAGGCCAAGCGGCTTTGAAACATTTGTTTTCAATTAACCAGCAGCTGCTGTACAATTGGGAGTCACGAGCCACTCGAGATAGGGGTAGCTGAATTGGGGCCACTCCCTTTAATAAACACACAGAGGCGTTTGCGGGTTTCAGTGTAATACTCCCACCGTTTTCTTGCCAAGCTGAACAGGGGATTATGGTTTGCGAGTGTCAGAGTCATCATTCTGTTTTTTCAAGAGATTGGGCAGCTAGAACTCATTAGCACACTCATTATGAGTCGAGTCCTCCACCAAGATCAGGGTCCCCACTGTGCTAGGTGCTGTATAAATATAGAGTGACAGTCCCTACCCCAAGGAGCTGAAAGACAAAGCCAGCAGAGGGTGGGGAAGGAAAAGAGAAGCACCAAGAGGGGATGTGACTTACCTAAAGTTACCCACTAGTTAGTGGCACAGGCGGAAATAGCCCCCAGGTCTCCGGAGCTCCATCCAGTGCCCTATTCACTAGACCCATTGGGGGCTAGTGGTTAGAGCAAAGGTCTGCTAGGTTCTGCCCCTGTCCAAGCGACCTAGGGATGGTGCACCAGGAGAGGGCACTCAGGGGAAGGCCATGTGTGGAAAAGGATCGGCCTCCCAGAGGGAAGAAGTCCAGGAACAGAACCTGAGGGGCTCTTCTCACAGGGTTTGCTCTGCCAAGCATCGGGCGTGCACATGTCATCAGGGAATGTGCACAAAACTGTGCACAAGAAGAGCCTGATCCTGGGTGAGCCAGGGTCCCTACACCAGCCACACATGAAGGACTGGTATCCCTAGGCCAAGTGCCACAGTCTACACTCTGCTCTTCAGATACCACCACATCCCTCCCCGAGATATCCCTAAATCACATGCTGCACCTCCCACGATATCCATACACCAAATGCCGCAGGCTACACTCCACCCTTTAGATACCACTACGCCATGCCATCCCAAGGTATCCCTACACCACACACCACCAACACCACGATATCCCTATGCCACATGCCGCACCCCGATGATATCCCTGTACCACGCACCCTCCGTGATTTCCCCATGCCACATGTGTATGCCCTCACCCGAGTGAGATCCCTTTACCTCACACCTGAGGTATCCCTCTGCCACATGCTGTTACCCCCCATGGTATCCCTACGCCTCTGGCCAGCGCCATGGTACCCATACACCATATGTAGTTACTCCCCTGCCTTGCCCCACACCATCACTACGTCACAGCACTCTCTTCCCTAGACATCCTTACAACACATACCACAGCCCCCTATGTCCACATGCTCGCTCACACTCCTCCCACCGCAAAATATCCCTGTGCCGCACACTGCAGCACCCAAAGAAACCCCTCCCCAACTGCACATGCTTCCCACAGTGACAGTCACCCATGGGGGGGTCAGAGGTGGAGGCGGGGGAGAGCTAAGAGGCTCTGGGAACCCAGCTCAGTAGGACAGGATGGGTCCAATGGGTTGCGTCAGTTCCCAACGCACATCCCCACCAGAGTGCGGCCGCAGGGGAGCCTCGCCATCCCTCATTACCAACAGGAGTTTCCACAGTGCTTGATGCCCCAGGAGGGAAAAAGCCACTTAGTGGAAGTGAGCCTTTTCCTGTCTCCCTGAGGTGAGAGGGTTGATTTGGCTTTGCCAACTGAGATCCAGGGGGGGAGAGTGGGCCAGCAGGAGGAAGTGCTGGCTAGTGGCTAGAGCAAGGGACTAAGCACCTGGACTCCCGGATTCTCTCCCCAGTTTCCCCCTGTCACAACTCCAGTCAGAGAGAAGGCATTACTGATCTAGAAGTTCAGAGCAGGTCAACAGCTGGGGGAAGGGATCTTTCACCGCCCCTCACATCAGTTCTCTCCCATGAAGGGTCATTTTAGACCAAGGCTGTTAGGGCCCCGTCAGAGGCAAGAGAAGTATTAGCTGCCAACTCCTTTGCCTTGCAGGTGTAGCCGCACATGTCATGCATTGGGCGGGGTGGGATCCTCCCCCCATTTGCACCGATGCACAGCCATTCATGCTGACGGACACTTACTGGTCATCGCCGACCTTCTTCACCCAGGCCATATCCCGCTCGGATTGACTGGTTGCCAGGTCCTAGGGCACAACAGACAACCCTCGTCACGATCGGCAGAGCACCTTACCCCACACGCGCACGCCACAGGGCTGCTCCCATCCTGCTCTCAACGGACTTCCCAGTAACCCCAGTATCCCCAGCTGTTAACCAAGCCATCCCTTCTCCCCCAATGTGCCTATCTTGGGACAGACCTGGAGCCACACCCCTCTGTGATGAGCAACCTGCAATCCCAACCCCAGGAGGGGCACACGTACCACAACCCCCTAGCTGGGTTGGCAGCAGGGCTTGAACCAAGAGCCTCTAGCCTCAGAGAGCTGGTGTCAGACCTTGGAGCTAAAGGCCTTGCTGGCCTCTAGCCTGGAGCAAGCTATTGTCTGTGGATCAGAGAGAAGGGGCACAGGCCAACACCCCCATACCTCTAGCCAAAGCACAGGCCAGCAGAATAAACTCTGTAAGAGTACAACTGGCCTGCACCGGAGATGGGATGCAGAGAGCTCCCAACTCCCTCCACCAAGCAGGCCCTCCCAGCCAGGGTCCGAGGGGACACTCTGGCCCCGGCACCCTCAGCATGGGTTAAATGAGCTCTGGCCATGCGAGTGACTCAGAGCCTTACTCCAGGCAGCCAAGGAGGGACACAGGTTTGCAACCATCCTGCTGGGGCTCCCAATGAACTGAAGCCCTGGTCCCAAATACCAACAAGGCTCCAGCACAGGCCTGGGCCTCTGATTTTTCACAAGGCCTGATCCCGAGAGGCAGGTAAACACCCACAGCGGCACCACTGCACCCTCACCTGCGCCCGCGTCTCCTGTAGCTGCTTCAGCTCCGACTGCAGCCTCTCGCATTCCGCTTTCAGCTGCTCTTCCCGGTGCTGCGAGCTCTGCGCTTCGAGCCGGGCCTCCTCTAACTCTGCCTCCAGGCGGTGCACCTCCAGCTCGCCAGGCTGCTCCAGGCTCCGGGAGCTCTGCCAGCTCATTGAGCGATCCAGCACTGGTGGGGGGGACAATGCTGGTGAAGAGGGGTGCTGGAGGGAGGCAAAGCCACCCCGCTTGGCACACACCAGCTCTCTCTCACAACCTCTATCCCTGTAAGTGCCACCAGTGTCCCCCGCCCAGTGGGAGCTCAGAACACAAAATCCCGCCTGGGCTCAGCCCCACAGAAAGAGGCGAACAACTGGTCCCACCTCTGGAACTAATCAAAGGAAGGAGCCACCCACCCAGTCATGATCTCAAGGAACAAAGGCCACGTACAAACGGGCACCCCAGTTAGGATCCAAACAGGGCCCTCCACCTCAAGAGCACCATCTGCTGCCCTTCTAACTGACAGCATAAATTTTTCAGCCAAGCCATTGGTCTCACTCGGGCTGGCCACTGGAAGGAGACGTGACCACAGACGCTAAGCCGACCTGTGTCAGTGTCAGATGTGGTCCTCGGCAGTGCACTCCCAATAAGGGCAGCGAGAACCAGCCTGGAGTCTCTGAGAGTTCTGGTATGACAGACCCAGGGCTTGCTCCCCTGCTGGGGTAAAGAGCATTACTCCACTGTGCCAGATCCCCAGCTTGGGCCAATCGACCCAGCTCCACCGACCACATCTGAGCTGCAGAGCTGGCCAGCAGCCTGCACGTCTCCTGCCCAGACAGCCAAGGTGGCAGCTTCCTCTTTGGTTTTCAATTATCCCGTCCTTTAATTATACTTAAAGGCTGGTTTCATGCTCGTCCCAGCGCCTCGCTCTGTTTAATAATTAGCTGCCAGGATTAGAGCATCTTTATCATGCCGCAGCTTAGCCTGAAAGTGTCTGCACCAAACAGGGCTGGTGGCTGTGGCTCTTGGGGGCAAAGAATTCACAGGGAACAGCCAAGAGGCTGGCACAAGGGGAGGTCAAGAAAAAGCCCATTTTCTATTGCAGGGGACCTTGGACACCTTTAACATGAGGCAGGTCACAGGTAGCACGGGGAGATCTGTCTCTCTCCCTGCCCCCAACGATTCCTCGCACTCATTACTGGGACCATCATGGGGAGGATCAGCTGGTGGGTTTGCTTTGGGCTCCTCTCTGACAGCAGCTCACAGAGGGATGAGGTCTGGGCCTGGAACTGCTCCTTTCCCCTCCTCTCTGCCTCTCTGCTTGCCCACCGGCAACCCCAGAACAGTTTCCTCTTGGCCAGCGTAACCTTAGCTAGTCTCCTGCTTGGAGACCCAGGCGCTCTCGGAGAACCAGCAGCTGCTATTATGAGCCCCCTACCGACGGGAGGCCAAGACAGCAAGTCGGTTCTGGAGCAGGCACTGAGCCCAGGAATCCTCATTTGGGGGAGCAGACGCTGACCTGACACTAAATGCTCTCCCTGATCCCCATGGACTCCTCTCCCAAATGGGCAGTGCACACGTCTGTGCTTATCCAGCACTTCAGACAGGCTAGGGCAGGCGGCGGTATTATCGGCTCTGAACACTGGGCCCGTGTGATCTCCCATACTAAAGCCATTAAAACAGGCTTGGTGTTTAGGTGGCAGGGAGTCTGAAACGGGCCATTACCTGGGCTCACGGTGGCTTTAGAAACAGAAGCAGACCAAACTGAGGGGCTGCAGTGCCCTCTGCTGGCCCCAAAGCATCATGTCTCAGCACATGGCCCTGCATGTTTTGGTCCCTTATCAGGGGGAGCGGCCCAGGAAACCCAGTGCTGTGCCATGAACCTTGTCTGGCCAAGAACCGTCCTTTTCAGCAGGGCAATAAATACAAGGAGAGCATCAACAGTAGGCAATGCCCCTAAGTTAACAAGTCAGATTCAGACCCGCAGGGGGGTATTCTGCAGCTTGCAGTGTGCAGGAGATCCGATTAGCCAGTCAGAGCAGGGAACTTCTGGTCTTAAAACCTAGCAACACTATGAAATCTTCATTGGACTACAGCACATGGAAAAGCATGACTCCATTCTGGGGACGGGGAGGGAAAGGTGCCAGCTATTCTCTGCTTCCCAGGGCCAGCAAGGAGCCATGCAATGCAGAGAGTACATTAAAACCCCAAAGACTGAGCAGGCCCACAATTCCCCAGAAAACAGTGAGCAGAAAAGTGGCCTTAAGGAACTGGGAATCAGGGCCAGTGAGGGCATAAGACCTCTTGTATCACAAATCCCTTACAATGGCCAACCATACTGCACAGGGTCCATGTTGCGGAAGACAAAACCTCTCCCCAGGACACAACAAAAGACTCACCATGTGTCAAGCTGGGGCTGCTGTGGAGTGACAGGTATTGCACCTCCTGATTCTGCAGCTGGGAGCTGAGGTTCTGGAATGAGTTGCCATCTCTCTGCCTCAGCT
Source organism: Pelusios castaneus (assembly GCA_007922175.1). Lineage (NCBI taxonomy): Eukaryota > Metazoa > Chordata > Testudines > Pelomedusidae > Pelusios > Pelusios castaneus. Next base: position 27,154,918 of record ML685768.1, on the reverse strand, counting down.
GCTGTTCCAGGTTCCGGATCCGATTCAGATGCGTCTCCACCAAAGCTCTCTGGGGAGGAAGGGAGAAAAATAGGGTGCAGAAAGAGAGGGTGAAGGGAAGAGATCTGCGCTGCAAGTATATTCCCCTCTTGACACCTATGGCTTTCCCAGGGAGTTCTCCATGGTACACACACAATCCTGGCTTGCGGGCCCTTTCTGCACAAGGCCTGGTCCCATGTGGTGCACGGGGCTGTACAATCCAAACATACACACCAGAGCCAGAGAACAAATCTGATGGCTGCCCCTTTGGCTGACACACCAGCGACTGAACACGAGACCTCCTGAACTTAGGTGCCATTACAGGTTGAGTGAGAACTCTGTAGCTAGCATTTGTAACAGACTCATATCACTGCAGATCAGTACCTGTAATGTGCATTGGCTGCGTGCCTACACAAAAGCCTAAGAGATTCAGTAGCTGAAATACACCCACTGTTGGGGGCAGATTTTCAAACAACAAATCAGAGCTGGGTGCCTAACTCCCTTAGACACTCTGGAAAATCCCACCCTAAGAATCTCCCAGAAAAGGGCAGACGCCAATGTCAAAAGCCTCCAACTCAATCACCACATTGGAGCACCATAGTGATGTCAATCTAAATTTTACGTGTAGACCAGTCTCTGTGTCTCTCTCTTGTGCTGTGTCTGTCCCACCCACTCAGACACACCCTCACCCCAAAAACAATGACCAGCTGGAACCTCTTTGCCTGATCTTTTGACCATCTTGGAGACAGCTTCTGCTTCTCACATTCAATCACAATGAAGGGTGGTGGTTAAACCAATGAGTGCAAGAGGTGTTTCCCATAACCTGTATAACAACCGTAGGGTTAACAGCACTTGGGAGGACAGAATGAGGCCTTGACCAGGTGAAGAGTTGGTCTGAAATGAACAAGATGAAATTCAACAAGGACAAGTGCAAAGGACTTAGGACCACAGATGTGGGGGTGGGGGACAGAGAGAAATAAATCAAATCCCTTTTGATCGAGTAAGTGCCAAGGTGTTCGCACTGCTGAAAAGGATCCGGGGGTTACAGTGAATCACAAAGAGCAGATGAGTCAGCTGTGGGCTGCAGTTCTCACAAAGGCTGATATCATCCTGGGGTGTATTAACACCCATGTCATAGGCAAGGCTTCGGTTTACACTAGGAAATTAGGTTGGTGTAACTATGCCGCTCAGGGGCCTGAAACATCCACACCCCTCAGTGACCCAGGGAAACCAACCTGAGCCCAGCGCCAGGAGAATTCTCTGTTGCTGTTGTCTGGCCTCTAACAGGAAAGCATCTTACTGCTTAGCTGTGGCTGGTCACAGCAGTTACACGGCGCCACCTCCATTCCCTGCTTGGGTGGGCAGATTCAACTGGCTCAACTCGGCTGGGCAAGCGAAACTCTGAGGTGCAAATGCTCCTGGCAAAGCAAACTTAAAAACTCGTTGCCCCACGAGCTAGTAAGCCTTGGCTGCAGGAATAGGATTGTGAGTACAGAATGGCCTAGAACTATACCCCACATCAGGGCCCCATCATCCCAGGCACTGATCAAAGTCAGCTGCAGGGTTCCAGAGGCCATTTCTCGTCTGTCTCTCCTGAGTCACCGTCCCTTTCCCCGAGGACTTCAGCTGAGCTCTCTGACCCCTTCCCAACTGGGTCTGATAATCAAACAGGGCTGGCTGGCCCCAGGACCCCGGCTCTTAAAAGAGTAGGCCACCCTGTTACAGGTGCTATACACATGCAGAGTGGGAGGCAGTCCCTGCCTCGGAGAGTTTACAGTCTACACAGATGAGAAGAAGATAAGACTGCCTTCTGTGCAAATGGGGAAACTGAGGCACAACGCAATTAAGTGACTTGCCCAAGTTCACACAGGGAGTCCAGCAGGGCCAGGAACTGAGCTCAGACCCTGTGGGTGGCAGGGAAGCACCACAGCCTTGAGGCCACCTTTCCATGGAAAGCCGTTACAAGTGAGGCAAGCAGTATCAATCTGGGCCCACACAACCAGACGCAGAAGCATTTTTGCTGCCTTTGTTTGGCTCTGAGAGCAGCACACGGCCGGGGGTACGGCTGGAAGCGAAGAGGAGCCGTCGCCCGATGGAGCCGAATGTGCTTCCGAACTGAAGGAGCAGGGCTGACACATTAATAAAAGTCACTATAAAGCCGCACTGCAGCGAGCCTGACTGAGGCATTAACCGAGGTAAGTAATCGAGTTATTCTGCCGGATGCAAGAATTCAGCTACCATTACACTAATTGCATCTTGGAGCGCTCTGCTTTCCCCAGAACCTGTCTCAAACGCAGGAAGCCCCACGAGGCATGGCACGGCGGGTCAGTGTCATCAGCCCGGCTTGACAGATGCACAGAGAGGTGAAGCGATTTGCCCAGCAACAGTGAGTCAGCGTCAGAACTGGGAATAGACACTGGAGCCCTGAGGCTGGTTCCCTGCAAATAGGTCCAGGGAACGGAGCAGCCTAAATGCTTTGAGGATCTGGGGCAGCCTCCCTATGAGGGTCGGGAATGGAACCCAGGAGTACCCCCATCTAGCCCCAGGAAAGACACTCCAAGATCCAAAGCCAGAACAAACAGGCTATTTGATACCTACTCAGCCTTCCATTACCACAGCAGCTGAAATCTATGCATTTCTTCTTACAACAGTGCTGTTACTCCATGGTGCAGAGGGGAAACTGAGGCACGAAGCGATTTAAGGGATGTGTAGGAATCAAACCTGGGTCTCATAAGTCTCAGGTCAATCCCTTAACCACATCACTACCTTCCTCTGTCTAAGTACTTGCCTCCCCGTGAAGGATTATTAAATCTGGATTCCACTGTCGTCTTTTTTCATAGCAGGAAACTATCCCAGGTGTCTTAAGATCACAGACATGAGCTCACAGCAGGAGGATTATCTGACAGAAGGCACACAGCCCAGTGCCTCAGCACTCACTGGAACCTACCATTTCCCCCAGCTCCGACTCCAGGTCAGCCTTCTCTACACACAGCTTCTCATAGGCCTGGATCATCTCGTCCAGCTGCTCTTCCCTCTCTTTGCTCTTCTGCAGCTGGAAAGAAGAAAAGGGGAGCTGTCCACAGGGAGCAGAGAGAGGCTCCATTGAGCCAAGCATTGGGCAAACCTCTCAGGGCCTGTTAAAGGAGTGCGGGGGGATTCCTGGTAGCAACGGTTACACACACAAAGGTACTAAAGGAAGAAATCTGAGCTTATGGGGTTCTGTGGTACTTGACCAGTGGGGGAGATGCTGATGCTTCAGGCCAAGAGGCGAGGACACATAGATGATTGGCGGCAGATAATAAATGGCTTACGTTTCTCCAGCACCTTTGACCCACAATGCATTACAAGAGTTAGACATGCAGAGACTGCTGCTGAAATGCAGCCATGTCTGGGGTGCAACACAGCAGCTATTACCAGCACACAGCAACGTTTTTGACAGGAAGAGGATTAAAATAGCATGCCTGGCTTACGTGACTTGAGAGGGAGGTTTTTGGTTTGCAAAGTACAATTACTGAGCTAGAATTTGGCCAGGATGCCAGGCCTGACACCCTGCATCTGAGAATCACCCTCTATGAGGCCCCCTTAAATCCACACACTCATATAACCCTCTGCAGTGCAGGGCCTGGCCAATTCCCTCTCCCAGTTCTCTCCACTACCCTGATCTTTCCAGCTAGGAACCAATGGGCCTGGGTGACCCAGCTGAGAGGTACCACGGCTCCCGATCCACCCACCTCATGCTGGAACTGGTTCAGCTGCTGCTGGAGACCGGCCTTCTCGCTCTTCAGCAGGGAGCACTCCTTGGCGTCATAGATCGAAAAGATGCGCTCCTCCCCGAACTCACTGATCACTGGGTACTGCAGCCACAGGGAGAAAGCAGACATGGGAATGAAGGGTCCAGCTAGCAGCAGCATGGAGCACCCCAACTCATTCCCCAGGAGCCAGGGGCAATGGAGCAAGTCGCAGGCCAGCCCAAGAAAACCGCACGCCCCTCGGCTCAGTTTGGAGAGGCACAGCTGTATTGGGGTGGGGCCCGGGAGCACCTCTGCTCATTGCAGCGCCAAGAGCCACAGCGGTGCACTAGGCACATGAGAAACTGCACACCACCACGTGCCACCCTGTATACAACTTGCGGAAATGTACGACGGACATATGCGCCCAGAAACACCCCCATGGGTCTAACCGTGTCTGCTACCACAGAGGTGTGTATGAAGCTGCAAAAGTGCACACAGCCCCTGAGCCACACGCCCTGTGCCTTCTGATCTCAATTATCCCTGGGCTCCTGGCCTCTGCTGTGTCCCAGTGGTTCCATTCCCGAGGCCAGGGCCATGCCCATCTTAGATCTGATGGGGAGGAGGACACTCACGCTCTCGCTCCTCACCTTTAACTCGTACATCTTCAGCCTCCTCTTCAGGGAGGAGTTCTCCCTCTCCAGGCTGGTCAGGCGGTTTTTTATGTCGTCGTAGGCCGTGATAAGGGCGAAGTGAGAGGCTGAGCACATTTCACTGGAGAGGTCCGTGTTGGGGCTGTCCAGCCACTCCTCATCCTGGCACAGGGCCTCCTGGGTGAGGATGCTGATGTCATCTTCGAAGATGGAGTCCATCGCACGGCTCAGAACGGGCCTTCAGCAGGAACCACCAGGGCACAGCAAATCCTGACTGCAAAAGCATGATGGGGCCAGCGTGAAGAAAGGAAGCGTGGTAGCATCTAGAGACCCTCATCTCCCAGCCACAGGAGAGCAACATACAAATGCATAGCAAGACAGTCCTGGCCCCAGTGCACTTACAACCCCACAAGTGGATGAAGGAAGCATGAGTCCCATTTTACAGGCAAGGGGACTGAGGCGCAGAGAGACTTGCCCGAGGTCACGCACAGAGTCTGCAGCAGACCTCAAATCTCCTGAGTGCCAGCGCAGGCACAAGAACAAAGCAGCAGGAGCTGGATGTTTATTTGTACCTTTGCCAACAAGCTAGCCAGCTGACCCTGGACAAGCCACTCAATCACAGCATTAGCCTTGGGCAAGAGTCACCTGGGCTCCTGGTGCATGGAGTCGGAGACTTTTTAAAAGCAAACTAGGGACCAGGCCATGAGGGGGACCCACCTCACACCAGCTGTTATTTATTAGTGAACTGCCATAAAATAAATCAAAGCCCTCTCTTCTGGAACACAAGAGAAAGCCGGGATGACCAGGCCTACATTCTTCCAAGTGCAGGAGGTGGATAAATAACAAACCCAGGTAATGGGGGAATGAAAAGACCGTGGCGCTGTGATACATGTGACAGGGGAATGGTTAAAGAGAGGGAGTCTCGAAGAGGGAACAGAAGTACCTCAACAACTCCCAGCAAGATGAGGACATGACACAGCAATGGCAATTGGACAGTGAGTCACAATGGCAAAGGGGATGAATGCAGATGGAACGTGATGAGAAAACTTTGTGCTGGATCTAGCGCCTTCCCACCGAGAGGATTAAGGCACTTCACGTCACCACGAAGACCTCATAATAACAACATAGCCCTTCTCATCGGTAGATCAAAGCACTACACATGGATTTTGTACTAGTAAAACTATGTCAACTGGGGGAGAACTTTTATGGCTCTAACTATACCAGTCCAATTTCTAGTGTTGATGCAGCTAGGCTGATAAAAAGACACCTTATAGTGGTATAAAGTCCAGAGGAACAGCCATGTTAGTCTGTTTCAACAAAACAAACCAGGAGTCCTGTGGCACCTTAAAGACCAGCACGTTTATTAGGGCATAAGCTTTCATGGCCTAGAACCCATTTCGTAGCGTATTCCCCTTCCCATACAGCTATAAGCCATGCCAGTGTAAGTACATCGATATCTGTAAAATGAGGGGCATTCCAGGGAAGGAATCACATGATTTTAGCTACACCAAGATAGTTAAAGCCCCATAACTCGCATGTAGACAAGATCTACATAGATGGGGATCCTAAGGCAGCGAATTCAGACAGGAAGCTGCGTGAGCTGAAGTTGGCACCTTCTCCAAGCCACACCCCACGTCTCTCAAGGCTCTCACAGCCAAGCACAAGGATGATGTGCTGGGAGGGAGGTGTCCACCATGTGCCAGCAAGCAAGGGGGAGCGGGGGCAAAGTGATGGGAGTCTGACTGGTTGTCATTTACTTACTGAGTGGGCAAAAATGTGTCAATTACAACGGCTTAGACTCCTCCCTGATTTGTGGCCCAGGGAGATTAAGTTACTTTCCCAAGGTCCCCGAGGAAGACTGTGGTGGAGCCAGAAATAGATCCCCATCCCGATGACTCCTATTCTTGTGCCTGAGCCACATGGCTGACCTTCCTGCCTAGAATAAGAGACAGGAATACAACATGCCCCATGAAAAGACAGGTTCATCGCCAATAACACCGCCAGCACTTCACATTTCCTGGAAGAAGCACCCCCTGCCTCCAATTCCTTGCCTCTCCATGTGCCACCAATCTACATTAAAACCTGCAAGAAGGGCAGGTGTCCTCTTTTCTCTAGGTCACCAGTTTGAATCCAGCCTGGGTCAGTAGCACCTGACATCCCACCCAGCTGTTTCTGGAATGAGGTGAATGAGAAGGGGGTTGCAAGCCAGCACTCTTCCTAGTGGACAGAGGCCTCTGACACAGCTCACAGCAACCTTGTAAAGGACAGGCCATTAAGCCCCCATGGGTCCCTCCTGGGAAAGGTTTAGGGCAGGCTGGCAGCCTGGAATGTCTCTCTTCCATGCATAACTAGAAGTGACACTAGGGGCTAAGGCACTGAATGAGCAGCTGGGTTCAATTCCCAGCTCGGCACAGCCTCCCTGCATGACCTTGGGCAAGTCACTCAGCCCCTCCCCCTCCTGGGCCACAGTTTCCCCTTCCGTAACAAAGAGACCATGTCTCTGCAACCTGACAGAGAGCACTAACCAGGCTGGAAGTCAGGAAAGGTGGATTCTTGCCCAAACAATGTGATTACCCTGTGTCCACTTAAATCAGTGGTTTTCAGACATAGGGTCTGGACCCAGTACTGGGCCACAGAGCCTCAGGTGCTGAGTCATGGGGCCCCCTGCTGCCACCAGCAAAAGACTGGAATGCGTTGCTCAAAGATGTAATTGTTGGGCTGTGGACATAAATGATTTTTTCAACTGGGTCCCAGACAAAAAGTTTGAAACCCACTGGCGTAGACTGTCAGAGCAGGCCTTGCTTTGTATGATGCGCATGTACAGCACCCAGCGCACTCCTAAGAGGGGCTTTTTAAGCTCCCTTCAAACAGCTGGTTCCTGAAGATCTTTCTGTTGCTTGTCGGCTATTTTGCACACACAACAGCGCCACACTCTTTGCTGAGGGCATAATTATTTAAAGGTGTTCAATTAAATAACACCTACGGGGTTCCAGGAGCTGGACTTCTCCACAACGTCACGCCCAGCCCGGAGGACAAATGAACAAACCAGCCCCACACAGAAACCACACTATGAACCAACCTCGGACAAAGCACAAATTCACAAGCCTGCCCCTCCCGCAGCTCCACAAACCTCAGGGGAAAGGCACAGAACTGCTTTCCACTGCCAAGTTATAACCAAAGTTCTAACTCATGCCCCGTTCCCCCCCTCAAACCCTTCTCTAAAATGCAAGGTGTTTTTAACTGGCGGGTGGCCGGTCGAAGGGGGAAGGATGGACTACACATTAAACAACCCCTCAGCCACTCACTGGGCCACTCTGTGCCACCTCCATTTAAGTTAGCAATTCCCAAAGTGTGAGGCATGAGTCCGAGTGGGGTCTCTTCATCAGCAGATGAGGTCATGGAAATCCCAAGCATGCAGAGGACACCATTTCACTCTCCCATACAGTGTGATCTCACACACACCGTACACATGAGGTCACACTGGACAGGGGAAGATATTTTGCACTACAAAACGGCACCTTCGTGCAGCATGACATCGCGTGCACCCTGTGTGTGTGAGGTCGTGCAGTCCAGAGGATGCCGTTTTGTAAAGCAAAATTGCAGCCTCCTTGCGGCATGACCTTGCAGGTACGGTGTGTGGGGGGTCACACTGCATGGAGGACACGGCAACTTCCATGCTGTCTGGGGTGGTGGGAAACAATACATCTGAAAATGGCGTTGTGCAGGAAAAATGTTTGGGAACCGCTGACTTAAGTACTGCTCGTCCTTCAATGTCTTCTCTCCATTTTCCCCATGCATCCAGAAAGTAGGGAAAAGTTGCTCCACGGGAAAAGAATCCGCACTGCAGCACTAAGAGCCGTGGGACGTGCCCCCCAAAGTCTCTTGGATACAGATGACTTTAGGGGATGGGAACTTGACTCCTCACTTCCACTCATCCCAGCACAACTCATTTCTACCCCGTAACGCATTGTGAAAACGTCCCAAAAGGTCCCACCCTGGGTGGTGGCATGTGGCACCCCAGGACAGCTTTCCAACGTGCACTACACTCTATGTTGATATAAGCATTCCTGGCTGGCACATGTGGCGTTGATGCCAGCAGCCACGTGTGGCCGCATCAAAGTGATACGCTAACGCCAGCGGCTGTGCGCCAAGATCATCAGTGTGTCACCATGACCTTTGTGAGCACAGCTCTCACATGGATGCCATAAACCAAGAGGGGTGACCTTGGTGGTGAAAACAGACCGTGTGAGTCAGGGGACATGGGTTCTAATTGCAGCTCTGCCAGTGACCTGCTGTGTGAATTCAGGCACCTGCTGACCTTGCCGCCCTTCCCTATTCAGACTGGAAGCTCTCTGTGCAGGGAATGTCCCTCACTCTCGCCCTGAGAGATTCCAAGCAAGATGGGAGCCCTGTTGTGCACGGCGCTGGATGTGTCCAAAGGAGGACTAAATCAGGTTTGCCAACAACCTAAACAGAGCAGACGGACCAGGTGGGAGATACTGTGATACAAAGCTTTAACACCACCACCGCATTGTCAGAGAGGAGAACTGATTTTGCCCCATGGCTCTCAAGTCCCAGTTCTGTGCTCTAGCCACAGGACAACGCTGTCTTTGTAAAACCCAGCACAGCAGGGCCCTGATCCCAGTTGAGGCCTTTATGCACCACTGTAATAAAAACAATACACAATCAGAGCCAAACATCTTGCATCGGGCCCAATTATATTTCAAAATTGTGGGGAGGGACTGGGAATCTGTGCTTTGAAATGAGCCGTTAGATTGATTCCAAGCCCTTTGGACTCCAAAGCCCTATCATATAGAAGTGTCGTTAATTGAGATTTTCCTAATCCCGGTTTCCATGTCAAGTGGCATAGCTATTAAAACATTATGATTGCTCCAACACCGCCTCTCCCACCACATCTCTCCCCCTCCCAGCAAGCGGCCAGCACTGGCCCAGCACTGATAAGGAGGCCAAAGGGCACAGCTGGGAATTGCAGACCATGGCAGGAAACGTGCTGGGTTGGATTAGCCTGTCACAGAGCAGGGGCTGAGGTTTCTGAAAAAGCCATTACATAACATCCAAGGGGACGAGGAAGGCTAGAAAGAGAAGCACCCATGGGCACTAAATGACCTTTACTCCTCCCTAAACACTTGTCTGTTCAGATGCTGTATTTACAGAGAGGACATAAAGCCAGCACAACACATAACCCGGTAGGGGAGCAGGCAATTAAAGGAGCTAGTAATAAACCTTGGCATTTATACTGGACTTTACATCAGAGGGCTCTGGAAAGAGTAATTAATCCTCGAACCTGTGCCATGAAGTATGGCTGGGGAATGGAGGTATTGTTAGACTGGTTCTCCAGATGGGGAAACCGAGGCATGGGAGTTTGTCCAAGAGTAGCCACAGATCCCCAGTGCCTCCACCCTCAAGACACTCAGGGGGAAAAGGAGAGCTGAGTGACTGAGGCTCTAGTCAATGGAATCTGTAGGGGCTTGGTTCCTCTGATAGCCATTCCCCTTTGAGGCATCTCAAGGTGGGCTCCCTAAAAATGGGAGCACCCCAAAAAATCTGTGGCTGTGGCTATTACTCCCAAAAAGAATTTGTGCCAAAGCCAGGAATAGACCCAGAGCTTGGACCCTGAATCCCCTGCTCCAACTATTAGGATCCACTCCCACCCAGCACTTGGGTATGAAACCAGGAGTCCCAACTCCTATTTCCCTCCTCTGACCACTACAACGCACTTCCTCCAACACCAGAATTTCTCCTTCACAACCTTCCATATTTACAGATCTAAAATTCCTCCATGTACCAACATGGACCTCAGGTTGACCTGCCTGTCTGCTAGCACAGACCATTGTGGGCTATTAATCAAAGCATGCAAGAAACCTTTACAAACTATTTGGCTCCCCAAGGAACTTTTCACTCACCATTCCAGGCTCCTTAATTTTTCAGTCATTTGTTCTGGTTTGTACCGTGTCACAGGCTGGGCCTTTGGAGGACAGAACTGATCCTACACAGGACTCGACAAAGTAGAGCTAGGAGACTGGCACTGGAACACGCAGTAATCCAAACCCCAGCTAACCAGGAAACCCTTTTATGTGAAATTTGCTTGAGACAGCAGCCTTTTAGGTCTGTGAACAGGACTCCTAGGTCCTTGTCCAGCTTCTAGGAGTGGAGCTGGTTCGAGGACTCATGGGTTCCATTCCTGGATCTGGAAAGGGATTCAGGTCTAGTGGGTGCAGATGGGGCAGGATGGTCCCAGTCCCAACTCCACCATGCACTTCCTCTGTGCCTCAGTTTCCCCACCTCTACAACATGACTAATGAAACATCCCCAACAACACACCATGTGTGCACCAAGTACCCTCGGGGTTTGGGCACTATCTGGCAACCCACTGGCTTCTCCAGCAGTCTTCTATAACGAACTGGAGAGTCTGCCACAACTTCACATAAATCATAACACAGACATTCACTGAATCAAATCTGAAACCAAATACAGGTAATGCAATTGCTATAGCTTCCCGTTACTGCATTCCATTTACTTGACACAGTCGCTGCATTTTTAATCTTCCATCTGCTGCAGAACTTTGTATTTAAAACGCATAATTGCCTAGCAGGAGTCCCTGGTGGTGGGGAACCTATGGGATTTCATAGTTGGGTAAGGGACAGGTGAGGTTTTTGGCACCTGGGAGCGTGGATGGCAAACTGCAACAAACACAGTGCTGCAATCAGTAATATAACTGGCACTTAAATAGTTAACAACAATAGATGGCCTGATCAGTGTCAGCTATAAAGCTATCATTGGGTTTCAGAGTTAACAACCACCTGATACGAACAAGCCACTTCCCTTCTCCTATGTTATTGTTTCAGGCTGTCTGCAGATTGTGGGGCTGCAGAACAGACAGGAATTTGAATCCGACCCCTCTCCTCCCCAAATATCTTTAATTGATGCTACTGGCAGACATTACTGCATCTGCTGTGCATCACACTCACGTCATGCCTGGGAGATGAACTTTGTAACCCTGAGGCCTAGAAACATTTTTTTTAAACAAATGGGTGAGGTGCAGAATCGCGTATCACCTGGGCCCCAATAGCAGGGAGGCAAGTAACTGGCATAATCTGTTTCAAACATGAACACATGAACCCAAACATCAAGCACAGAGTAGGAGCCAGACACCCCGTGACACCTTGCAATGACCAGGGAAACAAGCCCCACCGGATTTCATCCACCCAGTGGCACATGCCTAGATGCATGTGGGTCTGTCCTATGAGACCGATGATATCTGTGTGGGTATCAAAGGTCCCAGGACATTTTTCCTAAGAGCAAGAGCTTTGCCCATCTCCTTTGCCAAAATTCCCCCCGGGCAGCTTGATTCTCAATATTTTCTCCTTCCCTGCCCATCCCCATGGTCTTTGGTTCTCCCCTACACGAGACAATAAATCCCACGGGAACCAGTGGGAGTTACTCCTGTCCGAGGGGAAGGAACTGGGATCTGGCTAGCTGGTACATTTCAAGCAGCACCAAACCCAGCTGTGGTTTGCAGATCATACCAGGGGACAAGAGCTGGAGGGACCAAGGCCCTTCCTCTGTGCCTGGCTTTGCACACCAAATCATCTTGCACAAAGTGAATAAAGAGTCAACTGAAACTCACAGATCCTGACATTTGACAGCGACCACCTCACACAGAAACAATAAAGGATAACAGGGGCTGCCCAATAGTGTAAAAACAACAGGGGTAGATGATTCATTGGTTATCGTCCCACCATCCTGCCCTGGCTATATAGCGTACTTTCCCCCAGCACCTACAAAAGACAGTTGTGGCTGCCTCCTCCCCACCCCGGCAGATCTGAATCTCTTTCCTACCCTGAGTTTCTTCGTTACTCAGCAATGATAGAAAAGATTCCTCCCTTAATTGCTTTTTATTTCCCTTGATTGCTTTCTCTTTCACTTTGTGACTGAAACAGCAGCAGCTCACCAAAGCCACAGAGATGGCTTCAGGTATCAGGGAAGGCAGGAGAGATGGCACACAATGGTGTGTGGCAAGCGTGCAAATGTGGTGTGTGACAGGGTGCAGTCATGAATGTCAAGTGTGCGAGCGAAATCCTGCAAATGCGCACGAAGTGGCAGTGAAGTTTGCCAACTGATGTGGAAGAGTGAGAGAGCTTCTATGTGAGAGAGAGACTAGTTGTCCAAATGTGTGTGAGCTTGACTGTACTTCTCACATGCATCAGGGTAACAGCGTGCAAGGGTGTAACACAGTGTGTGTGTGTGTGTGTGTGAGAGAGAGAGAGAGAGAGAGAGAGAGAACCATGCAGCAAGGTGCAGAACACAGTGTGAATGTGCACTGCTGGAGTCCTGAGCGTGCACACAGGCGTGTGACATGACGCAGGGTGAGTGAGCAGCCGTACAAGTGCAAGGTGATGTTGTGAGAACAAGCCTGTATGAGAGCAGATGGAGAGGCATTTAACCCCTTCCTTTCTGCTCTGCTAACCGCCACACAAATACCCATCTTCCCAACCAGAGGGCACCAGAGCAGGCCTGGGAGTCACTCAGACATCCCTGCATCCACTTCAGCCAGCAGAGAAGATCCATGCAAATAAAACCACTGTTGCCTGGCTGGTAAAGCCCCAGCTGTCTGTTAAGCCCTGCTCTGAGCCTTCACAGAGATATCCCCGCAAGCACAGATCCCCTTCCCCTCTTTCTCACCGCAGAGCCGTCATTCCAGGCAGCCCGATGTGGCACCTGCTTCCAGATGCCTGGCCCCTGGTTCCCAGAGCCCAAAGTAGAGCTGATGTAGGTGGGAGGGGAAGGGTCTGTCCAGGTGATCCCATTCGTGTGCTGGGGGTGGGGTGAACACACACAACTGGATCAGGATGGGGGACATGCTAGACATATTGGTGGGGAAGGGTCACGCTTGAATGGATCAGGGAGTCAGGGTGGGGAGGGGGAATGCATTTAACAGCTGCAGTAGGTTTACAGGTTACCTACATGGATAGAGTGGCCAGAATGCAGCCGGGGGGCAGGAGGGGAGCAGAGAGGCAGGGATTGTCCAGATGCAATAGGTTGGGGATCAAAGAGGCAACTGGCTGGGGATATGAGGGTTGGCAAGAGTTACAGATACAATGGGGTCATAGGGGGTAGGCTGCGAGGGTCACAAATACAATGGTACCACAGGTCCTAGGACAGAGGAGGTCAGAATACGGAGGGCCCAGAGATGCCAGGGAGTCAAAGGGTGGGGGATTGGGGGAGAGATCACAGACAAAACAGGATGGGAGCCAGGTTAGAGGGATCTACAGACTCAGGGGATCAGAGAGCAACATGATGGGGGGACGCAGATGCAATGGGACCAGCAAGCAAGGGCATGGAGGGTACAGGCTCAGGAAAGCTTGGAGGATCACAAATGCAAAGGGATGGTAGGGTCACAGATGCAGAGCGTTAGGCTGGTGGGGGTGTCACACATGTAGGGGTTAATGTGCTGTGGGGGAGGGGCAGGTAGAGAGTGTCACAGATGCAGTTGGCCAGAGGGATCAGAAAGAGGGGAAGGTCACAGATGCAGAGGGCTGGGGGCAGGGCAGGGAACAGAGGCAACAGGACCAGGGAGTTATGAGGGGGTGGGTACCAATGCAGGGACACAGTGGGACTAGGGGGTTAGGATGGGGGTCGCAGGGGCTGGGGGCTCAGGGTAGGGATTAGAACTAAAATGGGGCCAAGGGACCAGGATGCGGGGGTCAGAGATGAAGGGGTCAGCATGCAATGACATGGTGGCCGGAGTCACAGATGCAGTGGGAGCAGGGATTGTGCTATGGGAGTCTGTATGCAATGGAATCTGGGTAGATTGGGGTCAGAGTTACAGGCAGCGAGGCTAGGGAAGGACCAGAGATTCTCTGGGGTCAGGAAAAGGGTCCAGATGGGGACCCAGAAGCAGGAGACTGATGTGAGGGGTGGTCAGGAAAGGAAAGACCAGGGACACACTGGGGCCAGATGAAGTGTCCAAATGGGGGGTCTCGGAGACAGGGAGCAGGGCTCAGGCAGACAGGGTAGGACCAGGGATGCAGTGGGCGGCCAGAGGAAGGGTCAGGACGGAGGTCCCAGAAGCAGAGGGCAGGGGTCAGACCGGGAGGGACCAGGAACGCAGTGGGCCGAGGAAAGGGTCCGGATGCGGGGCGGTCCTAGAGGCAAGGAGTTGAGGGATCAGGCAGAGAAAGACCAGGGACAGGGTCTGGATGGGGGTCCCAAAACCAGGGGGGCGGAGAGTCAGGCGGGGAGGGACCAGGGACGCAGTGAGGCCGGGGAAGGGGCCGGATGGGGAGGGACCATCCCAGGCTCGGGGCCCGGCGCAGCCCGTGTTTCTCGGACCTTTAACCCGCCCCCGACACAAAATGTCGCCCCTCCCCCACACCCAGGCGCCCCTCGAAGTGGGGGGCAGGGGCCCAATCCGGCGGGGGACCAGCAGCAGGATCCCCGCCCCCCAGGCTGCGGGCCCCCGGCGGGAGGCAAGCGAGGGGCAGAGCAGACTCACCGCAGCCGCTGCCAGGCGGGCTCCATCCTCGGCTCGGCTCGACCGGATTTCCCCCCACCCCACCCCCGTGCAGGCGCCGGGGTGGGGGTGGGGCGGCGCCTTCGACCCCCACCCACCCGCTCGCTCTCTCCTCCCCGGGCTGCGCCCCGCCGGCCCCGGGAATGGCTCCGCTCCGGCTCCGCCGCTTCCCTTCTTCTGCTGGGCTCCGCCGCTCGGTTCCGCCCAGCGGTTCCCCCTCCAGCTGCCGCCGCGCACCGTTTCCTCCGCTCCTCCGAGGAGCCCCCGCGAACACCACGTGGGCTCCCGCCGGGCTCCCTGCCCAGTGCATCCCCACCCGGGCCAGCCCCGGCCAGCCCGGGACCGCTCGGCCAGGCACAGGCTCACCGCTTCGCCCTGCTGCCCCGGCTCTCCTCCTGGCCTGGGCTGGCCTGGACCATCCCGCCCTTGCCCGGGAAGCAATAAACAAATGAGGCGGCGGAGGAGGAAGGGGAGACTCAGAGCTGCCCTCTTCCTTGCACAGAGGATCTAGTCTGTGTCCCCCCAACTTCAACCCCCCCCAACGCACTGATGTATTTTTAAGGAAAGAGGAAGAACCGGGGAAATAAATACCCCTCTCCCCCCTCTCTCCCCGAACCATCTGTCTCTGCTGTACACCACCAACTTCCCAGACAGGGGCCTGGCTGCAGCAGCATTTATTATTTATTGGTCTGCTGTCTGCCTCCTTTTTGACTGTCAAGAGGCTATTGACCCTTTCTCCATGCTCAGCTCTGCTGGCCAGCTACAGGCCAATTGAGTTAACTTCTCTGGCCACAGTTTGTTGCTCCCCAAAAGGGCCCACTTTATTTCAGGCTCCCAGATCTGAGACCCTCCCGGCCATCGCGTCATTTTCAGAGACTTTGCTGGCTTCCCCTCTGAAAACCAGGCCTCTGTAACAAGTGGCAGGGCAGCTCCAATCTAGGAGTTTCCCACACTGAAATGAGACCCTGTCAGAGCTGATGTTTGCAAACCACCTGGAGATGGGCAGTCCTGTGTAAACACTACCTATGGCTGTTGTTATAATTGATTAATTTAGTTTATGGAGTAGATCTGCAGTTTCAAGACCTTTGTGTAGCTTCCTTCCACACCCAGTACTGGAAATTTTACACATGCATCACTAGGGTGGCTTCAGTTCTTTTCCTTCGGAGCATGACCTCTATCTTTAGGTTTGTGTTGAGAGATGAACCTACGTGTCCTACATCCATAATGGATGGGATTTTTGAAAAGCACCAAAGTAACTGAGGGGCATTTGAAGGTACCACTGGAGATGTTTTCCATGCTGATCATTTCCAGGCTCAGATTTGACTGAGGTTGGTTCAGTGGCTGCTGCTCAAAATGCAATTCTGTGTATCCAAACGGAATATGCCCACTCCATGCAAAGAAGGCAGCAGAGATAGAGAAATGAATTCCCACTACTAACCTACAGCTGGAGCCCAGGTAGCTACTATGCCAGGCCAGCCTTCCACCTGGCAAATTTGTGTAGAGTTTATGGCCACTGAGTCTATGTAAGCATGACGCAACAACCTACTTCCCACGCACCTCTCCAGCCAATCTCGCTGGAGCTTGGATGGCGTGATTGCTTTACCTGTGTGCCCACAGCAGGCAAAGGAGTTCTGTGAATAGGGTTGTGGGTGCTACTTTCTCCATTCTCATATAAAAAACCCACACGCTCCATTGTGGTCAGTGCGTTTCCCATTTCGCCAGCCACACAGCCCTGACTGACACCAAGGGTTGGGTTTTGTTTCATTTGAGAGCTCCCAGTACCACTGCGCTGCCAACTGATTTAATCCTTGCAGGAGAGACAGTCTTCTCGAGAAAGCAGTAGGAGTAGATTACTTCCGTATTGTGTTCAAGAGAACAAAATAAAATTGAGACATTTTAAATAGAATTCACAGTGGGAGAAAGAAAGGAAAGAAAAAAACCAAACCCCATTAAACACATGCAATGGGGCGAGGGATTTTTTTTTTCCAGTGGGAACTTATTATTCTTTAAATAGCTCTCTATTTAGAGGCTTGCATTATGGAATTGCATTTTTCCCCCAGTTAGCTGCACAAGGGCTTTATTAATAGCTGTGATCCTTTCTCTGGTTAAGTTGTTGCTCAGGGTTTCCCTATAGCAGTGGATGTTCTGGGTGTTGATGCAGGGACTAAAGGTCTCCTTTTAACAAAGGCACCCGTATTTGAGTCAAGCAATCTGTAGATTTGCTGGTTTGGGGGTTAGTGTTGCTTTTATAATAGTCACACACAGAGGTCCCAGCTGAGGAGTCCGTCTTTGGTAGGTGACACACATATAGCCGGTAGGAGACCATCCTTGTCTCAAATTGCTTGAGCAATTTGGCCCTAATTTCCATTTATTTCAGTGGAAATTCAGAGCTTAAGACTAAGTGCCTTTGAAGATGTGAGCTTTACAACCTAAAGCAGGAGAAAGGAAGCCTCACGAATCCCATTTTGCAGGTGGGGCACTGAGACACAGAGAGATTATGATCAAGACTTTCAAAACTGCCCTGGGGATTTTGGGGTGCCACAAATCTGAGTGTTGAGCAGGGCCTGAGTCCCAGAGAGCAGATGCTCAGTGCTTTCTGCAAATCAGGCAGCTTAAAGAAGGCTCAAGTTGCACTTCCAAAATCAAGAGACTTTTCAAAATCATGACCAAGATCACACAGGACATTTGTGACCGAGAGGCCAATTGAACCTAAATTTTAAGAGTCGGAGTTCACTACCTTAAGCAGAAGGCCTTTCTTTCAAAACATGGTTGGTTTGAAAACCAAATTGTGTTGCTATGTAAATGCACTAGATGCATGCTTCATATTAACACATGAATCTTCACCCTATCACTATGGGCTCTTATTCTCATTTTACAGATAGGGAAACTGAGTTAGAGTGATATGGCTTGACCAGTCACTGGCAGACCTGGGCCATGTTCTCAGGAGGCCTTTAGTGGCTGATTTGGGGCTAGCATAGCCAAACGAGGCATAGATATACAGTCAGCTACTCAGTGTCTTTTCTCTCAGTAATATTTTTCACTTGTACAATGAGTTGTCTTTGGGCACCCATCATTATCTAAAAGAGATCCTGTCTCGGTGTCAGTTCACTGTGTGTTTGTACCTTTCCAGCTTCCACATGGTGCAACTATGCCATTATTTGGATGGGCTCCTAAATGCTCTAAAGCAGAGCTGGCCATTCAGTAGGCGACTGACAGTCTGTGCATGAGTTTAATCAATGTCCCAGCACAGTGTTAAAAGAGATGGTGGGGCTTGTACCCAAGGCACTTTTCACTAACAACAGTAGCACCTAACTCCTATTTTTATCCCTAGATCTCTGAGCCTTTTCAAAAGCAGGCCAGTATCATTATCCCCATTTAACAGATGTAGAAACTGAGGCACAAGGGGAGGCTACAACTTACCGGTGGTCACGCAGTGGGCCCCTGACAGAGTTGGAAGAGTCTGTTGAGTTCCAGTCTAATGCAACACCACCATCCTCTGGTGCTTGGACCAGGCCCCACTGTGAGCAATTCCACTCCCATCCTCCCTTCTGCAGTTTCACTTGACTGCTACTCTTCCCTTCCTGCTCTGAACAGTTGTGTGGCATTGCTGGGGGTAGAGAAAGACCCGCCCTGTCCTGCCCCAGAGATGGCTGTTTTTTAGGAGCAGGGGACATGATTGCAGTGCATAGTTCACAAAGTGCTTTGAGGCTGAAAGATCCTAAGCCATTTCTGTTAGTCAATAGACTTCATAAATTCTAGCTAGTGGGAAAGTGCTTTTACATTGCCATAGTAACCACTACAGTCAATTATATTTTCTTTCTAAGAGTGCCCCCTACTTCACAGTGCAAGTACCATAATTTGCCCGCCACAGCATAGCGTGAACTGGGTTTTCATGTTTCATCTTCCTATTGTTAAGATGAAACTAGCTTCCCGATTTTTCATTTATTAGCAGCTGAACACTGACAATATAGCAAAGCTGCCACTCTGAGGGCCCAGTTCTGCAACTCTTTCCTTGCCTAATCTTCACCGCTGAGAACAGACCCAAATGATTTCCAAAACAGGAGTGAGAACTACCCAGCTGGGTGAAGGTTAGAAGGATAAGGCACCCTGTGGGCATGAGTATCTGTGTCCACGGCAGGGTGGATATGAGCATGTGTGTTTAGGCAAATACATTTTTATAGCAAAAAGCCTCAATTTCCATTTTAGTTTATGCTTAACTCTTAGCAACATGTGAAGTTGGCTCAGTTATTATAGTGATGTGCGCTGCAGAGATATTGAATATGGATGGTGATGACAGACAGATATTGGGTTGTCTCCCACAGATAGATCAGGAGCTCTGATATCTAGGGAAACAGAGTTTCAATAAAGCAGAATTAAAATGCATAGGCCAGATTTGTAGCTATGACTTTGCATTCAGGACTTGAAAACCCAGCCTCATTCCTCTAACACAAATAGGGCTATGGGAGGGGGACCAGGGGGAGACTAAACACAAGCATAATTTCCGGATTTGTTCATGCTTGCAGATTGTAGCAAAACACTTTGAAGTGCAAATTGAGTCCTTTCAGGTCTGAAGTTAATTCTAATGTAAAGAAAAAACTCATCAGGTCCTCTTCCTGCGCATGTTGTGAAGCAGGGCAGGTGTCGTAGCATCTGAATTCAGAGTCTGGAATCATCTGGGAATTGATGTCCCTGTAAGAATTAACGTGGAAGGAGACAAGAGTGAGACACTCGGAAACCTGGGTCTGGCCCCAGAACAAGCATGAAGGGATTGCACATTTGGAAGCTCTCAGAATGAAATATGAAACTTAACCTTGCTTTTGTAAGCAGGTTAAAATCTTATAACATTCCCTTCAGAAGATGGCACCCTGTAGGATGACGGGCTCATAGAAATGAACGGCAGCAGAAATACTAGAAGGCCGGAATGTCTGTTCTGTCTTCTTGGTTAGTCCAGGCCAAAGGATTTCACCAATTGTGTCCAGTAACGTGTGTTGACTGACGCACATTTTCCACAAAGCAATTTGGTCTTGATTTGGAAGACTGGATGCCTTTCTGGATGTTAGAGAGTCAAATCACAAGGAAATTAAATCAGTATTTCTTATTGCTATTTGAATGAATAGAGGTGTATTTGAGAGAGACCACGTCCTCCTCTCAGTGGACTCAGAACTCCTCAGTTATGTGTCACACAGGCCCTATACCACTGAGGGGGATGAGAGATTTGGGTATGTTAGTAAAAGGGTTCAAAACCCAGGCTGTATGACGGAATTGATTAGTACTATTCACAGAAAGCTTGGTGGTGCAGATTTCATTTTAGATTGCCCATTTTTCTAAAATGTTTGCTCTAGGTTAAACAGGAAACATTTCAGGGAAGTTCTCTGGCCTGTGTTATAATGGAGGGCTGACTAGAAGATCACAGTGGGGCCTTCTGACTTTGGACTCTGTGAACGATCAGTAGATGTTTTAACAAAGAGTTGATCATCAGAGAGGGCAACAGATTGCGTATAGCCATCTCTGACACTTAAGTTCCAGAGGGGTAGCAATGTTAGTTTAGTTCAGCAAAACAAACAAGAACTCCTGTGGCTCTTCAAGGTGATTTTTCTCCCTGTTCACCCCTCAACCTTCTTAACTGTTATTCCAAACTGTCTGAATCCAACAACTTACCTGGTTTGCTGAAATGATTCTCAACTGACCTTCTGACTTGCCCTGCTCTGCATTTATTCTTTCCCTTTCATACTGTACCTCTATTTCATATGTCTGATGAAGTGGGATTCTGCCCATGAAAGTTCACCTGACACTTAAGATTCAGGTCTGTCACATCCTTATAGCAACAAGGTGGGTAATGTAATATCTTTTACTGGACCAAATTTTGGGGGTGAGAGAGATGTGCTTTTGAGCATCTGACAAAATCTGCTACATTTAATTAGCCTGGTGTATACCCTTTATAAAGATAACTTTTTAATAAAGCATGGCCGGGGATTCTCCTCTAGATTAAGGGAGGTGGCCAGAGTTTTTGTACCGAAAGATTTCTGTTTCACCATTGCTACCATCAGGAAGTGCAAGGAGGTGCAATGTGCAACAGAAGGACAAGCTATGAACCCTATATTGTGTTCACAGCACATGCACAGAGTCAGAGAAAAACAAATACCCTTGCTGGGAGATTGCAGCCTACCATGCTTTTATATATTTCAATTCTGAACCACAAACAGAACCCCAAGACAGAGAGCGAGAAAGCAGGCTGCTCCCTAAGGCAACAAGGCACAAACCACCCAGCCTTGCTTTAAACTGATCTCTCTAGAAAGGGCTTCAATCGCAGACTTTGCCAAAGAGCCTCCTAAGCTGCATGCACAACCAGGAAACCCCTCACCTTTTGTATTGCAATAATGCAGGTAGATCCCCGAATCAGGGTCCCATTGTATTAGGTGGTGTACAAACAGAGATGGCCCCCGCCTCAAAGAACTTGCACTCAAAAGGAGCAATAGATCCCTGCACATTTCTCCAGGACTTTGAAGCCAAGCACCTCAAAGCTCCTTAAAAAGGTGGGTGTTATTTGCCCCCATTTTAAAGCACCCAGAGGCTACGTGCATGTTAGACCTACCAGATTTCCCGATTTTTTAAGGACAGTCCTGGTATACAGTAAGTGTGGTTCTTTAAGAAATGTTGGATTCCACTTCTGAAACCAATGAATACTCTTCACGTTCTGGGGTTTTGTCCTCAGCTTTCTGCCTCAAAGTTGCATCTAGGATTTAATTAGTATTGCAGTAGTGTCTAGGAGCCCCACTTCTGAATGGCAGGTACAAGGCGCTGTACGTATCTGAATATTACTGCTCACTTTGCATTACTCATGCACCCTGCTCTCGCAAAACTGTCCTCCCATTGGAGTCAAGAGAACTCCTTTGGTGGAGGATTACCCACGGGAACATGATCTAGCCCTGAAATTCCACACAAAGGAATTGTCTCACATTTCTACACCAATAAGCAGAGAACCAAACCTCAATAGCCCATTAGAGAGAAGTGCAAGGAACAACGCTGTTGTTGATGGAGCTTTGCCAGTTGTATAGGAGAATCGCCTGCCTGAGGAGTGAGCCAGGGCATCTTCCCTTCTAGTTTTACTCTCTCCAATTGCTCTAATACCTTGGTTTATGCTATAATTCACAAAGGACTGGACGTACAGCTCTCCCATAGGGACCCTGTATTTTAGAATCAAATATGTCTACACTTACTAAAGTTAGTCTGAATTAGTTAATTCGAACTAACTAATTTGAACTAATTTGAGTTAGTTTGAATTAACTTAATTCAAACTAGAAAAATTTAGTTTGAACTAAGGAAGTGCCATTCATGGGACTTGCTTAGTTCGAATTAGCGAATTGCATTGAGTTCAATGGGCCATTTAGTTCGAACTAAGCAATTAGTTCAAACTAACATGGCCACATTGGTTAATTCAGACTAACTAGTTCGAATTAACCCTTAGTTTGAATACCCTATTAAAATGTATTAGTTTGAATTAAGGAAGCCCTTAATTCGAACTAATTAAAGCCTAGTGTAGCCATGGCTTTAGTTAGTTTGAATTAAGCTTCCTTAATTTGAACAAACTTGCCAGTGTAGACATAGCCAGAGATATGATTTGGGATAATTACCCTGCTTTGTGAGTAACAGAGTGAGTAGCTACTCTGCAATAGCTATGCTGATCAGTTTCCATGCGGACAAGCCCTTAGATCATTAATGTCATGGAGTCATGTTAAAAAAACATCACCTTGGGTGAAATCCCAGCTCCACTGAATTCAAGGGCCAAACAGCCATAGACCTCAACAGAGCCAGGATTTCTCTCAGTCGCTGTAAGAAACACAACACCTGTCTCCCTGTCCAACAGCTCCACTGACTCCCAGTCATTGCAGAATCTAATTCAAAACTGACCTCTTCATTCCAAAATCCTTGCATGGACAATATTCTGAGCCTTCTTCCTCTGGGCCAGCTCAGATCTGACCTCTGCTTCACTTCTTAGTTTCTCCACTGTATGTACAAGAGCCTTCATCTCCACAGCTCCTGCAATCATCCCCCTACCTCTCTCCACCTCAAGCACTCTGTTCGATTTTCAAATATCTTTCATGCTTACAATTCTCTCTTTTATTTTTCATGTTAACTTGGTAACTAAATTATTTAAACTCTCAAAAGCATTTTGAGTGCAGCCTTTATGTTAACTAATCTAGGCATTTCTACAAGCTCCAGGACTGCAGGATAGAAGAACAAATATTGAAAGTAAGATTCACATTATTTTGCCTGCAAGGACCCTGTTCTGCATCCCTCCTTCCAATTGTTAGCTAATGGGAAACATTTCTTCTCTCCTACTCTCCATTAGCCATGAGAAAACTGGGTTGCCAACAGAGCTAGGCACTGCGCAAACACACAGGGGAGCGAGACACTCTGTCCTGAAGAACTTCTAATCTAAATAAGCAAGACAAAGAGCAGGAGACAAGAAGGAACTGCAGGAACCCCAAAGAAAAGTACGTACAGTAAACGTAGTGAAATCCCACTGACTTCAGTAGGCAGGGCACTTAGGTAGGATGATGGGAGGCAGAGCAGCTAAGAATCACTTGGAAGGACAGCTTTGTGGTGTTTGACTGAGGAGAAGATGAAGTGATAGCACTGAGCAATATGTAAGAGCTCTTCATGTGAATTATCATCAGCGGGGAAAACATGCCCTTGACAGAAAGAGACAAGAAAAGCTGTGACAGCTGCCTAGGTCATCCATGGTCTATAAAGCAGGGAGCAAGTTAGTTGGTGGGAGAATTAATCCATTTTGCACATGGGGAGCTAAGGCCCAGAGCAAGATTAGTCAAGTCACTCAAAAACTCACAGGAAATCTGTGGCAGAGCCAGGAATTTAACCCAGATCTCCTGAGTTCCAATCCAGTGGCTTAACCTCAAGACCCAGCTTCCTAACTCAATTTAAGGTCCTTTTGGGACTGAAATCAAGCCCTAGGAAGCGGGTCAGTTTTGACTTGCTGCAACCTGTGAGTTGGTGCAGGGTGTGGAATCATTTTTTCAGAGCTCGGAAATAGCATTTCAAACCAGAAACCTACTAGTCTTCCTTGGGCCACATAAGGCAGTTACCACAGGGGAGCATGTTTATTCTCTATAGAGCATTCACAAGAGAGTGGTGTTAACAAATTGCTACCCTGCCTGGAATAAAAGGTTTATCCTCAAGAGATTGCAGTCTGGTAAGAGCTGTGCCATAGTTTTGCTATATCCTGGGTCTTTCCCAAGCCCTGAGGAAGAGTTTTAAAAACAGAAATAAAATAGTGGTTTTTTTGGAGGATCCATAGCTGATGTTAAAACCAACACATTTAGCCACTTCCTCTCGCGGGGCCTCCATTTCCTCACCCACCGCTTTGTCTGGTCTCTTTAAAGGTCTTCAACTGCAGGGACTGTGTCAGACCGTGTACATACATCACAAGCACAGGGGGTCCTGATACCATCACGAAATTAAAAGCCACCTTTTAAAAAAAAAGTGCATTCATTTAACATTAACACAACACAGCATTGGCCCTAAGTGGTTGTGATTTTTTCAGCAGCTGTGAGGCACTCAGCAGGTCCCAGCATAACCCTCTGTGCTCCAGGGACCCATGACCCCACCCATCAGGCTCTGTCTACGGTAAGGAAATTTGCAGGGCACAAATGTAAAGGAGGCAAACTGCCTGGGTGCAGCGGTTCCCTTTGGTAGGACACTGGATTAAGCTGCATCCGTTGCAGGTGCCGCTTTGCCTTGTGGCAGTATGTCTGCATTAGGGATTTGCATAAGGGTAAGTACGATGTACATATTTTCACTCACGCCCAGTGTCAACAGTCCCAAAAGGTTTGCTTTGGTTTCAGAGCGTAGTTTGAAGGGAAACCAGCAGCTTGTTGTCTGACTTTGCTCAAAGACCATGAACTGAGGCCAAATCATTATTTCCTATTTGAAGTACTGGAGTGCCCGGAGTCCCTGAGGAAGATCAGGGCTGTGCTAGAATCTGTACATATAAATAATAAGAGACAGTCCCTGCCACAAAGCATTTACAATCTAAGCAGACAGCAGTGAGGATGGGAGAAGAAACAGCAGCACTAAGAGGGTAAGTGGTTTGCCCAAAATCACACAGCAGGTCAGACATGGGGCAATAGCAGAACCTATATCGCCAGCCCAACATCCTACCCACTAATCAATGCTGCACAATAAAACATTCTGTTCTTTCCACCCTGCAAACTCTCAGGAGTTTGGCATTCACTGGAAATGCCATCCCGTGTCCTAAGAATGACTTTTCAGCCACCTCTTTCATGTATTCCTTTCAGCAAACAGCTCTGCTTCCTTCTTCAGCACTATTCATTATATTACTTTAATAATAGCCAGCAGGAAGTGGGGAGCCATGCCACTCTTTACCTTAAATAACTGCTTAACCTAAGTTACTCACATGCTACAAGGTTTGCAGAGCTGGACTGCAGTGGGGATGAATTCTTTGACGATTACCTGTTCTATTCATTCCCTCTGAAGCACCTGGCATTGGCCACTGTCAGAAGACAGGATTCTGGGCTGAATGGAACATTGGTTTGACCCAATACAGCTAGTCTTATAACTCTTCTGTTCCACCTTGCAAAAATAGTCTACTAGTCTGTTTACTCGGGCAACTTGAAAAAATAAGTAATGAGCAAAAAACAAAAAGTATCTCAAAATATCAGTAGTTTTCTTCATTCTCTCAGGCACCTCCCTCATTGTTCTCTGATACCTCCCCTGGAGTAAGGGTGCGTGGGAAGGTTTTATCCCAGGCTGGTAAATTGTCACGTCAGTTTCACAGAGTTCTTTTAGACTGGACTTGTGTTCCACTTCCTCTTTTTCAAGATTGCAATGCTTTAAAGAATCAACCTAATTTGCAGCCTCATTTGTGTGTTGCGGCTGAACATCATTCACATGAAATAAAGAACTAAAGGCTGGGGCTTTCAAAGGCATGAAAGGGAATTTAGGGAGCCAAATTCCATTGAAATTCAATGGGAGCTAAGCACCTAAATCTAGGTTCTCGGTGAAATTTATAGTTCCACTCTTTGAACACTGCATAGTTTGCAGAAGACTGGACAAAAGTGCACATTGTGCCAATATTTTAAAAGGTAAACAAGATCACCTGGGTAATTATGAATCTGATGTCAATCCCAAATAAGACAAGGGAGCAGCTGCTACAGGACTTGAGTAAATAAAAATTAAAGGATGGTAATAGACCAGTCAGTATGGGTTTAAGGAAAACAGATCCCGTCCAGCTAACTTGATACGTTTTTTTGGATGAGATTACAAGTGTGTTTGATGAAAGTAACCATGTTGATGTAATAGAAGTAGACTTCCAAAAGGTGTTTGACTTGGTACAGCAAGATGTTTTGATTAAAAAAAACTGCAGCAGCATAAAACTAACTTAGCACATATTTAATTGACTAAAAGCTGGCTAACAGATAGGTCTCCAAATGTAATTGTAACAGGAGAGTTATCATTGAGTGTGTATATTTCTCCTTGGGTTCAGCAGAGATCGATCCTTGGCCCCCATTAACATTTTTATTAATGACCTGGAAGAAAACCTGAAATCACCACAAATAAAGTTTGCAGATGACACAAAAATTGGGAGAGTGATAGAAAATGACAAGGACAGGTTGCTAATACAGAGTGATCTGGCTTGTTTGGTAAACAGGCAAACAACAAGCATTTTAATATGGGTAAATATATACATCTAGGAACAAAGAATGTAGGCTGTACTTACAGCATGGGGGACCCTAGGACACAGTGATTTTGAAAAAGATTTGGAGGTCACAGTGGATAATCAGTTGAACATGAGCTGCCAGTCAATGCTGTGACCAAAAGAGCTAATGAGATCCTGGATGCATAAAGGGTATCTTGAGTGGCATTGCAGAGGTTAGCTCTCCTGTGTTTGGCACTGTTGCAACTGCTGCTGGAATAGTGTGTCCAGCTCTGGTGTCCACAGTTCAAGACAGATGTTGATAAATTGGAGAGGGTTCAAAGAAGAGCTATAAGAATGAGTAAAGGGCTAGAAATCCTGCTTCATCAAGAAGCTCAATCTAGTTAGTTTAACCAAGTGATTAAGGGGGTGATGACCACAATCTATAAGTACACACAAAAGGAACAAAGATTTAGCAGGGAAAGGTCTAACACGATTCAATGGCAGAAAGCAGGAGCTAGGTAAATTCAGGCTAGAAATAAGACAACATTTTTACAGAGAGTAACGAACCACCGGAACAATTTATCACAACTGACGATGGATTCTTCATCACTGGCCATTTTTAAATCAAGACTGGATGTTTTTCTAAAAGCTTTGCTCTGGGAATTGTTTCAGGGGAAGTTCTCTGGCCTGTGTTAAAGAGGTTAGCTGGATGATCACACTGGTTCCTTTTGGCCTTGGAATCTATGAATTGACATCAACTAAAGCTTTGACTATTTTTCTTTTTCCTTCTCCAATTTAGGACAAAGCTAATGGCATAGGCACAGCAATTGGTTCTTAAAGTGCCATCAGACTCTTGCTCAACTACATTATTTAAAACCCCTCAGAAGTACTGGCAATTTTTATCTGACGTTCAAAGATGATTCCCCCTCACTGCATCCAGTTTATGGGCACTGCCGTTTCTGCAATGTTCCCAAGTGAAGTTCACTTTTTTGGTCTAGACAAGCCATTGGCACCAAAGATGCTCAGGCTTTTGTAAGCCACTTGGGTCCTAGCAGCTTGCTGCAGCTCCCTGAAATAAGCATCAGTGTGCCAGGAGGTCATCAGCAGGAACGTAAAGTATCAGGGACTAGAAAGAAGGCATAGCTATAGGAGAGTTGTGGGGGGGAATCGGAAGCGATATGAGGTCAGGCTGCAATACAGGCCTTTTTTCAGAGCCTACCTTTTGATTCCGGAGCCCTCTTTCCCACAAGATGTTGAAAGAAGGGGGCTGACCAGATAATTATGTAAGGCTCTGGAAACCTTTGAAGAAAGATACGTTAACACCTGGGGCCTTGCTGAACTCTCCTTCCAGAATCTCCGCGTGGCTTAGCTGGTTTGCCCCTGCCGCTTCACCAGGGTATGGGTTTATTCACGTCACGCACAGCACTTGGGGGCTCAGTGACCAGAGAGCGAGTTAAGATCATTGGGTAGCAGGTGCTGCAGGTCTCCAGCCCTCCCTGATTACAGCAAGACAACGAACTGCTCCTGTTTTACACTTCCAACAGTGTTCTCAGTAAGGCAATCATTACTCAGCATTTGGAAGAAAGTAACGGGACAGAACTGACATGGGCAGGGAGAAGGCTGTGTTCTAATGGTGCAGTCAGAGAGGTTCAATGGCAATAAAATCACCTATAACCTACACTGGGCCGAGCCAGAAGGTGGCGGCTTGGCTCAGCATTTTAGGCAAGCTGCCCAGGTCAACCGTGCTGAACTGGAGGAAGGTGCGACAGAGGGGTAAACAGTGGCAGAACAGAGGCTGGGGTTGAATTCTCACATTTTCATCTCATGTCTGCTGGCAGAGGTAGCAACACATACAGGAAGGGGGAGTGGGGGCAGCATCTGCACCATGACCCAGGGAGAATGAGACATACACTGTGAATCGTTTCCCTGTAGCCTTACCTAATCAACCCAAGTGCTCCCTCTGTAACAGGGCTGGTTCGGTTTTGGCTTAGTACTGGCTCAACGTAGAAGCAGGGTGGCAAGAGCACGCTCTAGCCATCTCACACGTATGAACAGCAAGGTGCCATCATTAGCCAAGTGAGATCCCACAGCACACAAAGATGCACGGGCTCGTTCACTTTTCCTCACTCACTGATGGCTATGATCTCCCACGAGGTGGGGGTGGTGATGCATACGTGTGAGCACTTTAAGAAGTAGTCCCGAACCATGTTTGGATGCTGGTTCTTAAGCTGCTCAGCACTGACACCTTCCCTCCCATTCACAATCACATAACAGCCCAGTTGCAATTGCCTACATGGAAAAGACATTTTCATGTCTTTCAATGCTATGGAGCAGCTGGAAACAGGATGCTGCCAGCATCATCTCCACATGTCATCAGGACACAATCTGGGGAACCACTAGGGTAAGAGATGAGATGTGAAACTGAAGCCCTGCCCACTCATCACCATTAAAAAACAGCTGGGGATTTCACCTAAGGTAATGGCAAGACCACACTGATTAAATTACATTCTACCTCCCTGCACTTCTTTGCTCCAGCTAGGCACTGCCACGCCCCCAAGGGGGAATGACATTTCCAGTGACAAAGCCACCTCTAGTTAGTACAACTGTTTAAACACAAGATCACGTTTGTGCAGAGACTACTTTTGCAGGGCTGGATTAAGAGCTGCTGAGGCCCTAAGCTATGTCAAGATTCAGAGGCCCCGTACCATAAAAAATAGAGAAAAAAGGGTATTACATGATAACAGAAACGGTAATGAAAAATAAATGACAAACTGTTTTATTTGCATATATACAGAGGCAAAGATGCAAGGAAAAACAAAAGCATACATCTTGCAAAAAGCCTTATTTGCATTATCAATTTCAATGATAAATCTTTTTAGTTCTCTCCAACATATTTAGAGGCTCCTCCTGTGAGGCTCTAAGCCATGGCTTACTTGGCTTGTGTCTAAATCCGGCACTGAACTTTTGTCACAGGGAGCAGTAGATGTTACAATCATAACTCTCATTTTTAATTGGCAGTAGGTAGATGCCGACAGCTCAGTTAACCTCTAGAAACGGGTTGGTCGGCCTCTTCCCTGTGCTCTGGCTTCACCAGCTCTGCCCAAGTCATGCTTCACTGGGGGACAAGGTATGAGGCACATAAACCCGTCCTCATCAATTAACTGTCACTTATGAGGCTACCCAGCAAATGCGCACACAGAATGGAGGCACCCCCGAAGATCAAAGAACCAAAACAGCCCCCCCTGCTGGAAGAGGCTTGACTTTTTCCATAGGCAGTTTTGTATAGCACTGCTATTCCTGCTTGTTGCTGATGCACATTCGAATAGCACATATGGGTGGATGAGACATCACTGTCACCTCCGGCTCCCCCAAACAGGAAACGAGAGTGTCATTTCATTCAGTCGGGAGTACACCCACAGTCTCACTGAGCAAAGCAGAGAAGGGGGCGTTTCTGGCAAAAGATGCAGTAGCTATATAAAACGAAGCACCAAAAATACTGAAAACCAAAATAAAGTAGCTTTTATTTAGAAGATAAAGAAAATCAGTGGTACCAATCTGTTAGTCAGAGGGACTCTTCCAATCAATCAACAGGGCACAACCACCAATTCATAGGTGACACGTAACAGGATTTAAGCATCAATACAGATTGAAGATGTATAAAAAAAGTACTTGCTGTCAGAAGCCAAATGAGCCCCAACTGCGTAAGGTCTACAGTTAAAGTTGCTTGGTTCTGAGAGGTGAAATACTAGGACTGCATTAAGTGGGCACTTTGAAAGATTACATTAACTCCCCCCCCAATTCAATGGTAAGAGCAGTGCAATTAGCTGCCTTTGGCAAGCCATTTGACAAGGAAAAGTGTAAGAAACATACAGAAATGCTACAGTCCAATAAGAACTGAACTGCTTGCTATTTGAGACAAAATCTACTTAAAAGCCATTTCCAGCACAGAAGTACTTCCCTCTCCTCTGTTTCCCTTCCCCAGTCACACAATAACCTTTACCTCGTGTGGCATGGCAATGCTGGTGCAGAGCTGTAAGCTAACAAAATGCTCTGCTGAAATAAGCATGTTTTGATCTGGGTGCTGAAATGGCACATTTAAAAAAAAAAAAAAATCAAGATTTATCCCATTAATTAAGTCTTCCAGGCAACAAAACAGGCTGTTGAGATTGGGAAAAACATGTATTTGTCCCCCTCCCCAAACTACCATGGTTACAAGATTCAAGGATAAAATTGCAGACCTAGCACCAATATTGGAGGTGACAGACCAGCTTTTCCTCACTACCACACTGTGGGATGGTGCTGCTTGTGTGAAAGTTGTTAAGGATTAGCTTCAACAGTTTCAAGAACTGCTTTCCCTGAAACAAAAAACATGACAGACACAAGATTTGTTTCCATGACTGTCTCAGTGTACTTTATTCTCCTGCTGTCTACAGCTGAACAGCCACACAGGACAGAAACAGGTAGTACTGAGGAATGATCAGATTTCTCCCCCTCCACATCCCCCTCCCCAACTTCAGGAATGGCTTTTTTAGGAAATCCCACCCCACATCAAGAAACAAAACAAAAAGAAAAGGCATTAATAGAAATGGGACCCAGGCCTCCCCCAACCAATGTTTAGGAGTTGGCTAACTTTCCCAAGTCACAAATAGAGCTGTGCTCGCCTCTAAACACCTGGGATTTTTTGTACACTGGTTCAAAGGTCGGCACTTTGCCTGCATTCTGAACCCGACACTGAAAGGCACATATCCGATACCCTGTACAAGAGCTACTGTGGGTGCTGCAGTGCAGATGGGCAACAGAAGTGGATTCCATTCTCATGGATCCCAGGATCAGATTGGGAGAGAAGGAAGGAAGGAAGGGAATAAAGCAGTTTTTTTAAACCTGTCTTTTGTAAAATACTAGATTAGGGTTTTCCCTTCTCCCTCCCACAGACAAACAGCTTTAAAAATGCCCAAGTTAAACTGCAAATTCAGAAATGCTGGTAATATCAATAACTGCATAATAAAGATGAACTTAAAAATTGTTTCAAACCCCACATCTTCTCTATTTTTTCATGTCTTATTATTGCTGATAAAATCCAGGATGATTGAGGAACTGTGCCTCAAAGAACAAAAAAAATTATTTAAAAAGATACAAGAGATTTTGATCCTTCACATCCTTCATGTGAGAGAATAAAAAAGCTGCATGATTAGGAGCAGCAAAATCTGTTCCAAGGTTGCCCATCAGACTTTTAGTACACTGTTAAAAAAGTGAATGGGTTCTCCTTTTCATTGGAAAAACCAAGAATACAAAAAGAAAGTACTGGGGAATGTCTGATACCATTTTATTAATCTTCAACTGCAGTGGAAAAATATAACCTTTGACAAGTGCCGCCTTGTGTAAGCTCAAGCCAGTATATATATATTTATATAAATTTCTCTTTTTTGTTTTGAAGTGCAGCAAGAGACCAATACCATGTTAAATTCGATCAAATAAAGAGCACGAAAGGCCAAGCAGTTTCCAAATGGCATTTTATCAGATTTTGTTTGAACATTGAATTTATCCTCATTTTGCAATCCAAAATATTACCTGAAGTTTTACTTTATTGTTTTTGAACTCTTTGGCACAATTTTGTGGGTGTTCGGGCTGCTACAGTACAAGTCAGGAGAGATCTTTCCCTTTGCGTTCTCATTGCCAATTCTGAGCACTTACATTTATTTATGGGTTTTTTGTTTAAATCTGAAATCTTGTTTGACAGTTTGTTTCTATTCCCTCTAACGCAAGAGTTTTTTCCCCTCCCCCCATTTCTACATTCACAGTTGAACAATATTAAGGAAGGAAAGGCGCTTTGATGAAACAAGATCATAAAAAGCGTCACTCAGAATGGGAGCTCTGAACATTCGTCAGTTTCCCTAACATAAAAAGCCCTAAAGAGCGACTTTCCTTTTATTCCTCTTTTCTTTTTACATCTCTTATGCTGCCTCAGTAGACTGAACTTCGGTTAGTTTATGAAATGCAACTGCTAACCCTTTTTTGGGAAAAGATAAACTGCAATGACTTGAAGTTGAGAATGTGGATACCGCCTCATTCACACACACTCACTCTTCAACTGAAAATCCTTCACCCCTCCTTTTATCCCATGCCCTGACAGCATTGTGCGGCAAAGGTTACAGAAGGCGGGCCAGAGACCCAGACTCCATCTCTCTTCAGCAGCAAAAGCCAGACCTCAAACAAAGAGCACCACAGCTGAACCTAGTTTCCTCTCTCCCAAACTAGTCATTCCGCTCTGCACTGGCCCAAAGACAGAAAAGCTAGTTTAGTCTCTGTTGGAAGAAGAGACTGCTTATTTGAATACCAGTCGTTTCTTCTCCCTGAAGACGGCCGACATCAGGTTTTCTCCCCAATCAGTGCTCAGTTCACTAACAGCGCTGCTGCTGTTGTTGATGCGGCGGCAGGATTTTCAATGTGGTGTGTTCCAAGCCTCACTCACTCATCCTCTCATTCCCAAACATTCAGCATCCGTGCACACTCCTCACTTCCGGGTTTTTTCAAAAGATTGGAGATTTCCAGTGGGGGTCTCGGGTGTCATCCCAATGGTAACAGATCTGCAATCAGAGAGGGACAGAGGGACATTTTTTTTTAAAAAAAAGCCACTCTTTTGAGGCAATGTGAGACTATTTGCAGGAGACAGAGGAAAAAAAATCTGCACTACACCAGAAGGGTGCTATCGTTCCATGAACTCCAGGTTGAGTTGTCAACAATCCACAAAGCACAGGTGAACTATGCACCTCTCCTGTTCCTTCTACAGGTCCTTGCTCACATGGGGTCAAAACTTGATTAGCTACAACCAACAAACCTCCAACAAAAAACAAAACAAAACCCCATGCTCATGTGGCCCAGAGAACGCATGCTGGAATCCATTAAAACTAGTTATTAGCTACTATGCTGATTCCAGGGTGGAGAGAACCTTGCTCTAGACTTGTTACTGGGATGGGTCTGTTATCTCATGCTGAAATTCTTTTCCCTGGGAGCAAGCAATGGGAGATTGGGGTTTAGAGCTCTGAACAGAAAGCTTACTGAAAGCTAAACAAGGAAAAGGCTTTTGTGAAGGCTCCCCTCCATGAGACCCCAAGCTTTGACATTTAACCTGCTTGGTCATCTTGCAATGTGAAGGAAAGGGACAAGACTCCTTACCAAGCTTGATTCTTCAGTTTTCTCAGTTCTTTAGTTGCCCAGGTGGCAAGGGTTTTTGTTTTGTTTGTCTTGGATCTTCTTCCTTCCGTTAGAAGTTCATGTATCATGGGTCTAGCTTCTACTAATTTCAGTACATCCTTGCCAAATGCTGTACACAAATCTCTGGGAAAAACAAAGGAGAGAGAAAAGGCTTTAATACTAGCTGAATATCAGAGTTAGAAACATGCCAGAAAAATCAGCTTTTGCTAGCGACAAGAGAAGACTGACTCACAGCTAATGTCCCTTTTTAAATGTTGCATATGGTCAGCAACACAAGAGCCAAACAGCCTCCTAAATATCTATTAGCTGGAAACATCCATGTCTCCTGCCCAAAGAATGTTCTCCCTGAAAGTTCCATCCAGCTCCCTCAAGTCAAGAGAAAAAACTCCTACGGACTTCACGGACAGGCTAACAGGCTCTGCACTGTCAACACAAACGGAAATGTTCATTTTGTGGAGCCTTCCTTTAAGATCACAGTCCCCAACTCATGTTAAGGCCTGCACGATTTGTCCCTTCATGGGAGTAACGACAGGGAGCAAACAGCCAACCAGGCCTGGTCCACAGCCTGTGATGAGGAGCCACCACTCTACAGTTCTCCAATTTCACTCCTGTTCCTGGGCTAGAGCCCGACAATGAGTTGGAAAAATCCTCAACTGAGGAATCTGCAGTTAGCACTTTGGATAACCTTAAAGGAACACAATGCTTCTCATGATGTGCTCTGTTTATTGCATTAACAATCCACCTGAAGAATGTGCTGTTATTTACTCTCTAGCCAAGAGGAATTTGGCACGCTTACCCTATCAACCCAGCAGCACAAGCCACTACTCCGTCTGTGTGATCCTCATCTCCAGCGATGTGGTCGATGAAAGACAGAATAAATTCTACTCTGGGCTGCACCAGCATCACATCCGCTGAAAAGAAAGGACTGGTTTAGTGGAGCAGGCTTAAGTTACTGCATACTTTGAAGAAAAGGTCTCCCTTCCCTGAAGGCACTGTGCCACAGTACAAAATACTCACGATGCACGTTTTCTTGGTCTCCCTTCAGTCCCTGAATGATACCAGTGTAAGCTTCCAGACAGCCTTCCCTCAGTTCATTCAGGTAGTCCACCATGTCATAGTCAGACTAGGTGGAAAACAAAGAACACACCTGAACAATGATCTCTGGTGAGCAACTAAGGCGCACATGCATGTCAAGTTTTATGAGAAGGAACTGCAAAGGACACTGCTGGCTTACCTTATCAACCTGGGCTTGAGAGGCCTGCTGTAGGGTATTCAATACAACCTCTAGGTATTTTTTAAACTCTCCTCCAATGGCAAGGGCAATATCACCAAACACAGAGAGAATCTGAGGCTTCACGGACCGATGGACATTCTCATTCTGAAAAGGGGAGAGATATTTGAACCCACTAGTTTTGTTCCCTTTTCAAAAAGTGCTAGTAAATGAAAAACTCAAATACTCCCTCCTCCTCCCCCCGATGTATCAGAGTTGTCTTTAAATTGTTAGCTAGCTGTATTGTTTACATCTCTGGCTGGAACCTCTCTCAAACACATCTACTTCTCCTTATACCGTCTCTGCCTCTCACGTCCCTTTATCACCACTAAGAGCTAGCTTGGCTAACAGCAGCTAAGCACTTACCCCCAAGTTCTCTAAGAGCAGCTGCATAACCTCGTCACAGAAAGGTAAGATGTTGGACTGCAAGGCTCTACATAAGTCTCCAACTAGGCCCACCGCAGCCAGGCAAACCTGCAAGAGAAGAGCAAATGATACATCCATCCAACAAAAGCTGGTATTCCCCACACTGCCTATCCATATAGCTTTAGCCTCTTAAAACAATAAATTATGACATTGTGACAGGCAGTAACTAAATAATGAACACTGACCCTCCTCTGCAATTGCCCATAAAAGTCAGAGGTTTGTCGACCATTTACATAGTAAGTGGTAAAGAAGAGATCTGAGTAAGTTTACCCGGATGGGGGTGAGAGTTCCAGATGCCAACCAGTGACAGATACTCGTTTTAGGGAAGTGCTGAAAAAGTTCAGCATCCAG
Source organism: Pelusios castaneus (assembly GCA_007922175.1). Classification (NCBI taxonomy): domain Eukaryota; kingdom Metazoa; phylum Chordata; order Testudines; family Pelomedusidae; genus Pelusios; species Pelusios castaneus. Next base: position 27,119,049 of record ML685768.1, on the reverse strand, counting down.
GTATCCTAAGGATCAGCAACAGAGTAAACACCATGGCATGCATGGTCTAATGGAAATTCATTCCTAGTAGCAACTTCTCTCCTGATCGATGCCATTGAATATACAGCCAATGCAGAACCTCAGGTGTCAAGCTGATGAAGGCCAGCTGTGGACAATTTTAAATAGAGGAGAGTCTATACATTCATTTACAAGTGCTGCCAGTAATTACTGAGTTCCTAGAGTGCTCACATTCTGGCTTTATCACCAGAACCTGATAGCCCTCAGGGGATGCAATCCCAATCAACTCTGTAAATCCCTACCATAACAGATGCAAAGGCTTTGAACATGGAGCTTCCATGTTCAGATCCTACCTGGTACTCTGCATAGTTCTTCAGTCCAATGCCCAAGAAGGGTTTGAAGGCATCCATGTATTTCAGAAACTCTCCACCCAAAACTGCACAGAAAACATTCCAGTTAGGTTTAAGCCTCACAGGACATTTACATATTTGCCAGAGGTCTAAGACAAGGAAACATGGTCCTTCGCTGCTTGCAGGGAGAGCCTGTACATTCAACAGAGGCATGACAAATTGATTCTCCTCTGGATTTTACGCTAAGAATTAAGTACTGGTAGAAAACATCCTTTTGTAATAAAATGGAATTCAAGAGAATAGCAGGAGATGCAGTCCAGGGATAGGTCTTTCCTGTGGGGCTGCAGGTCTCTCTCAGAGCACCAGCTCCCTCCCCTCCAACAAATAAACGGTATCCTTTAGAGCTGTGGTTTTCAGCCTTTTATTACCTGGAATCCAACAGATATCTGGTTTTATTTGTGTCTACAACGGACTGTGCAAATCTGATCATGGGAAAAAACTGTGGCTGAGCCTGGGAGGAGTTCTTCCACTCAGCATTTAGTGGTGTGGGGATGCGACACCAGGGCATACCACACCAGTTTGAGAAGGGTTACTTTGTAAGAGTCGCATTGATTTTTTGGGAAGGAAAGGCAGGAGGTCATGAATGAGACAACAGTCAAGTCTTCCTTTTGGGCAATATCACCAAACACAGAGAGAATCTGAGGTTTCTATTTCAGCTATGGAAGAACTGCGGGTGGGGGAAAAGAGGCCTGAAATGTAGACTATTATTTAGGATGCTTGTACTTAAGGAATATTTAACTATTAGCTAAAGGAAAAGGCTTCCTTTTACTCCCACAGACCTGCTTTTCCTTTGCAACTCCTTTTGTCCCCCAGCCCATTATCACAAATTAACCCACAAACTACTAATCATCTCTGGCCAGGATGAGAATGGCGTTGCCCAAAAAGGGTGTCAAACTGTTTATTCACAAATCAGCCCATGAGCCAGGGTCCCAACCAACCCCAGCAATCAGCCGTTGTTCTTCCTCACTTGCATAGCCATTCCACTCAAAGGACACAGATCACTTCATATGCTGTCACAAATTGTCCTCCCTACTTCCCCCTCAAGAAGTGGGCGCTGGGCAAAACCTCTAGCCTGCTTTAAGAAAGCAGCTACTCGAGGAAGCCAGAATTACCTTCTCTGCTTTTTCAGACAATCACGTGCTCTGAGAGCAATTAGCCACATACCTCTGCACTAAAATCAGGCCCTGTCCCCAGCAGAGTGAGCTGGCTATGTTAATGGCCTCAGAAACATGAAGGAAGATTCAAACAAGTCCCTTTATGAACTCCTGTCTTAAGAACCATTTCCAATTCCAGACTGGTCTTTAACAGAGATTAACCATTTTTCCAAACAGTGAAACTACACATGGATTTCTCACAGCAGCACCCAACTTTCCCAGCCAAACATGCAGTGTTTGAAAACACAATGCATTCCTACAGCTCAGTATCGTCCCATGGCAACAGCAGTCTAAAGAGGAATCACAATGAAGCTCAAATTGTCTGGTATGCTGCATCCCAAACTTTGGTATGAATCACAATTAGTGAGGAAAATCATTTCAGTCTCTGCACTGTGTGGTTTTTAAAAGGCCAAAAAAGGGGCCAACAAATCAAACGTTGACAAAACTACCATAAATCAACAATGGTGATAGAGAACAGCAAACAAATCAGAGTATTTATTATTTGCATTGCAATGGTGTCTGGAGACAGTCCTATACACTGCCCTGTTCAGAACAGACACTACCCATGTTCTCCACAGTAAACAACAAACATACAAGAAATACAGCCTACGAGAATCAGGATATCATCTTATTTGTTGGCCCAGTGGCCTCAAACCTTCACCGATCTGGAAGTGTTATTCCGGAATAGCTATGCACTCAACTCTGCATCTGAGCAACCTCAACTCTTTAGCAAAGGATGCTGTACAATAAGCCTTCCTCAAACAGAAGCAGCTGATGGGGTAGACACGGTGCCAATCACAAGCTGCAAGTCTGATTGGCTCAGACTGAGCTATTTGCACATTGCAGAAAGCAAAGACTTTTTTTTCTGGTATCTAGCACTGACCTTCCACCAGGGTGCTGACTGCCATTAGGGCATCCTCTTGCACTCCCCCTGATCCAGCCGTGCTCTGGAACATTCTCAATAGAGATGCCATGACCACATCCGAGATCTGCAAAGCATCCTGGTGCTGCACTTTCCGGAGAACATTCTAGGTTTGGGGGAAGGAAAATAAAGATTGTAATACACTACTCCGATGTACATTAAGTTAAATTCTTCCTTTGAATCTTCCACACCAGCTCAGAACCTGACAGTTTTATCACAATCATACTATGCTTAAAAACAAGAAAACACATCAACTGCTGAAAAACAAAAAAAACCCATCCCACTCCATCAGTACAAGTGTAAAACGATGTTCTCATTGGATCGGTCCTTGATTTTCCAACTACAGAGAGTTTGTTCTTTTCTCAGGAAAGGCTGTTCTCTGGGCATCTCATTTATGACTGGACTCTAGTTTGGCCTGATTTAAGCGGTTCCATTTTAACACGGCCCATTTCTCACTGTAATAATCTAACAGTGATTTTACTTCCGAGTATGAAGTGTAATTGAACAGTGCTAGTCCTCCCACAAAGAAAGAGGAAATTCCAATTGCCCTGAATACACAGTATTAAGAGGCAGGACACATTTTACTCTCAAGTTTATAAAACAGGATTTCCTACAATATTGCTAAAACTCTACCCTAATGGATTCTTCAGAGGTCTCTTTTCCCAGCTATTATATACATTCTCTTTTCATTGCCAAGTTCTCCCCATCACCACCTTTAACTTGGCCTAAAAGACTTCGTTTTGGCAGTTCACTATATAAGTAACCCAACCCCATTCTTTTCTCCCTCTCCATAAATCTGCACTTTCACTCACCAAAAGTGAAGGACACAAACATCCTTGAGTCATTTGCCCCACGTGCTTTGCAAAAAAATTTAAACCACTGTATTTCACATATGAGGCTTATAGGAATGTTTTGGACTTGAATTTTTTAACGGATCTATTTCAGAAAGTTTGGGTTTCACCATTAAAACAGTAGGTCTTCCTCTTTTTCTTAAAATGCTTTGTAAAAATATTTTTAAAGTAATTTCTTATGTTGCATGCATATAAAAGGGTCTTTTCAGCAGGGATACATGACTGGCTACACACCAGAAACAATGGCTATGTCTACACTGGGGAATTTAGGTCGACTTAAATAAGTCGACTTTAAGTCGACCTTATTAAGTCAACTTAGAGAGAGTCCACACAGGACTCCTAAGTCAGCTTAAAGTGGGCCTTACTAACTCGACTTAGAGAGTCTACACTGTGTAGACTCTCTAAGTCAACTAGTTCGATCCAGGGAGAGCCAGCCCCGCACAGGGCTGGCTCTCCCTGGAGCAGCAAGCCCCTGAGCGGTCTGGGGGAGAAGGGAGCTTGGGGCTCCCTTCTGCCCCGAACCACTCAGCTCCCTTCTGCTCGGGACTTCTCAGGTCCCAGGCAGAAGGGAACCCTTCTAGCCGGGACCACTTGGGTCCCAGGGAGAACTTCCCCGGGACCCGAGTGGTGCCAGCCAGGAGGAAGAGCAGGAGACCCGCGTTTCAGCTGCCGGCTGCTCAGCAGCCGGCAGCTGGAGCTGGGATCTCAGGGAAAAGGGACCATGTGGCTTCCTTCTTGCCAGGATGGAAGGGAGCCCCACGGTCCCTTCTTGCCGGGACCTGAGTGGTCCCAGCGAGAAGGGACCCACACCCACACCACTTAAGTCGACTTAAAAAGTCGACTTAAGCTTCAAAGTCGACTTTGAATTTCCTTAAGTCGACTTAAGCAGCAGCTTAAGTCGACTTAAGGAAACGCCAGTGTGGACGCAGAGTAAATTAAGTTGACTTAGGCCGACTTAATTTACTAGTGTAGATGCACCCAATGAAATGGACTATATACAAAACTCAGTCAAATAAACCTGAAAGAAGTACTGTCCACTAATTTTTCATTTAGTCATGTTAAATATTGTAGCTACAATAAGTATGAAATGTAGAGACTGACACTCAAATTTGTCAGTACACCTTAAAAGAGTACACTGAACTGCGAATGTTAATCAGTGCTATTCATATTAAGCTTTTTGCAGGTAACAAGAGGTGGCTTGAAAGGAATCATTCATCTCATACTACTGAGATGAGAGAGATCTTGGACCTCAGACTTGCCTCTATGATACTGCTCGCTGGACAGGGAGAAGGATCTTACCATTAGCTTCCATGATTTGAAACTTTCTTTCATTCTCTCCAAATTTTAGAGAGCCCTGGTGATGGCACTTGTTTTTGAACATAACTGTTTTAAGTCATTTCAGTCTCTTACATTGATGGAAATGGGAGAAGTCATGAACGAACCCATAATAAGCAAACAACATAAAGGCAGGGAGGGAAGTGAGTTTCAGATAAAGATGGGCGTCCAGTAACTCTGCTTTTTATTCAGTGCACATGATGATCAAGACACACCTTTGGGAATGTTACCACAAGGAAGAGAGCAAAGCATGCTTCTGAATCCTGCAAGGAGCTGTACTAGTACTGAAGGAATATATTAAAGCTTCTACTACACTATTTTTTTTTCCAGTAATAAACAGAGCTATGAGTTGCAATGCTGCATGTTAGAAAAGTTATAGCAATGCTGGAAAACTTTCAATAGACATGACCCCACAATAGCTCCAGACCTTTTACAGTACAAACAGCAGGAAGCTATGCTATCAGATATCACGTGATATCAGAAAGACTGCATGGTGGATTTCCCAAGTGGCATTTTTCAGTAGCCTTTAAAACTTAGGCAAGCAATTGGAATGAGCTAATGCTCCCAAAACACACGAGGTTTTTTTTTTTTTTTTTTTTTTAAACTAAGTGTTGAATTTCAAGGACACCCAGTGCATTTTAATTAGAGCAAATTTAAAGAAGCATTGATCTCCAACCACAAACAGCAGTGAACAAGTTAAAGCTGTTAATTTCTTCAATGTGTGTTGACAAAAGTGATTGATTGTTCAATCTTTCCTAAATGCGACAGCCATATGAAACGGCACAGATATTTTATGTGCACACTGTTGATAAGATGTGTTCTGTTCCACAACAGTTTTGTTTTTTTTAAACTGGCACTTAGCTGTGCAAAGCTCCATCATATTATATGTTTAAAGTCCTCTGCCCCTTCAAAGAAACTTGCATGTAAGGCCATGATTTTAAAACTTTAAAATTTAATTTCCAAGCATTTACTTGCTGAGATTACTGTTTATTGCTTGTCACAAGACACTGCTTATTTCCTCTCCATGGATGTGTCAGAACTGGTAAGAAAGCGGTTTTACCTGTAGAGTAGCACACAGTAGAGACTGAAGATCATTGAACTGGATTCGGTCTGATGTGCTCTGTATATGGGACTGTAGGAAAACAAAAAGATTCTTTTAGAACTCAAAAGATGTCTTCTGCTGTATCATGGACATTAAGATGTCACAGCAATGATAGTGCTCTGACCAGAAGGAATTCAGCTTTCAACTTCCTTGTTCCATGTCACGCTTCTTAATAGATACTTGCTATACAATCAACAGCACAATTCATTTGACTACAGAGACTAAAGCCCGAATACAACGAAGGGATTATGCCCCTGGGTATTACAGCCACCCTATACCCTTGGAAATGAATTTGACCTGTCTACCTCCATCTGCAGCACTTGCTGCAGCCGCTCCATAATGACCAGAGTCGTCTTCTGGACAGCAGGGTAACAGTCCTTGGCACTGTTTTTCACTATTTCCATCAGAGCTTCATATGCAGCACTCCTCAAGTTATTCTGGTGCCCATCAGGCCTAAAGAAGAAGGAAATAGGGTTTTCTCCCCCCCTCAGTGTCCATGCTGGCTTAAGAACAAACCTTATTTAACCAATTAGTAACAAGTTACATCCCAATACTACAGCAGAAGCTGAACATATTTGTATTAGTAATTACTGCGTAGCAAGGCTTAAATCTAGGCTACATTTTGATAGTTTGTTTTCTTTTAAATCTGCGTTGATGAAAGATTCTGAAAGTCCTTTATTTAGACACGGAGCATGGGCAGCACTAGAGAAAACTTCCCAACACTATCTCCTGATATGCCTCCACCCTCACTTAAAGGGAGCACCTCAAAGGATGGGAAGCCCAATTCAGCCTCAGGCCTTGCTATTGAAAATACCAATTCTGAAATGTCAACTTGCATCTACACTGAGACAAACGATTTACTTCATTGACCATTAGGCAGACAGATTACATTTCTGGACACAAATTGGCTGGACTGGGTATGGGATTTTATTGGAAGTTATTCCAGCAAAGACACTAGTCAGAGAAGATGGCTGGTTTTGTGGTTAGAATATTAGCGCAAGGATTCAAAGACAAAGGTTCAATTACGGTATAAGCCGAACGCCCTATGTGTCCTTGGGCAAATCACTTACTCTTTGCCTTGAGCTCTCCCTTGGTGCAAAATGGCTGTCTTGTTTATTTTTGTAAGCTGCCTGGGTCAAGGATAGTCCTGCTGTATGTACACCATGGCTCGTATAATGGGGCTATGATCTGCTCTGAGGTCTCTAGGTACTACTACAATATCAAAATAAACCCACCACCACTATTCACTCACTACGTACTTGCAAACTAGTGATAAAGCCATATCACATTCGCAAGGTGCTAGAGACCTCCAGCTACCTTGATTAATTAGTGACTCTTAAGCCAGATAGGATATCTTTCAAATGGCTTGCTGAGTATGTGCAGGCCTCTGTACACCACACATGGTGTACAGTTTTACATGGGATTCCACAAGCTGAAAGGAAACATTGGAGGTGAGACTATATTTGCACAAAGGTCCAACAATATCAATAAGGATGAATGAGACCAAAAACTGGATAAATACTGGTATGTGCAAACAGGAATTTTCTCTTGGGAACTGGCATTCGATACTCCAAGTCACCCAAACTTCAGACCATGCTGAATTGGTACCCTTAACTCATCACTTCAGGTAAGAGTTCTAGGAGGCAACAGGAGTTTGACAGAGTAAATGAGGCATTTCTGCAGAGATCAGGCCAACTGGTTTGACAGTACCTGTCTGTGGTCTCCAGAAGTTTCTGAACTATTAGCTCAAACGAGGAGGATAAACAGTAGGTTGCTGGCTCTTCTTGATCATCTGCTACATCTGCAGCTTCATAGGCAGCTTCAGCCAGACTAGAGAAGGCCTGAAATACAGAACAGAACACCATCTCTGTAATGAAGTGAGTTGATCACAACAGCATACTAGTCCAGCCATAGGCAATCCCTTGAATTTGCAAATTTAAAATAATCTGTCAGCCTGCCAATTCCCATGGTGGCATCATCACTCTCCAAACACAATAGGAAAGGGACAGTGGAATGAGAATTCAGCTGACAATATGAAACAAGCTGACTACCAGGAAGAAAACTTGCCATTGATTATAGCCCATTAATAAGGGAGGGGCACGAAGTCCATTCACCAACACTAGGAACCATCAAAGCCATCCACAAAGAAGGCCAAGTACAAAACTAACGTCTTCCTCCAGATGTGCTCTTAGTATAGGTTTGCTAGCAGCCTAGCCTTTAAAGGCAAACTGCCTTGATGATACCTGTTAACTAACATGTGCTGTCTTCTCACTTGAAAATGTAGGTAATGTCTAACCAGAGCGCTCCCAGTGTCACAGATGTACCCATGCAGTTGAGCTGTTGTAAGATCACTTGTGTAGGCACTGCCCTATGCTGAAAGGACAGACCTCTCCCCCATTAGCATAATAAATCCACCTCCATGAGCCATCAGAGAGAAGCTCCACCACAGTACCATGTCCACACAGGCATTTCTATCAGTGCAACTTGCAATGCTTGGGGAGTGTTTTTTTCACACTCAAGCGACATAAGTGGTAGTGCAGACATGGCCTAAGCCTAGACAAGGCCTTAGAGACTGCAACCATGGCAGCTGCAAGGCCAGGGCAGCGGCTACAGCTGATTTGTATTTTGATCTTCAAAAATTTAGACTTGTTTATGTCTTCAGAAGAAAGAAGCCCCAGTAATATGAGCCTTTGCAAGGTCAAGTTCTCAGGGAAAGTTAAGAAAACTGGAGGATGCTCAAAAACACAGCAGAAGTAGTTCACTGGTTAAAATGCACTGAAGCATGCCTCCTTCTTGAAATGAAGCTACCCATTTGTTCAGATATGTTGCCTAATATTAAACACATTAGGAAGAAGTTAAAGTTGAACTTGGCAAGCCAGCCCAGTGGTTTGGCAACAGCACAGCTTGAACATGTGCAAGGGAACAAGTGGTGTCTCCTGTTCTCTGGGTTAGTGCTGCAGAGGCTGTCTGCTCAGAGCTAATAAGGAAAGTATGTATCCTGCGTCTTCCTCAACTGAACAAGCAGCCCCGATTGCCTGCAGAGGGAAGCTAGAACCGAGAACTTCTCACCCAGTTACCAAACCCCTTTGTAAGGAAGAGGATTCTCCCAGCATTTTCAAACCGAAGACCACACATTTGTTTCTTTCCTGCTCATCTTTCCACTCACCTCTCTCCCCTCCCCACCAGCTTCCTTTCTTTTTTTCTGTCCTACCACGGTGCAGCACTACAGACTTGAAGCTTGTTAATGCCAGGGTTTCTTGTAGTAAGTGAACAAGTCAGTCATCTCTTCACATCATTTAAGTGACCGTACCCCACAGGCTGCTGAACTATTCCATTTTACATACAAGGTGCGCTCACAAGGACTGGCAAGTAAATCCCTTCAACCTCACACCTCGGTTGGTAGACGTCCAGCCCACATCGCTGCTTAGCAGTGGAGCCCTGCCTTTGCCTTACCCAGCACACATTGGAAGCCACTCTGGGTTCAGCACTCAGGCCCTCAATGAGACATTGCAACAGCGGGGCGAGGTAAATGTCATTGATGGCAGCTTCGGGGAGCAGCTCACAGATCCTGCCCACGGTCCATGCAGTTGTGTCTCGAACCACCACACTAGGATCTTTCATTAGTTCTATTAGAGTGGGCATGGCCTAGAACAGAACCACACAGTTAGTAAAGTCAGGATCCTACCTAATTCACTTGCATGATGCTAATAAGCTTGCAGCTATTTGAGCATATGCACTTTTAAGGGCTCTGAGCAAAGAAGCCACACGTCTGGGTCCATCTAAAACAGTGTTTCCCACCCTTTTCAGTAACACAGCACATGTCAGTGAGACAATTCCACAGCACACCCATTTTTTTCAGCTGAATTGGTTGCTCATAAATGTCACATTCACTATGGTTACGGTCTTACTAAACAGGTTTGCAACATAGTAAATACAACAAGCTAAAGAAGGATCAACTGCATTATTGTTTCAAATCCATCAGGAAAAAATATGTCATCTCCATTTTGCTCTTTGGCCACCTGCGCTTAGAATGTTCACGTTTTAAAATCCAAATACCGATACCTTGCTTTTAAGTTGATGATTATTTTTTACAAGTTTTATGAGCTGTAATTTTGATTGGATAGAATATTGTTTAAGATGAAAATGAATCACTGGTTGAAAACCACTTATCTAAAAGACCATTTTTGATGTAAAGAGAGCCCTTGAAGTAAAGAATTTCCTAGTGATAAAGGGTTCAATGCTTTTGGTCTTAAGTTTCAATTCTTGCATCACAGACAGAATTAATTTACACAGGGTTAAAAACATGTGCAGGCCAAATCCGTATGGTCTGTGTGCCTTCCATGTGCTGTATGCTGGACAAACAAAGGCGTTCCTGGTCTAAGGACAGCTACTTCAATTGATCACAGGAGTTTGCCAAACACATGCAAACTCCTGCATGTCACAATACTACTAAAATTTACAGTCTTAAAAACATCTCCTTTGCAGGTTGTTCTACAACTGAGCAAAACTGAAATACAGGCTACACACAACCATGGTCTCTGACCTTCCCTCCTTGGCAGTGTTCAAAAGGAGTTACAGTAAGTCAAGTATGTTTGTCCAAACAAGCCAATCTCCAAGAAAAACTTGGTCTGACCTGAATAACTAGTGGTTTGAGTTGATTGGGCTCTGGTCCTTCCAAAATGCACCCAAAAGCCATGACAGCTGCATCTCTGTATCGCCAGTCTGGGTTTTTAATATGTTCTTTAATGAAGGGTAGCACATGAGGAACAATGTCATCTTCACAGCAGGTTGCCAGAAGCATGAGACAGACCCCAGCTGCCTTACAAGGATTCCAGTCATCATCGTCGTCATTTTCGTCCTAGAAAGAGAACAGTACATAGGTCACCCTTAGCAAAAATATCCTTTACCCACTAGAACTTTGCTCCTATCTCTTAAAGAAAAGTATATTGCTGAATCAAAGAAAACAGGTTGTGTGTTTTGACATGAATTCAGACCACACTACAAACCTAAAAAAGTATATGTAATTTGCTGGATGAACTGCATCCTACACTCCTTTTATTCTCGAGTGCATCTCTTAGATGATGGATCAGGCTTCCTGCACCTGACTGTGGGTGTAGCCACATGGTTCAGCCACTCAGAATGGATCTCTGGATGCAGTTTCCTGGTTCACAACTATGTTAAAGGTATGGCTCCAACTCTGTTTTGGCTCCTGCATGAGTTTCCCTTCAGGAGTCCGTGAGAGCCTAAGTTTGCAGTGACACAAACAACATCTCCAAAACAAAGGGCTATTCTTTCACAATAAGATAAAACCATTTAGATCAAAGCATGAACACAATAAAAGGTCTACATGCATGGTTACTTGCATCTTGTTCTCTTTTGCCCAACTAACTCCATCTCTGTCAGTAAGAAGCAGTGTATCCTACCCACAACACATCTGTGTGGCAGCTTACGAACACCCTTAATAGCCTTTTCCAGCCCCGCCAACACCTGTTCCTCCCCCTTTTCTAGGGTCTGAGATTTCAATCTCCTTTGACCCCAAGCGTTGGAAAGAGCAACTCATTCTAGCTTGGATGGAACCAGCTCAGTACCTTACTCCTTCAAAGGTGCATATCGGAGGTTATCTTCTTTCCTGATAGGTTCTTTAATCGCCATTTAAAGTAGGGTCTCAAACACGCTGCCTGCAGCCCGCAGTTATCTCCTGCGGTCTGCGACAAGCCCCAGAATTCAGGGGTTCTCAACCCCTGGCTGGCTTTTCAAGTGGCCCGCACCCCCGCTAGCTGGGAGCTGGCACCCGGCTGCGGCCATCTGCCTTCCACCCGGGGTTCTGCCGCCGACTGAGCTGAGCTCGGTGCAGTTGGCAGTGCTTTCGGGCCGCGCCACTCCCTCTGCCCAGCCCATCCTCCCTCCCCCCCACGGGGTCTTGGCAGCCACGGAGGAGCCTACTGCCGCCTGGGAGCTGTGCCACACCATGTGCTCACCAGACTAGGCAGAGCCCTGGCCTGCAGCGGCGGGGGAGCGCGGTCGGCCAGGTGACTGGAGCAGGCAGACTCAGTGCCCGGGGCCAGGTCAGGGCTCAGGTGCGCTGGAAGGAGGTGGGTCTGGGGACGGCTCCCATGGAAGCTCCCTGCTGGGGGAAGCTCCACGAGGTCCCTATGAGGGTGTCCGGTCACTTCCTTCTCTCTTTTTCTTTCTTTCCTTCCTTCTCCTTTTTAAAACAACTTTAAAAAATTTAATTTTGATTAAAAACCTTTCTAAAAATTAAATTTCAATTAAAAATTCATTGAAATTCAATTAATTGAACCCAATTGATTTTATTTACAATCACTTTGAATTCAATTAATTAATTTTAATTTTAATTAAATAAACTGGTGGCCCTTTGAGGTTTTAAAAACTGTTGTATGAAAAAGGTTTCAGTGATGCAACCCTTGGGCCAATATCCTAGTCCCCATGTGACGCTCATGGTGCTTTGAGTTTGAGGCCCTTGGTTTAAAGCCTGTGATTGAACTCTACGCATTCAGACACACTGCAGAACAACATGGAACAGGGAAACAGTCTCCACCGTAACAGCCACTAAAAATCACCATTTCTCACTGTATCACAAACTTGACAAAGCAAACAAAAGAACTTGAAACTATGTGCATTTAACAACTTATTTATCACCACATTAACTAAACTTGGCACAGCAAGTGATTTCATTAGGCTTTGTTTGGATTTAGCTTGTTCCACAATCTGAACTATCCACTGAGAAGTCCTCATAAACAAACAAACAAAAAAGTAGTCCCAAGAGCTTAGAATTTCAAGTTTAAAACAATAACAAAACCAGGGGTGTAACTGAAGCACACAAAAGTTTTATATTCTAATTCCACAAACACACACCAATCACTTCGTGCTAAATGATGCTCCAGATTCTGGATAACCATCAAACCTCTTCAGTAATCTGAAAGGAAAACCTGCCTTAATGAAACCATGGACAATAATAAAACAATCTGAAGTGGCTGGAACCAGCACTTGCATTCATTTCAGTCTCAATTTTCACAAACAATGCATCATTCAATCAGAGTGGTGTATGATGTTGCATTATAGACCAAGGACTGTTACACCAGGTGTTCAAAACAAGCATGCCTTTACTCACAGCTCTATAGAGAGCTTAAAGGACTGGTCACCCTAGTTCATTAGTGCGTCATCTCTGAAAACAGAACACTGATTCAGTGACTGGGGCCACATTATTTAACTAATGGCATTCTATCATACCTAGTTGGACTGCTGGCAATAGAGAAATTGTTTGTATAACTGAACGCTGGTATCCAGACAAGGCATGTAGTAAGGAACCTGAAACTCACCTGTTTCGTTAGTGTCTGTGTGAGAATTGGGACCAGATACTGTAGTGCTCCCTTAGCATAAAATTTGCTAGTGTGCTCTGGCGGCCTTCCTTGCTCTGCTGCCTAGAAAGAAAGGTTACAAAACAATCCTGAATAGCTACACAGAAACATTTTTCCTTCTGAAAAATCACAAATTGAGTTAGATCTAAGTTATCAACTTTAAACTCACCCCCAAAAGATAGAACTCTTTCCCAAGGAGGAATTCTACTTAGTAAAATGTTTGATGCACATATTCAGTTTGCTATTCCACACATCCATGCTGCCACTCCGCACATCACACAAAACATGCTCAAGACAAACTGCAAATATTTACAAATTAAACAACTACTAAATACCCCCAAACAGGAAGGGTAAGAGGCACTCAGTGCACAAATTAAAGCTCTGTGCTGACTGTCCATTTACCCTTGCTATTTTGGGCATTCAGCAAAAAAATACATTGAGCTTCCTTCTAGACAAGTTCATAGAACCAGTTCTTGGAAATAAACACTTGCACGAAGAACAAGATACCATTTCCCTTTTCAGTCCATCCACTCTAAAGAATAAGAACTACTGTTATGTAAGCCACTTGCTTTCTATAACCAAACCATAAATCTCATGTATTATACACAATGAAAGAGTAATCCTTTAAATGTTCCTGGGGTAAACTACTGGTGCTAATTACAGTGGACTTCAGAACTCGTAATTATGTCACTGGTTCATGGGGCAGAAATCATGATTACTCGCAGAGCTAAGGAAACTCAACGAAAGAAAATACTTGTATTGAACAGGGCCAGGTAAGCCTGGAGGAAGGGCTCCAGCATGAAGCAAAAGCTCCAAGTTTTCCAAGGTGCTTAGAACTTTATGCACAAAGCTCAATGTAATTTTCAAATGATGCATGTCTTCACGATGCAGCTCTATCATCTACACATATGGGATCTCTCATTTGTCTTTAAAAGAGTACTAAAAATAATGCCCAAAATATGGACTTTACAAATGCTGTTTTCAAATACCAAAGCTACCAAATCAGAACCTAATGCCATCAGAATATTCAAAGACATCTCTATCACTGTTAAAATTCAATTCCCAACTGTTTTGGCACTAGAACTCTTCTGCTCATTATTTTAAAAAATTAAGTCTTGTCCTATTCCCACTCCAGAACAGCCAAACCATTTTGCTGAAACTTTCCCAAAAATTTTACCTCATGAAGAATCACTGGGTCTGGAGAATTTCAGCAGGATGGATACAAACTTTAAGAACAACTGAAAATAATTTACCGGGACTTATAATGGAAACTCTCATGCAACCTGTGCTTCTACTGTAATAAGTACTTGCAAGGCACTCAAACCCAGGAATTTCGGGCAGCATGTCAAGGACAGAACAAGTTATTAGCCAAAATCAACACGCTGAGGAAAAAGCTTTATTGCTGCTAAATAAAACATGAGACACTTAAATACAAAAGTTTATTTGTAAACTCAACAGATTTTCAGAGGTTTAGCAAGTGAATGAGAAGTTTTGCTATCACATCACTCTTCAAAAAGACAGCAACCTAAAAGGGATGAAGCCAGCATATACTGCCTTGTATTCCGTGCAGCCTCAAGTCTCAGCTTCCACAACAGATATGCATCACTTACTAGTCAGAGTGGTGCATGATCTCTCATCATGGACCGAGGTCTGCTACACAAGGGATTCAGAACCAGTTCTCTTATACAATTGCACCTTGGAAGAACAAAGGTGCTTCCAGATTTGGTTCAGACCCTTCTTTTCAATATTTTAAAACAATGGTTGCTTGCTTTATTCACCCAACACTGATCCACAGGCACAATTTCTAAGCTTACCTCAGATGCTTCAATAGCCAGATCCATTTCCTCATCACAGACGTTTGACCAGAATTCTATTCCCTGCAGAGCCACTTCATCAATGTCACTTTTCATTGCTTCAATTGTGATCTTCAGAAACATGAGGAAAAGAGAGGATGTTTTAGTAAAAGTCATTCTGCTTCAACATATGGCAGCATGGTACAGAAACCTAGGTTTCCTGAAACAAGAGACAGCTCACGAGAGCTCTTCTTTCTTTGTACTTGCCCACACATGAAATGCTAGTGTAGACACTACGTACATGCCAGCATGAGGGTTTCCCCTATTGTCAGAGGTAACCCACTCCCTTAAGAGGTGGTAGATAGGTCATTAGAAGATTTATCATCAACCTAATGTTGTCTGCAAGTTAGGTCTATATAGTTGCCTCTTTCAGAGGTGTGAAAAATCCACACTTCTGAGACCTAGCTCTGCTGACGGCGGTTCCCAGTGTAGACCAGCTGTTAAAACAAGACTTTCACATTACAAGAAAAGTGTGACTGGGCAAAAGGGAGTCTATCCTTCAAGGACTGCAGAAAAACACCCAATTCTCATGCACACTGCTTAGGTGCAGAGTTCACAGTACCAAGATCTAACAGAAATCAGATTTCAGTTGTTGGTTACATGGATTTCATTGGCATAAAGTGTTTGTAGAGAGACCTTACGAAAAAGGATATGGCTACATCAAAAGCTTGAGGAGACAGACTGACACAGTTATGAATTCTTGGCCAGGGACCTGCTGTTTTTTACATTCAGGATGTCTTGTTCATGAAGGGATTGCCCAGGTTTAGTAATACAGGGCTCAACAACACTGGCTCCCAGCTAGGCACAACGGTTTTATTTTTGGTTGCAGGAGGCTGCTACTCCACTGCATTTTCACAGCAGAGCCAGGCTACAAATCCTGGTTGCCCTGGCACCTAGCACCTGGGTTTTGTCAAGCCCTGCTGAACCACAAGAGAGGGTGGTGTTGATGGCAGAGGGCAACCATAAGACATGGAAAAGTCTAGAGATATTGGCGATGTTTATTAATTTTGTACATTTCATTATTTATCTAAAATTGATGCAGTCTTACCACCCCTTTAAAATATAGTTCCATCTCAAATATATGGATCTTTAATTGCGTCCTCTGCCTGGATAGTAAAGATTCCATGCTTCTGTAGTAAGAATAGAAGTTTCCCCCCTTCATTATCTGTAATGCTACATGCTAGTTGGCTGCAGTTTTCTGTCCCAGAGGTGGCTGCATTATAGCTGTGCTATAGGTATTCAGTATGAAACGCCCTGCATTGCTCAGGAAGAAAAGTGCTATAGAAATTAAAATGAAAATCAGGCACTTCGGGCGGCGCTGCCGGGGGGGAGAAATCTACTCAAAGCAGCAGCCACACCAGGCAGCTAATGTAGAATCCACGTTTATATTCAGACTCAGACTTTAGTGCCTTTTAAGTTTGGAAAAGAGCAAGCAATGCAAAGGCACCTCACTATAGTAATCCCAGGTGATTTATGAATCAGCAGTTTTTAAGAGCTAGGTGCCCAACCATCTTTTAGTAGCAATTGCCACATAGAAGAAATGGGAAACAAAATTTCAATGAGGAAGGAACAGAAAACCAATCTCCTCTTCACAGAGGAAGAGGGGCAGGGAAGCCCTACTTTAAGCAACCAAGCAAAGATCCCATCCTGGGTAAAGGGCTACAGCAAGCATAAGGAACTTCTAAGCAGGTCTGAGTGTTTCTTATATTACCCGTGCTTGGGATTAGTTATTTTACAATCCACTTAACACAAAGAGAGGGCATTATGAACATAGCTGACAAATGCTTCTGTGAAGAGGTCAGACATTTTATGTTCTGATTAAAAATATATTTGCCATACTTAATCTTGGAGTTAAGGAGCAAGAGCCAGGATTTCTGGGCTCTATTCCCAGTTCTGCCAAGGACAACGAAACCTTGGGTACACATCATCTAACCTCAGTCTGTCTGTAAAATGTGACCACCACCACGGTATGATATAATTAAATAAATATAATTGCAGGAGGGGAAGTCTGGATAAGAATTCATTCTTTGTGGAGGAAAGCCACTATAACCGCAAAATATGGCTAATGTATAAATGGTTCTAATACACTCTAGAAAGGTAAGAAACCATCTTTCCAGATTGGCGGAGAAGTGAGGAGAGGAGAAAAATGAGTGGAAGGCAAGTCTTCCCTCTCCAGTTCTTGCAGGGGAGCAGTTTTCTTGGTTTCTGTCCCTCTGTCTACAAGCACGAGCACACTGAAATTAAGCCACTCTTCCATTTTTAACCTACTATACTCACAGCAAAAAGAGCAGGACCCATATATGTCTCCATATACTGATAATAGAGGGACATTATCTTCACCAAGTTCTGTAAGGCAGCCACTCGTACCTGTCATAAAAAAAGGAGGTCAACAGATATGTCATATCTCTGAGCACGCCAAGGAAACAAGCAAATAACTCTAGATGCAGAATTCATGCAATAACCACACAAACTCTTTTTCAGGGACTAAAACTCAATATTAGCATGTTTGTAGCTTACACCAAATAACAAGATTACAACAAAGGAAAGCAAAAAACAGAATTATTAGTGACTGGAATTACACTATAGCACAATTAAAATGGATTTGTGTACGTACTCATATAGCACTATTTCCTGAATTACAACAACATTTAACATTCTAAAGATCACTGGATGAACTTTCCTGAGAAGGTGCAGCAACAGCCAGGTCAAGACATTATATCATTACTTACCCTTGTATCTGGACATTGCGTTGCTTCACAGACTACTTGCATAATAAAGTGCCTTTCAGACTGCAAAATAAAATGTTAAAAGAATTAGAAGTGTATTATGCAAGAGAGTTTGAAAATCTTCCTATGGGATTGTATTTTAATTCTTTGACTCAGAGGGAACCTGAACCTCTCACCAATTATTGCCATCAACATTACATTGCTCCAAGAGCTAGGAAGGATACAGGCAACCACTCTCAACAAAGTATTTTTGTAACTACATTCCAAGTGAATCCCAAACATGAATCTATCTCACTCACTCACACACACTCACTCACACCGCTCTCCCCCCCCCCCTCCCCCCAAACCCAATTCAGCCAAGACACTAATTTTCTGGTATGTATTAGAGGCAGATGGGGAATACAATAGTTTAACATTCTATTTACCATTCTCAAGCTCAGTCACTACCAATGAAATCTGAACTGCATGAGCTTAATCCATTCACTAAACTTTAAGGCACTGATTGAAACTAACTACAGTATCAGCTGAATGATAAACTAGGGAAAAGTTTTTATTAGGAGAGCATCCAAGATAAGAGTTTAATTACTAGTTCCAGTTACCAGGAAATCTCTATGGCAAGGATTGAACTCAGAATGCCAACAGAAATCCATATTTTAATGCCTTTATAGATTTTTAAACATCTCTCCATGCGTACAGATTTTCATCAAGGGGGTCAAAAACTGGATTGCTGCCACACCACTAAAAAGGAAGTGCTGATCCAGGCTTAGCCCTGGTCTACATTACAGTTAAGTCAACGTAAGGCAGCCTAACTCTAAGCATCTAAACTGCAATGCTGCTCCCCCTGACGTGCTTCACCCACTACATCAACTTAACTCCATCCCCACGAGAGGTGAAGCGCTTTAGGTCAGTAGGCAGGTGGATACATTGCATTGCTTACAGCAACTGCTGCTGCCCTTCAGAAGCCATCCCACAATGTCCCATATTGGGAGTTAAATCAATGCATGTGCTGCTGGCACAAGGAACACAGTGTGGACGTGCAAAAACAATTCAGTGAGGTCGACTTACTTTTGTAGCTGAGGTTTGCCCTTGGGCTACTAGAGTAGCATTGTACAAAGAAGAGTTAATTAGTACGCAGATTGCCTATCAGGCTAAACCCTAAGGTCAGTTCATATTTAGCCAAAAAAAAAAAAAAAAAAAAAAAAAAAAAGCGAGTGGTACTTCCTTTTTATTTGTAAGTCTTCTCCAAACACTCCCACAGCATTTCTGCAGCACAGCAGTCTTTAAACCTTTAATTTTACAAACATGAATCCAAGTCTCAGCTACAATGGAATTGCGCATCAAGCAAAATTCAGCGTGGTGCATGATTTCTCATCACAGACCATGGATTCACTCCTTGTGTTCTGCACCCAGAATTCTGTTGCTTCCTTTACTTACCTCTTTGTCGAAGTTTGCTTTGGTGAATTCCAAAGAGTTCAAGAGTGCATTAGTAGCTGCTAGCTTCACATTATTACTGGGCTCCTCCTTTCGCATCCCTTGAATAATAGCTGTGAGGATTTCATTGGATTTGTCCTGAAGCTGCTCTGGATCCTGAAACCAGGTATCAAAGTGGTGAAGTAATCAGACAGCTTGCAGACTGCATCTCGGACTTTCCAATGCTTGCTCCCCTATGTATCAAGTTCCCCCTGAATATAGTTTGGCAATAAATTCTACAGCCAGAGGAAATTCAAATCCTTTAAGGCCAAAAGGCCCTTTGTTCACTAGAAACACCAGGAGTCAAATATGAGCAACTTAACACCTCACTGTGACTCCAAGGCAGTGCATCCTAACAAAGAGAGCACAGTCTGCTGGTCCTGGATAGCCTATGCATTCCAAAGTTTAAGACACAAGGGCCAAATATTAAAACCAAATATTAAATATTACTACTTTGCTTCAAGTCAGAAGCCTCAGACTGCCTCGTTCAGCTATGGTAAAGTGAGGTCAAACAACTGCCATTTTCCACTCTATTACCATTTGGGCATAGGCATATATCATTGATGATAATCGAACCCCTGGGTCACTAATAGGCACACATTAGGTATAGTGCAAGTGGATCATGCAAGGATCAGTAGCAAAGACAGACAGCTGTAAATCAAAAGAGGTAGTAGAGGTTAATCATTCAGCGCTGGAGAGACTAAATGATGAATATAGAACACAACACCATAGGGGAAAATAATGAATCTCTAGAACGCAAAAAGTCTCAAGAAGTCCTACACCAGGGGCCGGCAACCCAAAAGATAAGAAGAGCTATTTTTAAAAATTCCTTCAATAACTGACGGTTTTGAGAGCTGCAATGCGTGTAGCCTCCTGGTGGGGGGAGTCTGGGACCAGGAATGGGCTCCCCAGTGATGGTGGGGAGCCTGGAGCCAGGCACAAGACACCTGCAAGGTGGTGGGGAGGAGCCCAGAGCTGCAATGGGACAGGCGAAGAGCCATATGCGGCTCTGGAGCCACAGGTTGCAGACCTCTGTTCTAGACCATTATGCTAGGATTTATCAATATCAGATTGAGCCACAATACAAAGGAGTGTGAAAAGGACTCCTGTTAGGAAAAATTCTGTTCTGCAACCCAGGACAATCAAAAACCACTATGGATTAGTGAAGCTTAATTACTTGCTGTCTTCCAGACAAAAGGCTGACATGCACTTAGAAATGCTGGGGCTATTTGTAACCGACAATGACTGACCTGGAGCCCCCCATTCTAGTGGGAGTGACTGCAACTCTGAATCACCTTTTCATTTTACGTATCTCAGGCTAAGTCTATACGGACAGCAGCAAAATCACCACCGTCAGCGCAACCTTCCGGGTTCGACTGAGTGTTCTGTGTAGACACGCTCAATCAACCCGGAATTCGCCCAGCCCCGGAACCAGAGTGTCGGTAAGCCGCTTAGCGTACTGTGTAAGGAGTACTTACAAAGTCGTCGGGAGATTCACAAAATATGTTACGTACCTTGCGTATCTCCTATCAACTGCCACCGAAAAGTGCGGCAAGTATAGACATGGGTTCGGTATCAATGTTTTCCCTCCCAAATTATTATTACTGACAAATTTTTAGTTTTCAATTCAAATCAGTCAGGCAACCAATCAAATCCTTCAGAAAATCAAGGCAGCGAGAGGCACACTTATCTTTTCAGGTGGTTTTCAAAATCTGTTTTTCCTCTGGTCTCTCCTCCTGCCTTATTTTGTTGGTTTCTTCCATTCCCTGTCCTGACACTTCTGATACTGTTCTTTGCTTTACCCTATGAGGCTTCCCTCACTGCCTGCTCCCTGTCTCTCTCCGCTTCAAGGAGGGGAACCTTCCTTCTGCAGTGATTACACGTTCTTCAGACCTCTCCATCTACCACAGAAGGTTCCCATACTTTGATTCCAATATTCCAACCTTTCTCCTGTAAAAGGGACACCACCTAAAAATATCCCACTTGGTGTATGAATAGCAGTAGAAGGGAAAACATGTTCATCCTATTACACATGGACTCACAAGATATTTGACCACAGGCTGAAAAGTGAAAGCAGACCTCCTGCTTTCCTTGTAAGAGCCATCACACAGAAAATTTGCCTGTCTGGATCACTGCTTTTATAAACTTCTTTGTGTCTAATGAATCAGATGCATCATACTGTTTGCTTCAGAAGGAGCACAGATGTAGTCTTTCCAAAGTGTAATATGGGGCAAAACCACCATTCAATGGCATTTACACAGAAACAGGCAGGAGGCCAGATTTTGTTTTTAGCCTTAGGTCAGAACACAGGGTTTTAAGTGCAGTTCAGATCAGCCACTTGTCCTAGATACACAACACAGCTTGATACTAAAAAAAAAAAAAAAAAAAAAAAAAAAGTCTCTATAAAAATTGTGACAGCTGTTTTCTTGAGGTCCTTGGCTGAAAGATGCTGTATAGAGCAGAATATTTTTATATGTAGAAGATACCTCATCTAGCCCATGATACAATGAAATAATTTAAACTTTCAAGTCCCCAGAGGGAGAACCTCACTAAGCATTTACCATGTAGCTGTAATCATTTTACCCAGGACATTTATCTAGCTTCTTAAAATGGCACCCTTCACCACAGAACGAAGGCAATGCATGCTCCATGATTAAACTTGCACTTTAGTAAAGATGACCTGGATTTATGTTGTGAAACCAGGTCAATTCTTCCTTCAGATCCCACTCTGCACTTTGGTCTCATCTGTAGTGTTGTGGGGAATCGCTCTGCTGCCTGACTCTTCATAAAGATACTTGTCACAAGAAGCTACAAGACAGCCTAGAGTGGGGGTATCAAACTCTTTTGCTCTGGCAGACTAGATTTGACTTAAATGTACTTCAAGTTGGCCGTACATACCATAAATCGAAATACTACAGCACTCTCGTGGCATTGCAGAGCTCTGTGTATGCAAAACCGCACTCCACAATACCACTTTCACTCTTAGGGAGAGAGGGTGGTCTCACGAAGCGCAGTCTCACATACCCAGTGCTCCATTATGTCGCAAAACCTGACACACTCACGGCATTGCAGAGCGCTGGCTATGCGAGACCACTCCCTCTCTCTGTTGGGGAGAGAATGTAGCCCCACAGAGCGCAGTCAGGGCCGGATGGAAGAGGTTCGTGGGCCGCATGTTTGACATCCTTGGCCTAGAAGGGTTGTTGCAACTCACTGCAAACAGTTGTCTAGAGAACACAGGTTTAGAAATGATAATTGGTGAGTACAGAAAACACTGCATAGCATATATTCAAGAGAAGACACTTACGATATCCTGACAGATGTAACCAATTGCCTCCAATGTTGACTCTTTCATGTGCTCAGTGCTGTGTTGATTTGTAACATTAGCTACCAGCTGAGGAATGAGTTCAGGCCACTGGTTCATGGGAATCTCTGCACAGGCAATGCCAGCCACACACTGTGAGGCTGAGCTGGGCCTGTATGTTTCCGTACCCAATGTCTGCAAAACCTGTGAGAAAACATCAACAATTTACTCAGACTTTTCCAAATCAATTTCATCAGTTTATTCTTTGATTATTTTATACCAGTGACACAATATAGCAAGATGGTGCATTCAGTTCTAAGATCTCTAACTGATGGGGGAAAGAGTAATTAGCATGAATTAGCTAATCAGTTTTTATTTTTACCCACAAACCTGGGTCAAAACAGGTAGATTTTCTGTATGTCCTTCTACAAACAAACATTTAACCCAGCATCTGAAGTGAGTTTGCCCATAGAGTGATATGGTTGGACACACTTTTGGCAGCAGGGTTTATCTTTATGATTACATGCATTTTAAGGCATCCTTCATATTCTGTGAAAAGTGCTGAATTACATACATGAACCATGAAGAGAACAATTCCCCTTGTCTGCTGTAAGATTATAAACCAGAAAAATTAGCAGCAAAAAGAAAGGAAAGCTTATAAAGGTAAAGAGAAGTTGCATGAATTTCAAGTAATTTGGACCCCATTTCTTAATACATGTGGATAAAGAATGAGAAGATAGCTTAAACAATGCCAAACTTCCATTCCACTTGACCGCTCTACTTTTTCTGCTCCCTCTCCCACCCTGCCTTCCTCTCCTTTCTTTTTTCGCTTGTCTAAGGTTTTTTTAATTGTTACTCCTCCCCACCCTAACATGCTGTCTGTGTAATATTATCTGATTCTGTACTGCCTGGTTTTGCAGCTTTGACAAGTTGTGATGTTGCATAACTGTATTGGCTATCCTGTAAAATGTGAAGCATTTGATAAATATACACATGCTGTGAGTCACTTACCTGTTTGTAAATATTATTTATGAAAATAAATAAAAAACTGGATAGATGGCACTCAATCAAAAATATAAGTGGACAGTTTATGGGAAGATGATCCTTGAGTGGGGCTGAATAATATTTTATATTTCTTTTACAGTTGATTCTCTGTCAGGAAACTGATAAGTCAAAATGTCGCAATAGGAAGCACTGAATTGCTTCTGATGTAGTAGTATGGCCCGAATTCTTGTGACCTTTGTTTATTCTAAGTGGTTGGCTTGCTGAACAGTCTTTCGAATCTTTCAGCAGCAGCAAAGACATTTTGAATTCTCCACTTCAGCAAGTAACTTCCACTTTT
This sequence comes from Pelusios castaneus, assembly GCA_007922175.1. NCBI lineage: Eukaryota > Metazoa > Chordata > Testudines > Pelomedusidae > Pelusios > Pelusios castaneus. The sequence continues at coordinate 27,095,207 of ML685768.1, read as the reverse complement.
CTTAATAAAATAATTTTAGAAATTGGAGGACACTCAACCTTGGATACTTTATCTGTACACTAGGCAAGGCACAGCACTGTTGGTTGCAAGGTTTTCCCAAGCTACCCCTCACCATTAGTCCATCTTTAGGCATGGGGTGAAAGCTCCCATGCCCATTCAATCTCTGGTGTTCATAAGTCCAGTTAGAGCTGAATGTGGCAGTAATTTCATGGTGGGAAAAGGACTGCAATGCATCAACGCATTTCACATAAGCCACTGCTAATCAGACAGTCATAATTAGTCAACACATGCCTGTCAGAGTTCACTTCACTGCACCTGTATTCCCCCTCTGTGACAAGCAAGGGTACCCACTTTTAGGTTTCTGGCTCCCAGCCATCATTTCTCTTGGATGGAGGCACAGTCTCTCTCTAATCCAACCAGTGGGTTTCCCAAATCTACTCTGTAAGTTCTCCAACAAGCCAGTCTGCCTTAACTGGCCAGCATCTGCACTTTGCTTTCTCTCTAAAGGCTTTGAAAAGCTGCGATTGCCCTATTTTAAGTTACCATGCAGTCCTTTCCAAGCAAGCACATTTATTCTTAATGTGAAAGCATTGCCTAGAAAACATATTCAAACAATTAAAGAACCTACATAAATGCTAAGAAGCTTACCAGAAAAGACACCCTCCCACACACCCAACTCCAGTAAGGGCTCTGGCATGTGATCAGCCCTTTAAATCCCATCAAGGCTTTTTCCTGTGATTACAAGTTCGTACCAGCTTCTAGCCCAGAACAAGCACATACATGATGTACATCTTGGGTCTTTGATCTTTAGAGAGCATGAACAGGTAATCAGTCAGAAAATGGTTCTCTCCACAGGGTGTAGTTTCAAAAGGTTGGGTATGAAGGTAGGAACTTGCATTTGACCCTTCCCCACCCATCCAAGGTATCTCATAGGAAACCCACTTAATTTTGTTTGCCCCCTGTTCCTTCTCATCTAGTATACTGTTTACAATAGTTCTTTGAAGCTCATAACACTTGGTTTATACTGGCCACACGTCCTCCCTAGAGAAGTTGCATACAACCCCACAATAATATGTACACTTTTCATTCATAATGCAATGGACTCCAAAGCTATTTCAATAAGATCTCCCAAAGATATTGCAGGAGACTGACATATCTGTCACAACTCCCACTTAATTTCTGAACAGAAAAAAAGGATACTGCAAATAAAAAATTCTTAAAGTTTCAAGGAAAAGCTAATAAGCAAGAAGTGCCATTGGACTCCTCTTTTGATAAACTAAAACGTTTTCTTAGCAGATCATTTGCACCACATGATCCAATGACAATGAGTAAAGGATTATTACTTTAATTCTTCAGGGTGACAGTATTAAAGGCAAAGGAAACAGATACATTTTCTTTAATGTACTACAACAAAATAGCTCTTAAATGACAGACCTCAGTTTTATAATCATGCTGTTACCAAAAACAAAAGCTACTAAATTTCCTGTCGCACATTTTTTAACTGAGGTCAAAAACATCAAAACAGCATTATACCTTTTTTTTTTCCCCCCCATTGGCAGTCAATTAAATTATCAAACCATATCTAATTAGCCACCTTACTCTGGAAAGTACTATGTAGGTGTTAAATATTCAAAGACGCATTCAAAGAATGATTACGCAGAACGGGTAATTTGCACCGACAATGTACCCACTAGATAGTGTGACATAAATCCAAGTGCACATCCTTTTCACAATGAAACAGATAACCAACACAAATGATTCTCAGATCGAACTACTCCATTGTCATCAAAGAAAATAGTAGTTATCTGTTGGAAAATCATTATTGCCAAGCCAGCATATGCCTCTTCACACTAACCATTTGCTACCAGACCCACCAGCACCTTTTGCCATCTCTTCTGACAAAGGTTAGAACTTTAAGCTTGACAGATCACAAAGATACTCCACATCTTCACACACATCATCTCAGAGATGTCACAACACGAGCTATCATTAACATGATTAAACAAAATTTGAAGAAATTGCCAAGTATAAGAATGAATAGCAAATCCAATACAATTTTATACTACTAGTGATGAAAACTATGTCCTCCAAAGAGTCTGAGAATCACAGTTCATCATTCAGAAATCTTTTAGTCAGGCTATTCAGATGTTTCTGAAGAGTGCTTTAACAATACAGAAGTAATCTCAGTTTTTGCCCCAATACCTCACCTATAATTCCTGCTTCAAGCACCCACCACACTCCATCAGCAAATCTGACTTTTCATGGTAAGGAAGAGGAAAAACTGGCAGTAGAACAGAAGAGGAAAAACCCTACCCTCTAGCATTATCAGAATTGATGCTGACAGGATAAGCCAGTTTTACATATTGTTCTTTCCTAAGTACCATCCTACACTGCTTATTTAAGCCTTAGAAGTAGACATTTGCTGCGTATTTTACACATTCCAATCTTATCATTGCTGGAAGAGCACTTGCCTGGCTGCAAAGGCAGGAGAGGATTAACTAAAGCAGAGGTTCCCAACTTTTCTTATTGCATGGCCCCTTCCATATTTACCAGTCATCTCCATACTCCTACTCTTCTAATCACTGATACTGTGTGTGTTCTTCTTAACACTGCCTGTCTTTAACCATCTATCCATATTTCACTGTAATGTACAGATACAGTTATTGTGTGATGTATACAAATCAAAAAACCACTTGACTAAGTTCTGAGCTTAAGTATACAGGACAATTGTTGGGCAACTGAATCTGTGCTGTACGGTGATTGGAGGTGAGGCTTTGTATGTCAGCATCTCAATGTACCTGTGCACTCATTGGTACATCTTAAAGTGAATTAATTACCATATTTTATACAACAAATTCCTACAGTTTTAAAGCTTCATCTGAGTATTCTATTATGAAAATACAATGAATAAAATAATTAATAGATAAAACCCACTATTCACACAATTTCTCCCACATACTGCAAGAGATGTCTTGCATACCCCCAGGTTTATACTGCAGTTTGGGAACCCTTGAACTAAAGCAACACAACCCTAGGCCTCAGTTTACAAGAAATGTTTAAAAAAAACCACACCCAACCAATGCTATGTTCTATCCTTCACCTATCTCTTAGGTATCCCTCAGGTGTGTTTTGAGACTCAATGTTTGTGAAACAGCTCCTCAGATTAAAGGTGCTACAGCAACAGAAAGCATTAATACAAGCACTGTTCATTATTCCATAACAGGTGGCAACATAATGATTTTTCAAACAGTCAGAAACAGATCAAATGTTCATTACTTAGCCTCATTGTGGGAATGGCGATAAACCATTTGGAAGTGAATGGAGAAAAGTTAAGTGAACTACAGAAGTTACTTACATAGTTCTTGACTTCCCTGCGGGCATTTGCATCGATTGCAAGCCATCTCTGTTGGTACTGGGCCTTGATATCTGGGTCTTTAGACGTCAAAGAGTTCTTGATCTGTAAACCAGCTGCAACTCTGGCAACCTGGCTGTTCCCTGGATTTGCCAGCACTCTGGACAGTTCCACAAGGAAAGTGGGCTGGTCAGGAGAAGAAAACATACTTATCAACGGATACAAACATACACTTCTCTAATCTGCTTTTAACCAGAACCTGATCCATTAGGTTGTTTTAATTAAAGAGAATTAAACTTTTACCCACCCAAACAAGAGCAAAACTCTTTCGACAGTTTGTACAGTAACAGACCAATAACATACTGCCCCTACTATGCAATGACTGTGTTCTATCCCAAGATTACGAACATTAAGCTCCTAATTAGAACTGTTGGAAGACAATGTAAGTAGATGTTGACTTTGTTGGATTTTTTTCAGATTACTTGAGACATTCAGTTACCTTCCACAATCCTACTGTTTGTTTAAAATACTCCTTTAAATAAAACACAAAGGTTCTATTCCAAGGCCCATAAAATACAAAATTGACTGTATATTTATCATCAACATGACTTTAAATATCACATGACATTTAAAAAAAATTTGCAAGGGGCACATCAGGCCAGTTTCATACTGGAATTTTTTTTAATGCTTTTAAAAGCTGAAATCAGGTGCTTTATGTACAGTAAATATATTTCTGTAAGATTACATTTATTACAGAACTTCTTAGATGTCAAAGATATTTATGTAGGGATATTTCATATATGTATATAAGCACCTGCATTTGTTCCGTTTGGTTTTGACAATGGCTAGTGAACAATTCCTCAGGAAACAGACTATTTACAATTTGGCACCTTGACATTGGATAGATTTTTGCTGTTGTGTGATATGGATAAATTCCATTAGTGCAGCTCTTGTACCAAGGCTGACCAAAGCCGTGTCTTCACTAGAAATCACTGTATGTGTTTTTTAGTGCAGTTCCACTGGTCTCAGTATCAATTCATACACAAGTAATTCAAACATGGTGGAAGACAAGTCTTCATGAAATCGTTTGCCTGCTTTATACTAGCATTCAACCAATCTTTTAAACTGATGCAACTGCAATCACTGTTAATATATACAAAATTTTCTAGTGGAAACCAAGGCCTAAAAAAGACTACCTAAAAGTAGACAGCAACAATTTTTAAGCACGTAGCTGGGACAGAAGTATTTATACTCTCCATAATTCAAAATATCACCAAAAAAAGTTAATAAGGCTATCAAATAATCTGTTTTAAAACCCCAAATGCAAAGCCTGTAAACAAATATATAGTTTAAACCCACCACTTTAAGCTAAATCAGCCTTGCACAAATATTCTGAAAAATGAAGTGCCCCAGGTACAAAATCTACTTGTTCAACTTTTATCATAATGAAAAAGCTAATTTTACTCATCCATCAAGAATGTATTCATATTTGAGACACTAAATTTTGCAAGGCTGGATTGAACTAAAGCTGGTAAAAGCTTTCAGGAAAGGGATGTTTTTGGGAGAAATGGCACACATATTACAAGGATACATCCCTTGAGGAGAAACTCTGGACTCAACTCCCAAAATGCCTTAAATTTGATTAAAGTAGGCCAGAAAATTCACTAAAACAAGAGTAGCCAGCAGTCACCCTTTCTTTATTTTCCTCACCTGTCTCCCCCAAATGGTTAGTTTGAAAAGAAAAAGAAAAAAAACTCCTCCTGAAACAGCATTTTTCATTCTAGGCCCAACCTCAGTTCTAATTTAGAATTTCTTATTTAAATTTTCTAGACTGCAGAGCCAAGCCCGATTGTAATGTACCAGTTCTCTCAGCTTCCACACACAAAAGCATTGCAGGAAGACTCAGCAAAAACCCTAAAATAATGACAGGAAAAAACCTGCCCCAGACAGTTCAATCAATTAAACCACAGACTTGCTCAGCACATGCAAAGTGTTACAGTGGAGAACAATGATTCATTAAACAGCTAGCTACAGTACTGAAACAAATATGAAACTCTAAGACCAAAATAAAATATAGTGACTTTGATTATCAGATGTCACAATCCTTCAACATTAAATTACACAGAAATAACTGCCACAGCTTGTCAATTAAAATGCTGGTAGAGAGGAAAGAATGTATATGGTTGCTAAAAAATTAAACACACGATTTTTACCTCCAAATCCAACAGACAAATTGGTGACAACTAACCTTTTCAATAGCAAAGAGTGCAATAATACACCCATTTTTATTCACTCACACGAATCAGAAATTCCCTCAAGGATGAGCCAACGCAGAAGAGCAGTTCTAAGAACCAGACCCACACACTCTTATTTTAGTGTAATAGATGTAATGCTGTGCCTTGATTCTGCAATCATCTGTTAATGGCAGAATTTTTTTAAAAAACTTTTCTGCACTTCCCCCTTTATTTTAGTATGTGCACATGTGGATTGTGCTAAAGTTCATAATGCACTAATGGGAGAGTACCATTTAGACTTTTTAGTATCTTTTCCCTCTGACCCCACCCTGTCATTTCCCTTAAATACACTCCAATCTGCTCTAATTCAACCCAGAGCAGTGGATACCTAGGCAAGGCTCCCAACACCTTCATCCTCTACCTCTCCTTTATCTTGGCCACAGACACGTGGGTGAGAGAGTAAAAAGGGGACTAAGACAAAAGGGGAAAGAAGAAAGCTCGAAAAGAGAAGATGGAAGGGCCAAGAACCGAAGGAGACAATCAAATGACAAGGACCCGCTAACGAAAGCGGTGGGAGGACTGAGAGCAGGCAGAAAAGGCAAAGGCCCAGCATAGCAGGCACAAGATGAAGGATCAGGTTCTAGCTGGGGTGTGTGCGAAGGGCCTATGAGCCCGGGAGGCGCTGGGAGATGTGCCATCCACACGGCCGCTCGCGGGGGCGCGCTATGCAGGCAGCGGAGAGTCCCCCAGCGCAGCCCGGTCGCCCCACATGGCTCGCAGGCCCCAACTCCGCACACGCAGCGCCGCGCAGCCTAACGCCCCCTCCCCCCCGGCCCGGCTCCGCGCCCCTATTGGCCAGCTCGGCTCCCGGGCGCGTCGCCATTGGCCGGCCGCCGCCCCGGCTGAAGCCGGCAAGTTCGGCTGCGCCCTCGATGGCGGTTCGGCCTGCGCGGGGCAGGGTGGGGCGCTCCCCGCTGCCGTCCCGGGGCGCCGCACTCACCAGATTCTCAATCGCCGCCTGCTCCAGGAACTTCTGCGCCGCCTCCAGCTCGCTGCGGTCTGCAGGGACGGGGAGCCCGAGTCAGTCACCGCCCGAGCCCGGGGCCGCCCCCCCGCAGCCCGCGCGGCCTAGCGCCGCCAGCCCGTCGTCACCACCCAACACTACTGCGGGGCCAGCCTCGCCCCCTCGGCGACTCCTTCCCGCTCCTCCCGCGGTGTAGGCCCGGTCCGGCCCCACGCCCGGCCTCCTTGGGGTCTGCATCCCCGCCGGCCTCCGCCCGGCCCCGGTCTCCCGTTTCCACCCAGACTTGGCCTCCTGTCTCCGGGCCCAGCCTCCCCCACGGGCCCAGCCGCGCCCGGGCCCGGCGGCCGACGCCCTTCCCTCCCCCACGTGCCGGCCCGTACCTGGCGAGACCGTCTTCTCCAGGATGGTGATGAGCTCCATGGTGGCGGCACAGGGTGGGGTCCCGCTCGCTCGCGCTCTCTCTCGGCTCCTCGTGCGCGGGGACCCCGGGGCGGGCGGCGGCTGCTGCTGCTGCTCCGGGCGGCGGCGGCGGAGGGAGAAAGGGCCGCGCGGCCAAGGGGGGAGCGCGCGCGCCGACTAGGCGGAGCGGGGGGAAGGGCCCGGCGGCCGCGCGGGCGGAGGGATATGGCTGAGCCGGACCCGCGCCGCGCGGCTGCACAGAGTCATTGGCTGGCAGCGCCCAGATCGCGCGGCGCTCATTGGGCCGGCTGTGGCGCCGGCGCGCGCGCTGTCATTGGTTGAGCGTGTGGGGCTCTCCTGCGCAGCGCGCCGATTGGCTCCCTTTGGCCGGGCGGGCGGCTCGGGCTGGCCGGCGGCGGCCAAAGGAAATGGTTAGAGGGGCTGGGCCGGGGGCAAGTTACTGACTGAGGGGCGGGTCTATGGGCGCTGCGGGGGAGAAAGGGTGTGAGGTCTGTCAGGGCCGGGGGCTGGAGGGTGTGGGGCCAATCAGGATGGGGGAGGGGTCGTGCTGTAACTGGGCCGTAGGCTGGAGGGGAGTGGGGTGTGGCCTATCGGGGCGGGGGTCCCCCTGAGGGGCTGAATGGGGGTGGGGAATGGTGTCTAACAAGGCTTTGGGGGTGGGGAGACTGGGCCTAACCGGTGGGGCCTGCTAGGGGCTGGAGGGAAGTGGGGCTATTGGGGCCGCTGGAAGGGATGGGCTCCATCAGGGCTGCTGGGTGCTAGGACAATAAGACCATGGGGCTGCTGGGATTCTAGTGGGGTGTGGCCATAAAGGGGGGCTCTGTGGGGCTGGGGCTATATGGAAGGACATGAAAGGAGTGAGCTTTAGGTGGGGGGGGG